>CM053596.1:28635837-28650219 GCA_028646575.1 Pseudocheirus occidentalis | reverse complement strand
AGAGAGAGAGAGAGAGAGAGAGAGAGAGAGAGAGAGAGGAGAAAGAGAAAGAGAAAGAGAGAAGAGAGGGAGGGAGGGAGGAGAGAGGGAGAGACAGAGAGACAGAGAGACAGAGAGAGAGAGAGGAGAGAGAAAGAAAAAAGAGAAAGGCACTCCCAACACGCTTTTAAGTTAATCCACATTATTAACATTTTCTGCATCACTTTCTTAAATACAGACAATCTATAAAATAATAAATTAAATCCTGATTTATATAATGCGCCAGTTTCTGAGGGCTAAATGCTAAGTGGTTCAGTGGATAAAGAGTCTGTTATGGAGTTAGGATGACTCATCTTTCTGAGTTTAAATCCAGACTCAGACACTTACTAGCTGTGTGACCCTGGGCAAGTCACTTCACCCTGTTTGCCTCAGTTTCCTCATCTGTAAAATGAGCTGGAGAAGGAAATGGCAAACGATCAGTGGGGTCACAAAGAGTTGGATGTGACTGAACAACAACACAAATGCTCACACTGCAAATTTAACAATCAGCTCTCAAGAACCATTCAAGGAAGCTCCAGCATACCCCTATCTCCAGGCAAAGACTAGATGATCACCATTTGCATATGAAATAAAAGGCCTTTTTAGAAGATCATAGAGTTATAAACTGGAGTTGCCAGAGCCATCATTGAGTCTAATCTCCCATTTTACAGATAAGGATACTGAAGCCCAGAGAGGTTGATTTTTCTAGTATCCAGGGACTAGTAACTGGGATTAGAATCCAAAGCTTCCTGCCTCCAAGTCCACTACAAGTGGCAGCTAGATGGCACCATGGGGCACAGAGCAGTGGGTCTTGAGGCCAGAAGACTTGTATTCAAATCCTGCCTAGACACTTAGAAGCTATATGACCCTAGGCAAGCCCTTAATTTCTGTCTACCTCAGTGTCTTCATCTACAAAATGGGGGTAATAGCACCTGCCTCCTAGGGTTGTTGTGAGGACAAAAAGGAGATAATATTAGTAAAGTGCTTGGTACTTAGCCCGACATGTACCAGGTACTTAAAAAATACTTATTTCCTTCCTTCTTACCTACCTGCCTACCTCGGAGTTGCACTAGATGAGGAAAATTCAGTTACACTGTTAGCATCCCATGACTTTGGGAGGTAAGGGAAGAGTGGGGAGGATTGAATGAGTAAACCTGATGCCAAGGTAATGGAGGTAATAGAACCTCAGGGTATTTCATATAAAGAGATATACAGAAGGTAAATTTCACTTGGTAAGCGGCCCTCGCAGGAAGGAACAATAACTCCACATTTACTTTCATTTTTAAATCATTACATGCAAGCTCTGTCTTAGCAATAATTTCATTCCATGTCCCTGCTGCTCTCCATCTCTTCAAGCTGGGGCTGGCTCCCCTGGACACCCTCAGCCTGGGCACCGGTGCCTCATTCCTAACACAAATCTTATTTCCCAAGGTCCTGAGGCTGGAAAGCTGGAAAGATGGGCAAGCAAAAACGACAAGCCTGGCAATATTTTAATCAAGAGAAAAGTGATTCCCAAACCGGGTCTCCTGCATGCCATCTAGGTCTCTGCTGCTTTGAGAAAGGAGCCCAGCCCCTAGCCAAGCCCAAGGAGATGCAGGTTCAGAGATCAGAATAGCCAAGATACAGGGCCCTTTAACACTTCTCCAGGACTGCTGACCCTGCTGGCCTGTGGTGCCCCTTCTCTACCAAGTTACCTGCCTTTTCACAGAGTAACGGATCAACACCTTCTTTCTTGTACAGCAGGATTGGAGTGGGTGGGATTGGATCAATGGTGTTCTTTGGTTTGGGGAAGGGGCGGGGAGAGAAAGGGAGAGTCTTTCTTTAAAAACGTTCTATCTTGTTAAATAAAAAAGAAAGTTTTTCCAGGGAATTTCATCTTGAGAAAGAGAACAATGAGCAAGAAATGTGTGTGTGTGTATACATGTAGATACACACACACATTCAGGATACATGAACAAAAGATATGCAACAAAGTCAGAACCATGAAATATATTCTTTTCCCATTTTCTCTTAACATAAAAGAAAAAAATTAGTCCCCATCACAGGTGGACTATGGGAAATGTAAGAATAGCATATAGAGACCTCTATGGTAGGAACCGTGGATATGATAGCATTGCTTAATGAGAACAGGGGGAAAATCCACAGCAGCTGATCCTGCAATTCCCCATTACACAGAAAATTATGAGTTACAAAGAGCAGTTTACTCCAGGAACATGCATTAGCCAGTTCTAATTTTGCTATGCAAATTTGCTGGATCTCATTCTCCATAGCTAGCCTGAATTCATGAGGTCGGAAATGATTCCTGGGAAAGCACTAGGGATAGCCATATCTGGACAGAGAAATCTAAAACCAAGGATTTTCCCAGCTCAGAGAAAAAAAGGATAAAGCTAAGAATCAGCCAGGAGGACTTGTCCCTGCTCAGGAGAATAGATGATGAAGCACTCTCTCTTTCTTTCTTTCTTTAGTGAAGTGGGGGGCTATAGCTATGGAACATTACATGCAATGGCAGACATGGCTTCATATTTGTTAAGTTTGCTTTATTTTTTCTGCATTATAAAGGAGGGTTCTGTGGAAAGGTATATAGAGGAAATTACTATGAAAGCAAAACAAAGAGCTTAGGTAAAGTCTGTCTTTCATCTCCCCCTACTCCTTTTTAAGAAGAAGGAATCTATGGGCATTAAATATTACACATAACGCTAGATTTCTTTTGGAGGGGAAAGGGCAAGGCAATTGGGGTTAAGTGACTTGCCCAATGTCACACAGCTAGTAAGTGTCTGAGGCTGGATTTGAACTCAGGTCCTCCTGACTCCAGGGCCAGTGCTCTATTCACTGAGCCACCTACCCATCCCTGGATTTTTTTCCCAATGAATTGATCAGTGCTGTTTACTCTTTTCTCTTCTCCTGTTTTTTCTTTTCTCTCTCTTTTTAAAAAATATTCATTATAAGGGCTATCTGGAAGAGATAGAGGGAGGAATTTAGGTACTGAAAAAAATCAATAAATTGTTTAAAAATTTGTTTCAATCCCACCTTTGCATATAAATAAACCATAGGGTAGAAAAAGAGACTTGACCCATGATTTCATTGGTACAGGGATCTACCAGGCATGGAAATCCCCTCTCCCAGTGCAGGTTTCTACCCCCTCTGAAATTTATGGTCTTTGAGTGATAAAGGTAAAGTGACTACTTGCTAAGGGCATCACAGTATTGGAATTTGAACCCAGGTGTTCCCTGCTCCCAGGCTAGTTTTCTGCATCCAATACATCAGGCTGCCTCTGTAGACCAGGAGGTCGGGTAAATAAAACAAAATTACCACCAGGAGACCCTGGCAGGCTATGTAGATGGCTATCGATTTGCAAGAGCACAGAACCAGAGAGCTTTGTTATTCTCAGAAATATTCATCACTGCCAGGTTGCTTAGAAATAGCAGAAAGTGACACTCTGAGATGAGGATTCTCCAATCAGGGTGGCCCAATCCGAAGGCAAACTTGCATTAGCCATAGCCTGACAAGCAGAGTCCAGGGCCAAGATGAGCATTTATCACTGAGCAGTCAAAGGAGAGAGACCACACTCATTATTGCAACGAGATAAGAGGCAACCAAGGTGCCTTTCCTCCAGGGGCCAATCCCCAGAGCTTTAGAATAACTCAGACCCAAGACAAAACTGGGGCTTCATCCTGGGGGACAGTGCCCCAAGTACCTGGAAAGAGCATCCCTACCCTGTTCCTTACTCCCTTCTTGCACACTTACAATGGGCAGCTAGGTGGCGCCATGGTGCACAGAGTGCCTGCCCTGACATCAAGCCTGCGCTAAGGCGGCTTCTGGACAAGAGATTTTTCCGTAAGCCCCTTCCCCGGCAGCTTCTGCCTCCCTGCCCTGCCCTGCCCTGCCCTGCCCTGCCCTGCCCTGTCCTGCCCTGCCCTGCCCTGTCCTGCCCTGCCCTGGATTTCATTTGGATTCACTTGTATGTCTGTCTGTGTTATTCCATTCCATGGAATGTCAGCTCCTTGAGAGCAGGGACCAATTCCTTTTTGTTCTGGTTTTCCCAGTGCAGTGTATGACACAGAGCAGTTGCTCCAAAAATGCTGATTGATTGATTTCTATCAGAGACAGAGAGACACAGACAGAGACAAAGGCAAGAGAAGCAGAGAGACAGAGACAGAGAGGACAGCCCTGAACATATTTGCCTCCTGAATCAGGGCTGTGACAGGGATCCAAGACTCCCTATGAATGCCACACCTGCAGATGAGGGGCTATGATAAGAATGGCAGTGGAACTAATGTGGAGGCCTGCGAGCTTTGAGTGTGAGATTAGCAGAGCTCCAAGCAGGCAGTACAGAGGACAGAGGGCTGGGCCTGTAGTCAGGAAGCTGTTGTTATTCAGTTTTATTTTTCCCTTGTGTCAGTCTCTCTATGACCCCATTTGGGGTTTTCTTGGCAGACACTGGAGTGTTTTGTCATTTCCTTCTCTAGCTCATTTTACAGATAAGGAAACTGAGGCAAACAGGGTTAAGTGACTTGCCCAGGGTCACACAGCTACTAAGTATCTAAGGCAGAATTTGAACTCAGGTCTCTCCAACTCCAGGTCCAATGCTCTATATACTCTGACATCCCCTATCTGTTTCCCTTTCTTCCTAATTCTTCCTAATAAACCTGAAGCTTTACACTAGTAGTTCTCAACCTGTGGGTTGTGACCCCTTTAGGGGTTATGTAAGACCATGGGAAAACATATATTTCAGATGGTCTTAGGAACCCAGACACGGCTCTTCCATCTGTCTCCAGGCATGCAGATACACCCACAGACTAGTGTTAAAGGGTCGTGGCATTAGGAAGGTTGAGAACCACTTCTTTATACTCTATCCCAGGGAGAATTTCCTTGGTGAAGAGAGAGAGGACATGGTAATGAGAAGCATTAACACACACTCCAAACTCAATGTATGGTTTAAAAAAAAAAAAAGAGAGCTGGTGAACTGTAGGCTCAAAATATGAGCTCATCCCTCTCTTAGGTGACATGCACTCTATTTATGACCCAAAGCCCACAATTCTCTACCTGGGAAGATGGAGGTAGAGGATACCTGGGCTCTGGCCTTGTCACTCCCCTACTCAATAAATTCCCACAGCTCCCTGTCACCACCAGGATCAAATGCAAAATGCTCTGTTTGGCATTCAGAGCCCTTTATAACCAACCCCAGTCTTCCCACACCTTACTCCCCAATGCTACCTTTTAGTCCAGTGACCCTGGCCTCCTGGCTGCTCCATAAACAAGACCCTCCATCTCTCATCTCAGGCTGTCCCCCAGGCCTGGAATACTCTCCCTCCTCATCTTTGCCCTAGTGACCTCCTTGGTTTCCATTAAGTCCCAGCTAAAACCCCACCTTCTCCAGGAAGCCTTACCCATCCCCTCTCAATTCCAGAGTGTTCTCTGTTAATGATTTCCTATTCATCTTGTATATAAGCATGTTTTGTATAGATTTCTTTGCATGCTGTCTCCCCCATTAGATTGTAAGCTCCTTGAGGGCAGTCACTGTCTTTTGCCTCTTTTTGTATCTTTATAACATAGCATGGTATCTAGCACATAGTAGGAACTAATAAAAGCATACTGATTGGTGGCTTGATTGTCTAAGCCAGGGGTGGGGAACCAGTATCCTCTAAGTCACATGTGGCCTTCTAGGTCTTTGGGTGTAGCCTTTTAACCAGTCCAAGTTTTACAGAACAAATCCTTTAATTAAGGGGATTTGTTCTGTGAAGTTTGGATTCAATCAGAGGGCCACATTTGAGGACCTAGAGGGCTGCACGTGGCCTGGAGGCTGAAGGTTCCCCACCCCTGCCCAGCAATCTCTTTTGGAGAAGGGTACTAAATTCATTTCCATTCAACAAGAAACATTTGCCAAGAGTCTCCTATGTGTAAGGCTGGATGGTGCTACGGTTTTTTAGTCGGGTGAAGGTTATCTTTTTGGGTCAGGAAGTATAGGACTCTCCTATACCCACCTCAACAGACCTAAATGACTGCTGAGGTCCCTTCCAGCCCTAACATTCAATGTTCTCATAGAATTCTATATTCTCTCTGGTTCATTCCAATCCTGACATTCTATATTCTAATAGATTTCTGTGTTCTAGAATTCCTTCCAGCCCTGACATTTTATGTTTTGCAGCCCCTTCCAGCCCTGACATTTCAGTATTTTATAATTAAAGGTGATGAGCCCACAGGCATGATGTCTCTGAACAAAAAGAGCCCCTAGCTAACAAATCCAGCTACATGATCTAAGTAGGGATGTAAGCTTGGATGTGACAAACTAGTAGGTATGTTACCAAGATGCCAGGCCACTATGCATGTCTTTCCCAGGATCCCAGCCTTAGCAGCTCCTTAAGCCTTCCAGAAAAAGGTGCATAAAGTTAGACACTGCCCTAGGGGGTAGTGGGCAATGCCTGAATGCCCTCTGGGGAAGTTCCAGCCTAGTTGGAGAACTCCTTGAAACCTGAGACAGTGGCCTCTGGGTAGGGTAGAGAGCTCACAAAAGGCGGAAGACCAGAAAGTACATTTGCTCCTTGGTTAACGATAACAGGTTTCTTACCTTGTCAAGAATTTGCCCATTGTATCAGCCCAGTGCTGAAATGTATGTAACATGACACGCTATTATGTTCATTTGAAGGTAGGTCCCCAACTCAGCACAATGCAAAGGTCATCACGTGGCAGTGGGGACTGACCCAATTTCTTAACTGATTTGCCCTCACAGCCACTGGAATTATCCATGTCTGTGACTGCAATCTCCTGCTCCCACACACACTTTTCAGGAATATCTACTGAAATAACTCAGGGAAACCAACTTTCCAAAAAAAAAAAAGATTAATAATAGATCACTAAAATAAGATCTCTGGTTGAATTGTGTAATTCTCCTTCTGCAGCTCTGTCTAGCTCACCTAGAAAGACAAGTCACTCAAAAATGTCTTTATGCACAGTAGTGATTATCTCAATAGGCAAATTTGGGGAGAGCGGGGGAAGGGGAGTAAGTAATAGGATCCAATTTACCTTAGGGATTTGCCTCTCTTGTTAGATAAATGTGGGGTGATTCATTGCTATTCACACTTGTTATTAGTGCACTTCAAATCTCAGGAGAGTTGTAAAAAAAAAAAAAAAAACTCCAAAACTCAGGAGAGCTCCAACACTAACCTCTCCTGGGAAAGGGGCACCCACCCATACCTCCATGGGGCTTTGGGTGGTAGAGACCTGATGGAATTGTTGACCTTTGCTCTCTCTCCCTTCTCACCCCTGCCTGGGAGAATCCTTAGCTTTGTCCAAAGCACAATTGGGGGCTACTGTCCGAATGAGACTTTCTCTGATTCTCCCTCAGTGATTAGCACTGTCTCCTTGAAATTATTTTATGTGTGTTTTCTATTCATCTGTTAACATATCATCAACTCTCATCCCTATCCCCAATAGAATGCCAGCCAGAAAAGACTTTAAAGGTCAATTCCAAGACCCTCCTATCCCAGATGAGGAAATTGGGGACTGGAGAAAGCAAGGTCATATGTAGGCAATAAGTGGCAAATACATTCAAATCATAAAGCACCTACTGTGCACACAGTCCTGTTCAAGGCACTGTGGAGGATTTTATTTAAGTATAAAATATGTTCTGTGTCTCCAAGAATTTCTCACTGATAAAAACTATAGGACAGGGCTACTAGGTGGTGCATTGACTAGAGCACTGGCCCTTGAGTCAGGAGGACCTGAGTTCAAATTCGACCTCAGACACTTGACACACTAACTAGCCATGTGACTTTGGGCAAGTCACTTAACCCCAACTGCCCTCCAAAAAAAAAGCAAAAAAACAAAACAAAACTATAGGACACAGAGCTCACATGGATTATTCTCATTTCTCTGCTTTTACTCCACCATCCCCTCATACATTCACCTCTCACCTCATCAGTACAAGGACTGTACTTTTTAAAGTTACTAACACTCTTCTTGCCAGATCCAAAGGCCTTTTCTAAACCCTCAGCCTCTTTGACCTCTCTCCAGTATCTGCCCCTGTTTTCCACATTCTCCTCCTAGGCACTTGGTCCTCTCTGGGTTTTCATGACACAGTTCTTTCTTGGTTCCCCTCCTCCCTGTCTGAACACTCCTGGATAATAAACATTATTCTGGATTATACTCAGACTCCTGTGCTCTTCCATATCAGACTCCCTAAATGTGAGTGTTTACCAAGACTGTATCCTGGGCCATTTTATCTATACTCTTGGTACCTGGCCTCATTAGCTCCCATGGGTTCAGTTATCATCTCTAAGCAAACAGTTCCTAGATACAGCTGTCCAGCTAACCTGTATTTCTTCTGAATTCCCCATATCCAACTGCGTAGTGGAAAGTTCAGGTTGGATATGCTGTAGATATCTCCAACTCAACGTAACTCAAACAGAAGTCATTCTCTTTCACCAAAAACTCACCTCTTGATCTATTTTTTCCTATTCACCCAAATTCACAACCCTAGAGCCACCCTTTCCTTCTCCTCCCTCTCTCTCACACACTCCCAATACTCAATCAGTTGCTCAATCTTGGTTGTAGCCCTACAACATTTCTCACATCCATCTCTTCCTCTCTGCTCACACGACCACTACTCTAGTTAAGTCTTGATGACTACTTTCCTCATTCACAGCCTGTCTATGACCTAGAGAGAGAAGAACACTGAAAATATAAGAGAAAGGAAGCAACAGAAAGAGCAAGTCAACAGATGAGTCAGGAAAGTAGGGTGAGCAATCAAGGGCATGGGTGAAGATTATTAGCCTTGAAAAGTTGGAGAGACTACTCTTTCTAAGAGACTCCATTTCTGCATCTTAGTTCTTTCCTCGTCTTCATTTGGTCTCCATCTTCCCCTCCCTATTTGCTAGTTACCAGTTGTACTGCCCATTGACCAAAAAGGGGTTAGTGTCCAGCAGAGGACACTAGGTCTTCAGTGGAAAGATGCTCTACAAATCTAATTAATTCATTAGATATTGAAAAGCACGCTCCAACCTCTTCTTGTCCAAGTTTAGTGGGATATCTGACCTGGAATCTCTTTCCACTTTAACTTGAGACTCATCACTTAAGTTGGACCTCACCACTCTAAGAGTAAAGTTTCATTTCAATATGAATGATCTGGAGATTCCTGGGTCTGAATGAAATCTCAATATCAAAGCAGTGCTCTCCAGAAAGGACAAAGAAGACCTGAAATCACTCCTGGGGGCCATGAATGTCCTCCTTTGTCCTAGTTGTGTGATTCTCTCGTCCATCCTCCCTAGTTATCAGGCATCAGAGTCAAGAGTTTTGTTTTCCTGGAGGATGAGGAAGGTGGTGCTTTAGAGATGCTCAGGTTATATTAAATTGTCCAGCTATATCTTTGCTATAGATGACAATCCGCCTCCCTGTGCAATGTGCCTTTGTTGCACAGGCTGTGCCCACATCTGGACTGAACTCTCTCTTTACCTTCACCTCTTAGAATACTAGTGTTCTTCAAAGCACAGCTCAGCTGTTGACTCCTAAGAAGGAAGGACTTTCCTAATTTTGCCACCCAACCCAGCTCCAACTATTCCAGCTCTCTTGGTCTTGAAATTACTTTGTATTTCTTCATAGTTAAGTAACAGTTACTCATCTGTGTATATGGTGACGGTCCTCTCTTCCCTCCCTCCCTCTGAATATAGTGTCCTTGAGGGCAGGGCAGTGACCATTTCTTTTTTGTCTTTGGGTCCTCACCACCTAGCACAACATCTAGAATGTAATAGATTCTTAGTAAGAGTTTACTGAATTAAGTGAGAGATTCTCAACCCCACTGATAGAATGAGAAAATCTTACTTTGAAAATTGCCTTTAAAAAGAGAGTAGTAGAAGGGACTGAACTCTCAGCCAGGAATATCTGGGCTCAAGTTATATTTCTGACACATCCTAGTTGTGTGACCCTGGGCAAGTCATTTGTCTTTCTCTTTGTGTTCCTGGCTACTCTCTAAAATCTAAGCTGCAGAGGAAGTGCCAATCTTCATCAATAGAGGAAATATCCCACCAGAAGCTCTCTATACTGATTAAGTAACAAGTGAAAAAGAAGGGGAAAGCAAGAAAAAGGAGAAAAGAGGAGAGAAAGGGAAGAAGAAGGAAAGAGAGGAAGGAGAGAGAAAGAGAGAGGAAAAGAGAGAGAAGGAAGGAGGGAAGAAGAGGGGAAAAAAGGAAGGAAGGAAGGAAGGAAGGAAGGAAGGAAGGAAGGAAGGAAGGAAAGGAAGGAAAGGAAGGAAGGAAAGGGAAGAAACTGCCAGAGGATGACCTTTACAATCCATGTGCACATTCAGAAACTATATTCAAACATTCATGTGGAATTCTCTTGATAGCTAGTTAATAATGATTTATTAAACTAGAAATGTGCAGATAATATGTTACTAAGTCAATCAATTAATCTGGGGGGGGAAGGTGGTGTACATACAAAAAACAATATATATGAAATCTTCCCTCAAATAGCTCATAATCCTTCTCTCTCTCTCTCTCTCTCTCTCTCTCTCTCTCTCTCTCTCTCTCTCTCTTCCTCTCCCCCCATTCTTTCTCTGTCTCTCATTTTCTCTCTTTCTCTCTCCCCTTCTCTTTCTCCCTATATGTATGTATATATATATATATGTATGTATATATATATACATGTACACATGCATATGTGTTGTTACATATCATGACACATATATGCCTCATTAGAAAACCAGTTACCCTCCTCATGGGGCTCTCATACATAATCCACTATCTAACAGATGTTAACACGGCAGAGTATAAAGAATGCCAGCTTGGAGCAAGCAACTTGGGTTCAAATCCTGGCTTGGATCCTAGCTGTATGACTTGGGTAATTCACTGAACACTGCCCTCCCTCAGTTTCCTCATCCATAAAATAGACTTTATAACAGCTTATACTACCTCATGAGGCTGTTAGGAAGTTTAAAGGAAGACTGAAAATAAAGTGCTTTTCTAATTATTATAACAGAATTCTCATATACCTGTTATATGCCAATTATTATAACCTGTGTGCATTACACGGTCCTGCCTAGAAATGGAAATGGACACACTGGCCTTATCCCAGCTTAGAATGACCTCCCCTTCCACAGATTTCTCTGGAGCAATGTCTGGGTCTCTCCTTTGACCATCTCACTTTTTCCTTATATTGTATTTATTTGTAGACATGTCGTAGCTCCTCCTGCCAGACTGTAAGTTCCTCAGGGGACCAAGGATTTTTTCATCCTTATAGAGAGATGAAATGATTTGCCAAGGATCACATAGCCAGTATGTGTCAGAATCATGACTCGAACCTAGGTCTCCATGGTTCCAGGACCAGCTCTATCTATATTATCCTATGTTAAAAAGACGAAGCCATCAGAGTAATTAGGCCAGCAGCTCAGCAAGGGCCCTATTTAAAACCTCTAGGAACTTGGAAGTCCCCGACATAAGCAGTGGGTCTATTCTGCCGCTCCTTCCTATAGCAACATCTATATGTGAGCCGATTACAACAATTAATTTAATAGGGATTCCTCTGCATGAACAATGCATCATTTTATTAGGAAACTCTATAAATGTCAGCGGTGCAATTCATTTTTATTAATTTTCTAAAATGAAATTAGCAGGAGTGGTGGCAGCAAGAGAGGCAAACAGAGGTTGTGGAACATTTCTGTCCCAAAGGGTATTGGTGTCATTAATTCCTAAATACCAGGAGGCCTGTTTGTATGAACTCAGCAGTTGACTGCACCAATTAATTTCAATATTTGGAGGGGAGAGGGGAATATCTACCAAACTCAACTCTACAACTAATTTAGGAAGGTCCTTGAACAGGCAGGCAACTTTTCTTCCTCTTGGGACACAGAGCTTTCGGGTGTAAATACAGCATTGAAATACTAATGGGCAAATACTCGCCATCTTTACCTCCCACTGCCTCTAGCAAAACAAAAGCAATCTGAGAACACTTCCCATAAACCCCCTCTGTGGCCGATGCCTCCAGCAGGGGTGTGCTCTAGCTACACTACACTTAACAGAATGCCTGGTGTACCCCAGTCCCACCACCACCAGTGGCATTCACTCTTTTCTCGGAGACCCAACAATCTTATGTCTTGATATATTTGGCCCAATTTCCAGCTGTAACATGACAGACCATTTGTTCTGCAGTCAAGCAGAAATATAATATAATAATGAACCTTGTCATTGGCTATGGCCCATGAAAAGGCAAACTCTGGCTGATGTAATCAGGGGTAACTACTACTACTACTACTAATACTAATACCAATAATAATAATAATACTATTACTATGACCACTACTACTACTACTATTACTATTGCCACTACTACTGCTGCTACTACTACTACTATTACTACTACTACTGCTGCTGCTGCTAATGATGATGATGATGATGGTGATGATGACAACTAACTAGAATTTCCACAGTGATTTAAGGTTTGCAAAGAACTTTAGAAATATTATCTCAACTTATCCTGACAACAAACTTGGGAGGTAGGTGCTATTATTATCCCCATTTTATAAATAAGGAAACTAAGGCTAAGGGAGGTTATGGCTTGCCCTGGATCACACAGCTAGTTGATAACTTAGGAAATCACTGTATTTTTCATTATTTTATTAACCATTTCCCAATTACATGTTAATGTAACTGAGCAGCAAGACTGACACCCCTAGTATAAGCAATTCTATTAGACTGAAGTTCCCTGAGGGCAAAGATTATATTGCTTTTTTCTTCCATCCCCATCCCCTAGCAGAGTGCCTGGCAAAGAAAAAGCACTTAAGAAATGTTGCGAGTTAATTGATTGAAAAATACATGATTGGGAGTCAAAGGATCATAAATATAGAACTGAAATTACATCAGAGGCTGATTCAACAATTTAATACTATGGATGAAGTAATTGGGCCAGGGAGATGAAGTGATTTGTTGAAAGTCATATAAGTAGTTAGCGTTAGATGCAGAATTTGAACCCAGATCCTCCAAATCCAGAGGTAGTACTATTTCTACTGAACCACAATGAGTCTTTCTACCTTCAGCAGGGTCAAAGTCCAGTTTTTTTCCTTACTAAAGACAATTTTAGTTTTGTTTTTGAATGTCTTTGAATGTCTCATACCTAGCACAGCTCCTTGCCCATAGTAGATGACTAATACATTTTGGGTGAATTGTATCATAGGATCTAGAGAATGAAGGTCCCATATAGACCATCTAGTTGTTATTTGATAGATTTGGGGCCAAAAGAGACATCTGAGTTCATTCAACTCCTACTCCATCATTGAAGTCAAAAAGGGAAAGTGATTTTCCAATGATTACATGGATAGGAATGGGCAAGGCTGAGATTTGAATCCTGATCCTTTGTATCCAAATTTCATTATCCACCCCCACCCCCCAAGGGGATGAGCACCCAAATGAATTTATTAACTTGAGCTTCTCTCTCTGGAATTCATTTTTCTCAAGTGTATGATGAGAAGGTTGGACCAGGTGGTCTCTATGGTCTTTTCAATATTCAAATCTTAGGAGTGTACCCATTAGCCTTTATTTGTTTGACTTAAGAACTTAAATGCCAACCTCAATGGTGCCTGTTCCCTTCAACTACCTTCCCAAAGACAGAAGGCTCTTCCAAGGCCAAGAAAACCAGGGTTGTGGATAAACCAGATAAAGGGTCGCCTAACACAAAAATAGGGAAGTTAGGTGGCCCAGTGTAGAGTGCCAGCCCCAGAGTGAGGGAGAGTCATCTTTCTGAATTCAAATCTGGTTCTCAGACTCTTCCTAACTGTGTGGTCCTGGGCAAATCAGTTAACTCTGTTTGCCTCAGTTTCCTCATCTATAAAATTATCTGAAAAAGGAAATGGTTCCAGTATCTTTGCCAAGAAAACTCCAAATGGGAACACAAAGAGTCAGACCCAAGTGAAATAACTGAAACAACAACAAAAACAAAAATGCACAGAAGAATGAACACTGGCAGACACTGTGATGTCTCCTTCAGAACAAAGAGAGGCTGAGGATATAGCCTCCTGAATTCAAACTCAAGGCATAGACATCCAGAAAGTCACAATCACACTAACATTCTTAAGCTAATATACACACAAACCTGTCATTACTAATAGAAAAGCTGCTACAGTTGAAAGCTGTGTAGCCACCTATTTTAAGTGCCCCCCAAATGTTACAGACCCAAAATGAAAGCATCAAGTTGAGCATGGAGGAGGGGTGCCCCTTAAAACAAATGTACTTCAGCTTTCTTAACATAATAAAAATGTCAATTACACTCTAAGGGAAACAGGTCGGCAATCTTTTAACCAACTACATCTGTCCCCAAGTGGCTGCAGAAGTTAAACATTTATGGCAGTTATTGAGGACATTTACTGCACAATAAACTGTAGCC
>CM053596.1:28598252-28635337 GCA_028646575.1 Pseudocheirus occidentalis | reverse complement strand
GGAGGGAGGGAGGGAGGGAAGGAGAAAGAGGAAGGAAGGAAGGAAGGAAGGAAGGAAGGAAGGAAGGGAAGGAGGGAGCGAGGGAAGAAATAAAGGAGAAAGAGGAATAAAGAAGGAAGAAAAAAGAAAGAGGAAGGAAGGAGAAGAAAGAAAGAAAGAAAGAAAGAAAGAAAGAAAGAAAGAAAGAAAGAAAGAAAGAAAGAAAGAAAGAAAGAAAGAAAAAGAAAGAAGCAGGGAAGAAAGGAAGGGAAGGAGGGAGATGGGAGAGAGAGGGAGAGAGACAGAGAGACAGAGAGAGAGAGAGAGGGAGGCACTTTGGTGATAAGCGGGGGTCCCATAAAGATAAATGCCTCCAACTTCCAACTTCCCCCTTCCCCCACCATACAAACAATTCAAAACCAACCAAGGGAAAGGGTTTAATTAAATGATTGAATGGGAACCCATCAGGTTAAAACTTTCAACTCAGTATGATCATTGGCACTCTATTTTCAATCCATCTGATTCCATTCAATATAATACTCATTAAGTCAATTAAGGAGACCTCAGTGTCACAAGCTATCAAGCATGACATAGGCTTTTCAATTGGCCACCAATGGATAGATTGGTAAAGTCAGGCAATCAGTGAAAATCGATCCATTTACTGTACATGATCTGAAAGAGGCAATATCAGAGATGCTAGTTACCTTGTCTTAGGGGAGGTGGTTAGCCATTCTTCATGTTTTTCAAACGTTATTAAATAAGCTGCAATTTCCTGAAAAAGAAAAAGAATGTAGAATAAACAATAAATTCACATTGGATCATGGATAAAAATATTTCACATATTTAAACATTGAATATTTAATTCCCTCAAATATGTTCCACCCTCCTAGATTAGGATTCTAGTCTTCACTGCTCAATACTATTCTCTAGTTCCAGGGGTTTTCTTTTTGTTGTTGTTGTAGTTGTTTAAACCCTCTTCTTACACAAGAATAATCTCTCTGACATTTCACAGCACCATCTTAATCGGAAATCTACAAAGCTACACAAGACTAATCAAAGTCCTTGGCTTCCAAAGAGAAGCCCATGTCAAGGACAAAAAAAAAGTTTCCCTGTCCAAAGAAATCATTGGAAATGATCTCAGATCCTAAATGTTATCAATTTGGGAAGGGAAAAAATGCCACCAACAGGTCTTCATTTATGCAAGGTTATAACTGCTGAGTTTTAGCCTGTCTTTCTCCAAAGGTGGACTAATCTTTCATCATTGCAAGAGATGCCTTGTTCTTTCAGCTAAAGTCCTCAAAACCCCTGAGCCACATCACACAAGGAAATTTTTTAAAAAGAAGAAGAAAGAAAGAAAAGATAAAACCACACACCTCCAAAAAAGAGAAAGCAATCTGTTAACCTTTTCCACCACAGAAAGTGGTGGAAACTTAATACATCAAGTGATAACTTAATACATCAAGCCAACACTTCAGAAAGAAAAGCAAAGTCAGCAGAGTTAACAGCAACAGAGAAAATGTGGGCACCTGAAGGTAAATTAAATATTTATAAACACAACAACATCACTGGAGACAGATTTACTGATTTATTAATAATTTCCATAAAAAGCCAGTGGGTGACATCAACGTAAGTCATTGCTTCTGCTTTAAGGCATGATATGGCCCATTACTCCTAGATCCAAACTGATTTGCTAATGTGAAATTGCCAAGTTTGTAAGTTAAATTAAGGTTGGGCCAACTAGGATGTGTATTTCCCATGGATTCTATGAGGTTACCAAATACTAAGTGATCTCAGAGAAAACCAGAGAAGAGGTATAAGACCAAAACTTATCTATAACAAAAGGCCCTGGAGAGGTCTCACCAAGAGGTTCAGAGTCTGTACAGAAGGCAAGGGATCACAATACTTTCTTCCTTTTTCCATTTGAACCAATATACTTGGTCATAACTGATTTTCAGTCCTTTTGATCAGAGGACACATTAAAATACCTTTTCTTACCTTTGCCTAAGAATAATTATGAACTGAAAGATGAACCACATCCCAACGCCTTTACTCAATTGCAAAGACAGTCATTTTGTCTACCTATGCAATAGTCCCATGAACATTAAATATATATAAGAATAATAGTAATATACCAGCTTGTCCTTCAATTTAGTCAGTCTGTCAACGAGCATTTAAAATGCCTACTATGTGCCAGGCACTATACTAAGCACTGGGGATACAAAGAAAGGGAAAAGATGCCTCCTACTCTCAAGAATCTCACAGTCTAATGGGGGAGATGATATGCAAACAACTATGTACAAACAAGTTGCATATAAGAAAAACAAGAATTATCAACAGAGAGAAAACACTAGAATTGAAAGGGAAAGTTGGGGAAGGCTTGATTATCTAAACTCCATTAAATAGAATATAAGAAGAAGAAGGGGGACGGGGAATTAAAATAATAAGAGAGACAGCTTAGAATAGTAGATAGAAAGTCAGCTGCAGAATTAGGACAATGCAGGTTCAAGTCCCAACTGCAACAAGTTGTGTGACTTTGCACAATTCACTTAACATCTCATAGACCAGTGGTTCTCAACTTTCCTAATGCCACAACCCTTTAATACTCGTATGTGGGTGTATCTGCATGTGGATGGACCCTCCTGGAAACGGATAGAGGAGCAGTGCCTTGGTTCCTAAGACCATTGGAGATATGTGTTTTCCAATGGTCTTAGGCGACCCCTGTGGCCCCTGTGAAAGGGTCATTTGACCCCCGAAGGGGTCGTGACCCACAGGTTGTCATAGACGATTGTCTAACACCATAAAGTGCCAAGCAGTAGTTGGTTTGCATTAGTACAGAAAGTTACCTCACTGATAATTCCCTGCACCAATGAAATAACAGCTCCAGATAATTACCATTATTATTGTTTTTAGTGAAGCTTCAATTGAGAAAGTATGCAAATAAAACCTCATACAATGTTAACAAAGTACAAGTCCTATCATCTCAACAGATATAGAAAGATCAAGACTCCCTCACCCAAAAAGACCAATGGATAAATATATGCTCACAGAATACATGATAAACAGGTTAAAATGTTACAGAAACACTTCTTTTAAAAACAGATTTCACTTCACTGAGCAACAGTATAGGCTGAAAATTTGTTTGTGTATATTTGTTTTGTACATTGTCTTCCCCAATAGATTATAAATTCCTTGAAGGGAAGGACTGTCTTTTGTCTCTTTTTATCTCCCTAGCACATAGGACAGTGCCTGGTATATAGTAGGCACTAAATAAATGTTGGCTGATTTGTTGAAAATAGATGAATACCTCCGGATTAACTAAATGTCACAAGTTGTCCCCACCACTACCACCCCTTTCCAGGATAAAGTCTTTGAAATAGCTAAGATACAGCAGAGGAATCAAAAAGTCCTACATGCGGAACGTCCTAAAGAATTCAATCACAAGTGTGTCAACAAAAAATGTGCCAAACAAATGGGTCATTAATTGGGGAATGTATAAAACAAACAGTGGTGGATTTTTGATTAAGATGGTACTTTGAAAGGTCAGAGAGAAGCCATGATCTCCCATGAGCATTCCAGCAAAGATGAAAGTCCAAGGAGAAATGATAGAAAGCACCTTGCTCTAGCCCAGAACTACACAAAAAGATCTCTAGATTCCTTCAGGCACTAAGAAAAGAATTCTGCCAGGAAATCTCTAAGAGACACAGGTAAGGAAGCCAGAAACCTGCTAATGTTTAGTTCCAGGGTCACCTGGAAGGTTCTTTATATACATATAGAGGTAAAGATGGGAGGGAGAAAGGAGGAGGAGGAGGAAGAGGAAGAGAAGGGAGAGGAAGAAGAGAATGAGGAAGTTCAAAGTGAATTGATGTAGAAGCTCAAGGAGTCTCAAAAACCCACAGTGCTCCTTCCCTGCTGCCTACAAATATATCCATGTCTCTTTCATACTTAAAAAATCCCTCACTTGATCCTACCATCCCTGATGGTTATTGTCCTATACCTCTCCCCACACTTCTTGGATAAACTCCTTGAGAAAGTCATCTACAAAAGATATCTTTACCTCCTCTCACTCTTTTCTAAACCCTCTTCAATCCAGCTTTTACCCTGATCAATCAGCTGACACTGTCCCCTCCAAAGTTACCAATTGTCTCTTAACTAACAAAAATCATAATCTTTCTTGACCTATCTGTAGCTTTTGACACTCCTTACTGGCAGCTCTTCCTGGATCTTCTCCAGGTTTTATGGCACAGTTCTCCCCTGCCCCTTCTCTTACATGTCTAACCATTAAATCTATTTCGCTCTATCTTCATCCAGATTATGCCCACAAACAGGGGGAGTCCCTCAAGGCTCTGTCCTAAGCATTCTTTTCTCTTTAGTCTATCTCACTTGATGATTTCATCAGTGCCGATAGGTTCAATTATCTTTTTGCAAATGATTCTCAGATCTATATATCCAGCCCTAATCTGTCAACTAAGCTCCAGTCCTACATTGCCAAGTACCTCTAACTAGATGTGCTATAGAAATCTCAAAGTCAACATGTTGTAAAGAGAATTTATTCTCTTTTACTCCAAACCTTCTCTCTTATTACTCTCAAGAGCCCTACTATTGTCCCAGACACCCATACTCAAAAACTTGGTGTAATCCTAGAATCACTACAACTCACCTCAAGTAGCCAATACATCATCAATCTTGTCATTTCTAACCACAGCATCTCTCATAAACATCTCCTTTCTACTCACACAACTACCACTAGTTGTGTACAAGCCCACATCACCTGCCTGACTAATGAAAATTGATACAAATAAATAAAACATTAGCAAAGAGGCCATAGAAACATATTTAAAAGATAATATACTATGTTCAGTTTGAATTCATACTATGAATGTAGGGCTCATTCAATTCTAGAAAAATTATAAACATAACAGACCATATTAATAACAAAAAAATTAAAAGATACAATTACATCAATAAATAATGAAAATATTTTTGATAAAAATTGGACATACTTCTCTTTAAAATTCTAAAAACATAACAATGAATGGACCTTTCCTTAATTTGATAAATGATATCTAAAATTAAAAACCAGCACTATATGTAATGGAAATACACTAGAAGTCTTTCCAATAAATCAGGGGTAAAACAAGGATATCCATTATCACCACAACTATTTGGAAATTATTTTGGAAACATTAGCTACAGGAATACAAGAAAATTAAGTTGAGGGAATAACCATAGACAAAGAAGGAATAAAATTATTATTTTTTGTAGATGATGTAATGATCTAAATATAAAATGCTAAAGAGGCAACTAAACACGTATTGAAATAATAACTACAACAAAGTAATGGGATATAAATTAAACTCACATAAATCATAAGCCTTATTATATATTAGAACACAAAAGGAAGAACTAGAAAGATAAATTCATTTTAAAATAACTATGAAACATATAAAGGAGTCTACCTTACAATACATACCCAAGAATTATATGGAGACTGCTACAAAACATTGCTTGCAGAAATAAAAAACAGATTTAGTAATTATGAAGTATTAATTATTCATAGTTTAGCTGAGTCACTATAAATTAAAATGACAATACTACCTTAATAAATTTACATATTTGGTTCTATTTTTTAAAAACTACAAAAACTATACACTTTATAGACCTAGAAGAATAATGATAAAATTCATCTGCAGAAAAAAAATCAATAATCTCAAAAGAAGAAAAAAATTTTAAGTAGTAAGGGGACTTAGTAGTACCATATCTCATACTATAATACAAAGCAATAATCATAAACAATTGGTCAAAAATAGTGAACTTGATCACTGGAACAAATAGACATGCAACATACAGAAGCAGATCTAGTAGCACAGAGCTAGATATGCCCAAAGACCCCATCTATTGAGATAATGACTTGCTGGTCAACAAAAACTGTTAGGAAAACAGGAAAGTGGTCTTTCAGAAATTATGTTTATATCAACATCTCACATCATATTACCTCAACAAGCTCCAAATGGACATGTAAAAGCTGCATGATACACCAATTAGTGAATCAGGGAAGGAGATACTTTTGATACTACAGATGAGGGTAGGGGAATTCTTGACCAAACAATGAAGAGAAAGGTTCTGAGGCAATAAAATGGACAAAGAGAGACAAAGACAAGAAGGCCAGCTTTGAAACTAACATGTTGAATTTTTATATACTTCATAAAAAAACAAGCTGTATGTAATAGAAATTAGTAGTTACGTATACTATCCTCTGTTTTTTTGCTTACAGAAATGTTCATGTCTAAAGAACAAAAACATGAGCAGTTAGGTGGCACAGTGGATAGAGTATCAGACCCGGAGTCAGGAAGATTCATCTTCCTGAGCTCAAATCTGGCCTCAGACACTGATTAGCTGTGCAACTAGGGGCAAGTTTTCCATATCTGAAAAATGAGCGGGAGAAGGAAATGGCATATCAACTCCAGTATCTTTGTTAAAAAAAAAAAAACCAAATGGGGTCACTAAAAGTTGAACATGACTAACAACAACAAATAAGAGAAAAAAATGAAAACATCAATTATGGTACTTAAATGTCATAAAACATTACTATAAGAAATTTTGCATATGAGGAATTCAGAGAAGTATGCCAAGATTTACATGAACTGATGCAAAATAAAGTAAGCAGAACCAAGAAAACAATGTGTACAATTACTCCAATATAAATACAAAAAACAAAAATAAATCAAAACTGAATGCTTTGTCATAATGATGCATTATTTACTCTCTTAGAGAACCAGGGAGGCAGGGTGACCTGTTGGATAGAGCACTGAAGTCTGAGCCAGGATGATGTAGTTTCAACTCTCACTTCAGACATTTAATAGCCTTATGACCCTAGACAAGTCTCTTAAGCATTCTGAGCATCAGTTTCCTCTTCTGCAAAAATTGAAGTGATAACATCTAATTCACAGGGTAACTGTGAGGACTAAATAATATATGTAAAGTGCTTTGCAAATCTTAAAGCACTGTATGACTGCTAGTGATGATGATGATGATGATGATGATGATGATAAAGGAGAAGAACATATCATCACTCAATTAAGTAAGAAAACTGACCTACGTGATCTCTAAGACATATTAGGCTGAATATCCTAGATGTCGTTTTTTTAATGTCAAATAGACAAAATAAATTTCATTTCCTCTGACAACAAGGACCTTCTCATGATCTATTCTGTATTCTAATTATTTGTGTACATGAAGAATCTTCCCTACTGAACTGGAAGTTACCTGAAGGTAGGAACTCCATCTTACTTATTTCTCCCCTGAGACTTCACACTGTACTTAGCTTGTGCCTCTCTTATGAACATATGTTCTGTTTCCTCCACCACTCCTCCACCAAACCAAATAGAAGTCTATCTTTAATGTAGCAGATAAATCTTAGAGACTCCAAGAGTTTGTAACTATTCAGGGTCACAGAACCTTTAAGAGTCAGAAAGAGAATTTTGAACCCAAATTTTCCTTATTAAAAAATAAGATTTAAAACCCATAATTCTAAACCATACTTAAGTTGTAGATGAGAACACAGTTCCAGAGAGGTTAAATTTGACCATTAGTCACAGAATGAGTTAACAGCATAGCCACAGAGTCCAAGTCTTAATTGGCATTTCTCTAATCAGTAGTGATTTAGAGCATTTTTTCATATGACTATCGATAGCTTTAATCTCTTTTTCTGCAAATTACCTCTTCATATCCTTTGACTATTTATCAATTGGTGAATGACTTATATTTTTATAAATTTGACTCTATTTTCTATATATTTCAGAAGTAAAGCTTTTATCAGAGAAACTGGCTGGGAAAAGAATTTCCCCCAGTTTTCTGCTATCCTTCTAATCTTGGTTGCACTGTTTTTGTTTGTACAAAGCCTTTTTAATGTGTTATAATTAGAATTATTCATTTTATATCCCATAATGCTCTCTGTCTCTTGTTTGGTCAAAAAGTCTTCCTTTTTCCATAGGTCTGACAAGTATGCTCCTCTAATTTGTTCATGATGTCACCTTTTATGTCTAAATCATGTGCCCATTTTGACCATATCTTGGTACATGGCATGAAATGTTGCTGACTTCAAGTCTTACATGTAAAAAGTTCCAGCATAAGGACCAGGATTCACATTCTGCCTCTGATATTTACTTTCTGTGTAACCCCAAACAAATGACTAAATATATCCAGACTCAGTTTCCCATATTAAGATGAGAGAGCTGGACTCAATGGTTTTTTATCTTTCCCATCTCTACATTTAGGACCTTATAATATTTTTGTTATGGTAGATTTCTTCTTGCATCTGAGTTTATGACACAGATCCTCTCTGATTGAGCATCACTTTCTGGGGAAACGTGAAGCCTCTCTCTGGCCTTCTCCGATGGCAGAGGCACTGCTCATTCCTCCCTCCCTTCCTGAATCTCTCCACATTCCTCCATACTGCCTTGTAGCCAACTGGTCTCATTCATACGTCAAGATGAGAGAACTTGCCCTGGGCGCCAAAGTAAAGACTGTCCAGCTTGCAGATTTTAAATGTTTAGTTTGTTCCTTTGATGTTCAAGAAGAAAAATGGTCTCTGCTGAGCGATGTCAGCGGCTTTGGAGAGGGAATTTCCCTCAGAAGCTATCCTACACATTTCCATTACTGCATCCTTGACATTTGGCTCCTTCCCAGAATAGTGGGCATGTAAACCCAGCATGGGGGAGGGGAGGCATCAATCAATAATCAACAAATCAACAAGCATTTATTAAGCCCCCACTCTATGCCAGACACTGTGATGGATGCTAGAAAAAGAAGTACAAGGAAAAAATTCCTATTTACATTACATAGATATATAAATAACAAGAATATAAAATTGAAAAAAACAAAAATGTTCAATACAAGATAGTTTTAGAGGGCAGTTGTTAGCAGTTGGGGAGATCAGGAAAGGCTTCATGCAAAAGATGATTCTCAAGATGAATCTTCAAAGAAAAGAAGCACTCTTTTTAAGTGTCTACAATGTGCCAGGCACTGTGTTAGGTGCTCAATGCTTTGTGGTGTCAACCATCTTGCTATGGTGGCAGGGAAGGGAGTTTGACATCAGCAGGGGAGGGTCCCCTCATCTTGACATCCTTTTACCTCTTCAGCCTGGATGGGAAGTGTTATTGCAAGAGCATTTCTATTTTTTCATTCTTCTGGCTCTAAGGTACAGCCATGCCTGATGGAATGGCTTCTGCTAGAAGAGGACAGCTCATTTCTCTGCAAGAGAGGTTCTGGGCCAAGAAGATGAGGAAAGAAAGCATCAGGGAAGGTAATGCCATTTTCACACACACACACACACACACACACACACACACACACGAAGGCTTCTTACAGACACCAAATGATGGATGAACACTTGTTCATAAAATGGGTTCTTTTTTCAGGTAAGGGTTGAACCATGTAGCCACTGAGATCACTTCTAAGCATGAAGCTCTGTTCTGTGATCATGCAGTTGGCTGGTCTCCTTGTCAGAGAGGCAGCATGGCATAGGGGACCTGCTTGACTTGAATTTAGGAGGTTCTGGGTTCAAATTCTGACTCAGACATTAGTGTGACCCTGGGAAAGTCATTTAATTTCTTTGGTTCTCAGTTTCTTCACCTTCAAAATGAGGGGAGGGAAGGGATTGGACTCAATGGCTTCTAAGTTTCCCTCCAACTCTAAATCTATTATCCTATGTTCCTTCCATCCAACACATGTCCCTGATTCCCTACCTCTGCACCTTTCTTAATGATGTGCTCCATACATGAACTCTCTTCCTGTATGCCTATCTGAATCTTGTTGAGATCAGTTCTTCTAACCTCTGTGACACTTTCCTTAATCATTGCAACCTTCACTAAGCTCTTTGTTAAGAACCCAAAAGACATGATGCCATGGACTCAGTCTTATAGATAACTTCATCACCAAAAATGGCCTATATAATGATACAGGAAGGAAGGAAGGAAGGAAGGAAGGAAGGAGAGAAAGAGGGGGAAGGGAAAGAGGGAGAGAAAGAGAGAGAAGAGAAAAAAAGGAGACGGGAGGAAAAGAGGGAAAGGGAGGGAAGGAGGAAAGAAAGCAAATCATTTAAGTGGCTCCTATGTGTCAGGCATTGTCCTATGTGCTTTACAAGTATTATCTCATTTAATCCTCACAATTATGATGGGAAGTTAAGCACTATTATTATGCCCATTTTATAACTGAAGAAACTGAGTCAGACAGGGGTTCAGTGATTTGCACGGGGATACACAGTGTTTGAAGCTGGATTTAGTGGGTAGGGTGGGGAAAGTGTTATTCCCAATAAAAGCTTTTTTCTACTCAATATAGTCTAGGGACTATTGTTCCTTTTGCCAGGACAGAAAGCAACAATTACGAATATAATCTCTGTAGCCTAGAACCTGAATTATAGAACCTTAGTATTTGAAAGAACCCCAACAAATTTGATTCATACCAAAAAAGTAACCATGTAACCAACCAGCCTTTGACTAAATGGCTCCAATGAGAGGACATCTACCACCTCTTAAGACAGCCCAATATATTTGGAAATAGCTCTAACTGCTAGGAAGGTTTTCCTGACATTGAGCTAAAATTTGCCTCCTTAGAATTTCTACACATTGTTCCTAGTTCTTCCCTCTGGCATTACCTTCCAAGAGCTAGCCCTTCTTCCACAAGACAGCTTTTGAAAATACATGGAGAATAATTTCACCCCAAAGTCTTCCTTCTTTGGGCTAAATATTCCCAGTTCCTTCAACCTAGATTCATATGGTATAAACTAGATAACTCCTGGCTACCCTCCTCTGGAATCTCTTCAGTTTACCAATGTCCTTCCTAAAATTGGTCTTCAAAACTAAATGTGAAACTCTAAATGTGGTCTGACCAGGACAGAGCACAGGGGGATTGTCAGCTCCCTAGTCCTGGATACTTTACCTCTCCTAATGCAACCTTATATTGCATACCTTTCTAGGCTGCCATATTATACTGTTTAGTTCACCAACACTCCCAAGCCCTTTTACAAAAACTGCTGTCTAGTCATGCATCCCCTATCTTGTACTCTTCAAATTGATTTTTGAACCCAAGTATACAACTTTACATTTATCTCTATTAAATTTCATTTAATTAGATTCCACCCAGTGTTCTAACCTGTCAAGATCTTTCAGAATCCTGATTCCAGCATAGCTATTTTCTCACCTTTGTGTCATCTACAAATCTAATAAGCATTCTGTCTGTGCTTTTATCCAATAATAAAGAGTTAAAGTCAAGGTCACTGGCCTACAATTTGCATAATCAATTCCCTTCCTTTTTTTTTTTAAATCAGGACAATGTTTCTCTTCTCTAACTGTTCACACTCTCCAATTCTCCATAGAATTTCAAAACTCAAAACACAGTGATGACTCGGCAATCATATCCAGCAGGTCTTTCTGTATATTAGAATGTCATTCATTTGATCCAGGTGACCTAAATTTAGTCATTGTAGCCAGTATATCTTACTACCACTGTCTCTTATCTTGGCTATAAACTCTCTATTAGCCATTTTTGTATTGTCCTTTTCAGTCCTTGCTGAAACATCAAAACACCACGAGGGAGAGACAGGAGGCACATGTGCTAAGACAGTCAAACCATCATCACCACCACCGCCTATTAGATGCCAGTGGAGGGTGCCCAAGAGTCTTCACCTGAGATCTCCAGGCACTGCCACCTAAACAGTAATACTGGCCTCTACAGCCATCATCAATGGAATCAACTATTGGTATGATGGAACCTGGCATGCTACGTCTCTGCATCCTTAGCAACTAAAGCTACTGAAGACCTGGGCGGGGGGGAGGGGGGTGAATATTCTCACCACTAAAATCCTTGGTCACATCAAATGGCTCATTAGAAATGGGTATGGTTTTTCTCAATACAAATGACATTATAGAAGAAACATTACTATCTACTCTACTGATACAACCCAAGTCCTGCAGGGCATTTCTAGCTGTCTTAAAGTTGAACTCTCCCATGTCCCCCCCTACTTCCCCTAATCAAACGTCAGCTCCTTGAGAGTGAGAACTGGATCACTTTTCCATCTTCATCTCTAAGTTTTCAGCACAGTGCTTTGCACATAGGAAGTGCTGGATAAATGCTATTTCACTGATTTTTTTTTTCTGAATTTGAGCATATTTGACACTATTCTTACAGTATTGTGCCATACTTGGGCCATTCCTTTCGTCTTCTACACATTTTTTAAATCTAAGTTGGTTGGTAAATTCCCTATGTTTTAGACAGTTTCCCCCTTTTCTCCTCATCAGAATCACTTCTCTTGGTGTCTTCAGAATTCTGTTTTTGTGAACTTTCCATCACTTCTAAGTGGACTTCCAAAGAACTTAAGTCCATTTGATCCAACCTATCCGTCTTTGAATGTTTTAAAATGGGTCCTAAAGTCTGGGATGATACATGCCATTGAATTCTAAACTTACTTCTCTTTTATTACAAATTCTAAAATGTAATCACTTTCCACAAACATTTTCATGATTTCCCAGAACCCAGTAAAACCAACTTGGAAGTATTATGTTTGGTTCTGGGGACCATATTTTAGGAAAGACATTCATAAGCTGAAGAGAGTCCAGAGGAAGGCAACCAGGATGAATGACCTTGAGTTCATATTATATGAATCTAGGTTGAAAGAAATGATGATGTTTAGCCTGAAGAAGAGAAGACTTTGTGGATATATGACAGTTGACTTCATGTATTTCAAAAACTACCTTGTAGAAGAATTAGGCCTATCCTACTTGGCACTGGAGGGTAAAACTGTGAGCAATTGATGAAAGTTTTCAAGAAGAAAATCTAGTTTCAGTGTCAGGAAAACCTTCCCAATTTGATCCTGATACAATAGTTTCCATCTCCCTTAAAATCTGATGAAGCCCATTCCTTTCAAACTGAACTCATGCCACTAAATTTTCCACCCCATTTCAACTGGTAAGCCATCCCAACCCCCTCTTCCTATCTAATCAGTCCAACCTAATCAGCAAATATTCTATCAAGCTAGTAACTTTGGCACTCTGCAGTGGGAACCACTTATCTAAGTGACATCAGATGAAAACCCAACAAACAATATCTACCTCAGCCTTGCCCTGGGCCCCTAGGCCCTTGTCACCAAAAGATGGTGATGATGATAGAGAGAGGGAAAGGTCAGATGAGTTGGCTTGAATACTTTATTGCCTCAAATTAAACTAAAAAAAATCTGATGTTTATCCTCCAGAGTCCTGGTAATAAAAATGTCTCCAGTCTACACAATCTCAGATATTATGTACACACAAAATGGGTCTTTCGACCATGAGATAATAAAAAAAGTTTGTTTTTTATGAGAGTTCTATACAAGGGTTTTATCTGTATGGGACCAAAGCAAAGGGGGAAAAAAAGCCAATGCTCTCCTAGCAGCTGGCCCCAGCATCTGCTCAAGCCACAAAATGCAATTATATTACTCCCAAACGAGAAGTAAAAATATCTTGTTTCCAATACTCTTGGTTTTAAGACTCATACTTAATGTCCTCTGGGTATTTCAATGGTGCCAGATCTCTGTGTTATGTACTTTATTAGAGTTGTGTGAATGTCATATTAATGACTTCTAACCAACATGTTTACACTGAAAATAAATTCTCCCAGAATCCACTGCACACCTTACTTTGCAAACAATAATTGGCCAGTAATTCTTAAAACAATAACCATTCAGGGTCTCAACACATGGTGTCTCTCTTTCCTCTCCCTCAAGAGGTTTCCTATACAACATTGACCCATCTGTAGGACAAGAGTTCAAATCCTAAACTTTGATAACTCAGTGAGTAGGACTTATCTAGAAATTCTTGTTTATCACTGACAAAGTTGGTTATGAAGTAGGATGCTGAGACTGGGACTTCACTAAGGAGTTGGGAACATTTTCCTCTGGATAAAGAAACCATCCATGAATATCTAGGGGAAGCAGGCAGCCATTGAATACAAGCTTCTGCGGGGGGTAGATCATCAGGCCAAATTAAATACACAATCAGTAAATATTTTACTGAATTTTATTTTAGTGAATTTTATTTTTATGATGATAACAAAGAACAAGGACAAGGAGGGGGGAAAAGGAGAAGAAGGATAAAAAAGAAAAATTCCCCTAGCTGAAATTTTTCTTGAGCATTTTCTAGATCTCTTCTTTGCTTCTATCACATCCTCAGAATCCTTTGAACTTGAACCTCAGCAATCATCTTGGCTACCCTCCCTTCAATAAGAATCTTCTCAACAACAATCTCAAGAAGCAGTCAACTAGCCTCTATTTGAAGATGGCCAATGAAGGGTAAAGCCACTACCTCTCAAGGTAGCCTTTTCCAGTTTAGGATAGTTTGAACTGTTAGCGTTTAGTCATATTTTTGAAGCACTTCACTGAAGCATTTTGAAGCATTTCTTCATATTTTTCCTTCTTTCTCTCAATTACCAACAATGTGTATCATATGACAAGCAAGTCATTTAATATCTTAGAGGTCTAGCCAATTCTAAGATTCTCAAGAGTCTTCTTAGAGAAGAAGCCCTTCTCCAAGAGAAGGTGCCAATTTGCTTTGGTAGAGAGAACTTCCTCCTCTAGGAGTTCCCTAGACTAATAAAATCATACGCACAACCTTTATTATCATCTCTCTATCTCACATAATATTTATTTGTGTACAAGCTATAGCAACCCTCTTATATTGTAAGCTGCTTGAGAACAGGGAGGATCTGGGTCATATTTCATCTTTTTTTATCCCATGGTCAAACAGTCAATCAACAAGTAGTTAAATACTTATAAATATATGGGGCATACTGCTAAGTGCTAGGAATACAAAGAAAGGTTTTAAAAAAAAACAGTTCCTGCCCTCAAGGAGTTAACAGTCTAATTGGGAAGATAATATGTAAATAACTACGTACATAGAAGCCAAAGACAGGTAAACTGGAAGTAATTTCAGAGGAAAAAGCTAGTATTAAGAGGGACCTTAAAGAGCGCTTAATGAATGGTTGGATGAATGGATGGATGGATGGATGGATGGATGGTTGGGTGAATGGTGGATGGGTGGATAGATGGGTGGATGGATAGATGTGTGGGTGGTGGATCGGTAGATGGATGGATGGAGCATTTATTAAGCATTTACAACTGAAAAGCATCATGAAGTGCTGGGATATAAACAGAAGAGTAAGGCAGCTCCATTCTAATGGAAAAAACAACAAGTAGAGAAGATTTCAGATGCAAATCAGATGGCCAAGTCCCATGATCCTTAGGGTGCCACAGCAAAGCACATGGCTCTTCTTTCATGTCATTTCCATTGATAAAAAAAAAATGTCAGTATCTGATGTTAAATTATTTGACAGGGCCAAGGACTTTGGAGACAAGAACCTTCTTTTCCGGGTTGTCAGGAATTGTGGCTATGGCCCCTAAGGAGCAGTTACCCAGCTGCATCTCCAAAAGGGTTGCATCACATGATGTCTGAGGACTGGAAATACCGCTCTTTCTAAGGCTCTTTGGTTCAGAGTACTGAAATAGTGTTATTTCTAATGTTCTTCGGTTCAGGGTCCTGAGCTGTTCCAATCAGGGCTAGGGCCAAGGGGAGTTGGTGGTCAAGTCTGTAATGGTGTTCTGACTTACCTGGCACATGCTACCTCCTGTCTCTCCCCCAGGGTGCTTTGCTACACTTAATCAATGTCTGGTTAATTGAATAACTGTATAATGACTATGACAGCAACTAATGGAAGTGATGGTGATAGTGGAGATCAATACATCTGGGTCCAGGGATCTCTTCCAGGAGATAACCAGTGCACTATTTCTGATATATCATCAGTGGTCTCTGAAAGATCTTCAAAAATGAAACAATGATCACAGGATCACAAAATGGCAAATACGGTCCCTAATCTTCAAAAAATAAAGACTCTAGAGTCTACCAAATATCCAGTCCAATGAACTCAAGTTCAATCCCTGAAAGAAAAATTCTAGAGCAGTGGTTCTCAACCTTCCTAGTGCTGCGACCATTTAATACTCATATGTGGGTGTATCTGCATGTGGGCGGACCTGCCTGGAGATGGATAGAGGAACGGTGTCTCAGTTCCTAAGACCATCAGAAATATGTGTTTTCCAATGGTCTTAGGCGACCCCTGTGACCCCTGTGAAAGGGTTGTTCGACCCACAGGTTGAGAACCACTGTTCTAGAGGGAAGAAGTGACCACCTAGCAAAGGAAACAGTAATGCCCAATTCATCAAAAACAAGGCATTTTGGACCCACCTTTTTTTTGACAGTTACTTAACTGGAACATCAGAGAAATACTAGCACTAAGTACAGAGGAATTACTTAGTACTTAACAAAGTATTTGGTAAAATCTCTCCTGTGATCCTTGAGGAAAAGATGGTAGGGCATGGGCTAGGTGATATAAATGGGGTGAATTTGGAAATGAAAGAATGGACTCAACGTCAACTTGGAAGGAGAAGTCTAGTGGAGGGCCCAAGGATCTCTGCTTGGCCCTGAGCTGCTTAACATTTTTATCAGTGACATAAATAAAGTGCCAGTGGACTAGAGTCCTACTATGAGTCAACAGTATTAGATTAGTCAATAAAAGCTAAAGCAATCTTAGGTTTCATGAAATAAAGTCTAGTATTTGGAGCCAGAGAGGTGACAATCTCCTGGTGTACTCTGCTCTGGTCAAATCACATTGTGGTCCATTTTGGACACTGAATTCTGGAAAGTGACATCTAAGGCCATCCAGACAACCCTGTCCAGAGGATAGCATCTCAATGAAGGACTCTGAGATTATGCCCTAGAAAGAGAGGGTAACAGAACTAGGGACATTTAGCCCAGAGAAGGGGAGGGACATGAGCACTCACTTTCAACATCTGATGATCAGTCATGCAGAAAAGGGATTCAACAGCCCTGTTGCAGAATATGAGTTCCTGGAGAACTGGAATAGGTTTTCATTTTGACTTTCTTTCTTCAGTTCCTAGCACATAGTAGGCACTTAATGTGCTTCCAAAATTGAATTTAATTAGCCTGTTCTCCTTCATCCCAGGGCACCAAATAAGGCAGGGTGGATGGAACTTACAAAAAGGCAAACTGAGTTTTTATATAAGGAAGTATCTCTCAACAACTTGAGCATGATATCCAAAAGCATAGCAAAGTCTTCAAGAAAAGGCTTGTTGACCCACTCTTCACTGACAGTGTAGTGGACCCCTAGCTGATTAGACTGATCAGGTAATCTATAAATTTAAAGCACTAAATATATAGAAGGGACCTCAGAGGTTTAATTTTACAGTCACTGCCCTCAAAGGCTCACAACATGCAAACAAGATACAGACAGAGTAAATTGGTTGTTAAACAACATCTCAACTCAGATTAATGCAACAACTGGCCATTGCTTCAGAGGATTAGCAGTTATATGTCTCCTCCTCAGTAGGCAGGTGGTAGACTACCAGTGCAGAATAAGGCATACCTGATCATTAATGGCCAACCTGTTTGTTTTGCTAGAATGCACTTCAGTGGTGAGTGGCAGCTTGGGGTTTGTCACTTAGAAGAAAAAAAGAGATGTTCTTTAAAAGAGCATCACTAAAATATTTTTGAGCTAAACATCTTTTTTGTTAATATTCTATAAACCACAACATGGAAAGTGTCAAATAGTAGCCTTTGCAATTACACTATTCAGAGGGTCTGTTTGGGCTGTTTCCCAGGAATGTATTTTGGAGGGGATGCTGTCTGGGTGTTTGTTGGGAAACATCTGCTGTGTCAAAACAACAGCAACAACAAATATCAATAAATGTGATTTTTTTAAAGAAAGATCACAAGAGCCAGTACATCAGTGTTCAAGTTAGGAGAGCAAAAATGAATTCCCTCTGTAATCCAATCCCTGAGCATGTCTCAGTTGGCTTTCCTTTTGATTAAAGGATGCTTGGATGGCTCTCCAAGTGCAGCTCTACCCAATGACCTTCGACCAGTCACCAGGAATATTCCAGCCATACTTGTGATATAACTAGGGGGCGTGGCAGATAGAGGGCTGGATTTAAAATTAGAAAGAAATGAGATTAAATCCTGCCTAAGACACTAGCTCTACAACCTCGGGCAAGCCACCTCACCTCACTGATCCTCAGTTTCCCCATCTGTGATATGAGGGGATTGGATACAATGGTCTCTTAAGCTGCCTTTTAGCTCTACATCTATGGTTCTATTATTCTATATGTTATAGAGAGATAGCTAAAGAGAGAGGGACTGTGCAAAGTCCTCTGAAATGTCCTATCCATCTCTGCATGTTGCTGGTCAGCTCCATCCTTCTAGCAAAATTATAAAGGCAGATGGCCCTCCACAGCTCCCATGTCAATATCTGCTTCTCCTTCTTAGCAACAAAGATCATTATCTTGTCCCCAAAGCTACCTCCTCACTTGTCACTCTTTTAGAATCTCTAATTTCCTTCAAAATGGAGAGAGTAGATAGGTCATTAGATTCGGAGTCAAAGATCTGGGTCACTGTATGACCCTGGGAAAGTCACTCCATTTCCCTGTTCCTTGGCTGGAAAATAGAGGAGATGGATTCAGTAGCCTTTAAAGCCCTTTCTAGCGCTCCTGCTTTCCAGGGAGAGGGCACAGGGGCTGGGCCAGAGGTTTGTAACCTTGTGTGTAATGAACCCCTTTGGCTATCAAGTAAAACCTATGGACCCCTTCTCAGAGTCATGTTTTTAAATGCATGAAAGAAAATAGATAGGATAAGAAAGGAGAACAATTATATTGAAATACAATTATCAATTTTTTTAAAAACCCAAGCTCAGACTCTAAGTTAAGAATCTGGGTGATCAGGGCAGCTAAGTGGTGCAGTGAATAGAGCACTGGCCCTAGAGTCAGGAAGACCGGAGTTCAAATGTGACCTCAGACACTTGACATACTTACTAGTCATGTGACCTTGGGCAAGTCACTTAACCCCAATTGCCCTGCCTTCCTCCCTTCCAAAAAAATAAAAAAGAAATTGGGTGGTCGATAGCTTCAAAGCAGAAGAAGGGAAGTGAGAGGTCTCAGGGTATAGTAGAAAGATTGGCACAGAGATCTGGACTCTCCATTGTACTGCCATCCCTCTTCTCCATGCTGAACCCCCTCCATAAAAGGAAAAGGTTCAATTTAATGACCTTGAAGTGCTTTTCTAACTTTAGTATTCTCTGATTGCTGTGATTAGGGACACTAAAGGGTGCCATGCATAGACAGCAGAGATGGAGGACGTCTGAGCAAGCCCCGGGGATATTAACAATGATATTTCCTTAAAAAACACATACACACATACAAGCTCACACACACCAAACCCTCCTCCCTACCAGCCACCCCCCCAAATCCAATAAAACTAATAAAAAACAGAGGCAAGTCATCTTGAAATTAATACATCCCAGATACAAGCAGGAACCATTGATCAAAAGCTCCTATCTCCCCTCACAGCAGACAGCTCCACAGAGGTCCCAACACCCCATAATGGAATCCCATTATCTACAAAAGAAACTCATTCTGGAGGCGAGCCACAAACAAAAAGAACAGCAAGGGAGGGAAGCTCCCAGAAACAGGGCCTCCACCTCTTGGCCTGGTCTCCTCCAGAAGTTGCACAAGGAAGCCTAGGAGAGAGCCCATTAAAAATGAGGCAGCCTCCCCCTGAAGTCACAAACAAAGCATGCTTTGGGAAAAGTGATCTGCAGCCAGGCAATGCCTTCAACTATCTCAGACACCAAACAAGTAGGAAAGTGCCGTGGAAAGACAGCTGCCAAGCAAGCCTCTGCTGCTAGATACCTGCATGGCTCTGGGGAAACCCCTTCACCTCTTTGGGATTCAGTTTCTACATCTGTAAAAGGGGGACCCTTCTAGGTTGAAATCTATGATTCCATGATTGTTGGGCAAATACCGCAGTCTCCTTCTGAATATTAAGGGAGGGACTATTTGTGGAGAAAGCATTATATAACAAAAAGACTGATATGCTGGGCACCATTGTGGGACCAAGATGCTCAGTGGATCGAGCACTGGGTCTGGAGTTGGAAAGACATGAGTTCAAATCCAGACCCAGGCACTTCTTAGCTGTGAGATCCTGAACAAGTTACTTAACCTCCAATTGCCCAACAAAATGGATCAACCAGAGAAGGAAGTAGCAAACCACTCTGATATCTTTGCCAAGAAAACGCCAATTGGGGTCATGGAGAGTCAGATACAAATGAACCACAAGAACAACATCGTGGAACCCACTTTTTACTCTGGACTGATGCTGGTTAGCCAAGAGACCCTGGATAAGTCACTGAGCCTTGAATGCCTCGCCTGGGAAAAAGGAAGTTGAACCTGGGAGATTTTTCATTTCCCTTCCTGCTCTGACATGCTAAAATTCAATGATTCTAGGCTTTTTCCCCATTAGTCCTTGGTGCAGGTTGTCAAACCCCTCCAACTCCCATGCACACCATTCTCACTTCTGCCACACCAAATCCCAATATTCCTTCAGAACACAGTCAGATGCCATCACCTATGTAAGGTTTTTGCCAGTCTCCCCAGCTATTGGTGCTCTTTCTTGTGCTAGAAATAATCGTGTGGGGGGGGGGGCGCCCGCGTGTGTTGTATTTACTTTTTGATGTGTTTTATTCCCCCTCCATCCCAGGAGAATATAAGCTCCTTGAGGGCAGGAACCAGTTTATTTTTGCCTTTGTATTCCTAATAAATAGTGGAATGCCTATTCCTATTGGAATAACTATTGGAATGTTGAAACCTTCAACAGTTTAAAGACCTGTGATATCACTAGTGTTGGTAATGCCTAGAGAAGACTCTTCCCAATTCAGATAGGGACATGCTCTGCAACTCACAGTCCTAGAAAGAGGGACCTTAAGAAGTTAAATAACTTGCCCAGGGTCACACAGGCAAGACTTGAACTCAGGTCTTCCTGACCCAGAAGTAAGTGTTCTATCCACTCTTCCACACTGTCTTTTTTGTTGAAGCAAACTGCATTGACTGCCAGCATTCAGAAAGTCATGTTCTCACCGAATCTCCTCAACTGTTTCACCTAATGGTGAAAACACAGAGGAACCAAAATCGAATTCATGGAGCATCAGATCAGCTGGAAGGGGTCTCAAAGATCACTGAGGTCCAATCCACTCATTTCATTAAGAAGGAAGCCATAGCTCACAACAGGGTAATGACTTGTCCAAGGTCACTCAGGGAGTCCAACAGCAGAGATGGGGCTTCAGTCTTGGGTCCTCTGACTCCAAAGCCAGGGCTTTTTCCCTGTGGCAGAATTCCACCTGCTCCATTGCACTGCTGACATTTGAAATGAAGAAGCTCTCTGTTCAGCTGACTGGTTGCGCCTTGATTATAGGCCCTTGGGGACCATTAAGAGATGAAAAGGCGTTTGGATTTCACAAATGTGTTTGGATTTCATAAGTCTTTCTCTTTTCAGACAAGAAGCCAGAGCTCAGAAAATACTTTCATATGTTAACACCTGTGATCAAGGCACCAAGTATGATAAACACCCTCACACTGGCTTTGGGTAGACTGAAGTGTCAACAGAAGGACTCCTGAAGTCGCCAGAACTAATCGCTCCACCCTGCTTTGCACATTCATTGGCGCTGATCTTTTTCAAGACCCTAACTCATGCACAGACACACACAGCTAACAATTACCCGGGAGCCAGCTGCGCATCTTACCCTGGAATATATCTGAGAGTCCCTCCTCGGCCTGTGCCCGGAACAAGCCCTTGGTTTCCATGATAAAATATGCATTAAGGGACCTGAGTAATAGGGGAGGCATCTATCTAAGGGGCTAGCTCCTCCAGGAGGCCTATCCTGATTCCCCTAGAGATCAGCTCAGTTCTTCCCTCTGAAAATTACATAGTGTCCTTTTCTATGTACTAGGCATTTGTTTACTTGAATACCTATTGCATCCCCTCCAGTAAAATGTTAGCTCCTAGATTGTAGGTAGGACCTAGTCCTAGAGAGAAAGAACCATTCATTTTACCTTCCTTATAACCTTAACATCTTTGTGACCCTGGGCAAGTCACTCAGCCTCTGAGAAGTACCAGGCAACTCTCTGAGACTATAAATTGTGGGAGGTCTCAGTCTACACTGGAGGGATAATTTCCAACTGAAAGCTCCCTTAGCATGGTGCCTGGCACATATTAGGTGCTTTTTAAAAAAAATGTTGGTTGATTTAGAGCATATGTGTGTGTACATATACATATTTAAAAGGCATAGCAAGTTGCCCATAACAGATTTGCAGTTTCATGTGAAATCATCCTTTTTTTATTACACTATGTTACGAAATGTGTGTTTTATTCCAAAAATTAAAAACAATTTTTTTTAAATGTTGGTTGAATTGAATCAAACTGATGAAGTCCAGATTTCCACTTGAAGGCCACTAGAAAGCAGTATGGTGTAACAGGGAAAGTATTAAACCCAGAGTCGAGAGCTTTGATTATTACAAACAAACAAACAAACAAAAATACAATGGATTTTTAAATGGAAATTTAACAATGAAATGTTAAATAATGAGTGGGTCGAAGAAAAAATAATAATTATGTGAAGGAAAATAATAATGATGAAAAATCATGCCAAAATTTCTGGGATACAGTTGAATTTTCATTCTTGACACTCCTCTGGTTGTCTCCCCCTTAATATGTAAGCTCCTTGAGGGCAAGAACTGCTTCATTTTTGTCTTTGGAACTCAACACCTTGCACAATGTCGGGCACATAGTGGGGAACGAGATGATTTATCAGTTAGGTTTGTTGGGCAAGACATTTAATTTTATTCATCTGTAGAATAGGAATAATGACACTTTGTATCAACTAACTCACAGTATTTCTATGAAGAAGGAACTTTGTAAATCTTAAAGTAATTTATAACTAAGCTATGATTTTTATAGGAAAGCGTAATGCTATTAAGTTTGGGACATTACCAAAAATGAAGAATGTCCAGAGGACAGCAACCAGGATGATAAAGGGCCTCAAGTTCACAATCCATGAGCATCAGTTGAAGAAAGTAGGGATATTTGCAACCTGGAGAGAAGACTTAATGGGAAGGTATAGGGACAGCAGGAGGCTGTCTTCAAATATTTTAAGGGACATCCTTTGGGAAAGGGATTAGCCTCATTCTGCTTGGCCCCAGACAAAAGAAGTAGGAGCCAGAGATGGAAGATGTACATCTAGGCCTGATATATGGGATAACTTCTAAACAGTAAGAGCGATCCCAAAGTGAAATGGGCTGCTTCCAGAGCCCCTGATTTGAGGTCCTGTAACAAAGACTAGAAAATCACTTGTCAGGAATGTTATTGAAAGGATTCTTGCTCAGGTAGCCATTGACCAGAGAATGTCCTTCCAGTTCTGGGATTCTATAATTTTGCAATTCCAGAATGATCCCAAACTAAACCAATAGCATATAAAGTCCAGGGGCATCCCACAACCGATCTCCATTATAATACTGAGGATACAGGAATAGCTTAGCCAATTTTCCATGAATTCCTTTATCTCTAATAAAGCCCTCCTTGGGGGATCAACTACTGCTTGGAGATGACTGCCAATGGCATAGACTCTAGTACGCTCTACCAAGCTGGCAAGTATGGACTGTGTATGGGACGTTAAATGATTGCCCAAGGGCATGTAGCTATTAAGTAGGAAACCAGAAGTGTCAGACCATAGATAAAATTCTTTTTCAGATATGAGTAGGACCAGGCAGCCTCCATCATCCCCTTCTAATGAGATTCTAAGAGTCTGAGACCAACATGAGTTGATACCCAAAGAAATAGAAAATTTTGGGGCACAGACCACAAGTGTTGTAGGAGTCCAGGGAAGGGCATGATCAATGCAGAAGAATGGAGATAGCCTGCTAGAGCAAACAGAATATTTTTTCCCCAAATCAGTCCAGCAGACAAATGCAAAATGCCTCCCCCTTCCTCTCCCTGGTCCTCACAAATAGGTTCCCAGATCTACCTCCTCTGAGATGACATTGGTAATAAAATGAATGAATGAATATATATATATTCCTTTGTTCCTTCCTCTGGTGAGGGGCTTTAAATCACTTTGGAATTTCTAATTATAGCCAGACAAAGGAAATGTAAAGATTCTCCATTCTGAAGGCTCTCACTCAAAGCCAAAATGGCTCTCATCTTGAAATGTGTCACTCAGAAGGGAAACCAGGACAATAGAGAAAGAAGGTGGAGAGATCTTTCTCAGGTACATAGACAAAGAGAGGACATCACCTGTTGGAAGTGATGAGGTGTGTTCAATTTCAAACAGCCATAGGTTCTTAACAGCTGCTGAGGGGTGGGGGAATGTGGAGAATGGCCAAGGCTTTCCTTGAGAACCACACACTCCCCAGTGTTATTGTAAGGAAAGCAGCTTGTACGATGTGAAGCACTCTAGAAACACAAACTGTTAGCAACATTCTGGGAGTGTAATGATGACGATTTAGATATATACAGGGTGTCCCAAAAGTCTTGGTGCAATCCTCTACCATAAAAGCTTAAGCCTGCACTAAAATTTTGGGGACACTCCATATTCTCTTATTTGAGCCTCACAACAAACCTGCAAGGTAAATGCCATTATCATCTTTTTATTGTAAAATGGTTAAACTGAAGCACTGAGAAGTTCAAAGACTTGCTGAGGGTCACACAGATAAGGCAGGATTCAAACTTGGGCCTTCCTGAGTCCAGGTCCAGTACTCCTACCACTATATCACCAAAACTGCCAGTTAGGGAGCTGGATTTGGGGTGAAGACCTTGGTTTAAGTCTTGCTTTGGTTATTTAATAATAGTCAAGTCACTTAACCTTGCCGAGTTTCAGTTTCCTCATCTCTAAAATGGGAAGGTTAATAGCACCTACTTCCTAAGGTTATCGTAAGGATCAAGGGAGATAACAGGTATAAAGTGTTCTTCATGCCTTAGCTATGCGGCTTTTAGTTGCCACTACTGCAATTATCAGGGGCAGCTAGATGGCATGGCGCCCAACCTAGAGTCAAAAAGACTCATATTCCAGAGCTCAAATATGGCCTCAGACAGAGGCCCTGGGCAAGTCACTTAACCCTGTCTGCCTCAGTTTCCTCATCTGTAAAATGAGCTGGAGAAGGAAATACCAAGCCCCTCCAGAATCTTTGCCAAGAAAACCCCAAAACAGGGTCACAAAGAGTTGGAAATAACCAAAAATGACTAAATCGCTACAATTTTATGACCATCATAAGGAAACACTGTGTATTGGGGAGGGAGCACAAAAGGAAACTTCCACCTTGATGAAATCATAGGTCCTTGATGCATGATCATCATCATCATCATTCATTCTTTTATTCAACAAATAATATTGGCCTCTTGCTACCTGTAGACCACCTTACTATTTACTAGAGAAGATATGAAGGTTAGCCAAGACATGGGCCCTCATCATCAGAGGCTGGGGTGTCTACAACCTCAGAAGGTCCCCTCAGTTCCCCTCTCCCATTCCTTAGCAGCATTCACTTCCTCTTCCCTCAAGACACAAAGGTTTCCTTCACTCCTCACCCAGGCTAATCTATCTTTATGTACATTGGAATGATCCCATCAACCATCTCCAAGACCTTGAGTCTTCAGCTAGTCCTCCTTCTCCAGGTTCCTTCCTTTTCTTTTGACTAGAAACATTCTTAGGTGTCTACAAAGCTAAGAAGTCTCCCTCTGACATTTCTACCCAGTTACTGTTCTGTCTCTCTCCTCACTTTCATTGCTAAACTCCTAAAGGGAGAGGGGTGGACATGCTCTGTCTAGTGCCTATGTGACCTTGGGAAAATTCCTTGACTTTCACTTCCTAATTTATTAAATCAAGGGGTTGGACTAGATGCCCTCTGAGGTCTTTCTCAGCTATGTAGCTATGCTCTTATGACTCTTCTTCATTATCCACTCAATATTGAGCTTCTACTCCCCCTCCAATTCTATAGAAACTGCTCTCTACAATGTCACCACTGTTCTACCAATTTCTAGAGCTCAAAGTCCCCCTAGTTCAATTCCTCTTGTTTTACAAATAAGGAAACTGAGTCTCAGAAAGGCAAAAATGGTCCATCAATATTTATTAAGTACCTATGCTGTGCTAGGCAGTGTGTGCAAGGGAAGTGACTTGCTCAAAGTCATACCACTAGTAAGTAGCTCAGCTGGGTCATTCAAGTCTCTCCCCTGGCAAAACTCATTCACTCCCATGGCTTCAACTACAACCTCTGTGCAGAAAATCCATGAATCTATATCTCTAACCTCTCTTTTGAAATCTTTGAACTCTTGCATAGTTCCCACTTACAACTGTGTCTTAATTCATCTTGATTCATCATTAAGACTGGAGCACATAGTAGGCACTCAATAAACACTGACTGAATTGACTTGTCAAATCCAACTCTATTTTTTATTGCTATGCTTTGGTCTGAACAACAATTAAATACAGATTGGAACAGAAGCCAAAAAATAAAAGATTCTTTGGACTAAATAGTCTCTTTAAAGTCTCTGACAATTTTCAGTTTCATGAAGCCTCAGGGTGAGAGGAAAGTGTATGGAGTTTGGAGTTACTGAATGCAAATTTGAATCCCATTTCTGCTGCTTATTATTAATCCTAGTTCTGACACTTGCTATCTTTGAGACCTTGAACAAGACCCTTAATTTCTCTGGGACTCAGTATCCTATCTGGTCAAATGAGGAAGTTGAATTAGAATTTCATCTATCTCTATTATTTCTATGGTACTTCTATATCTGGCTGTCTAATAGGCATCCCAAACTCAACTAAATCCTCAATCCTAATCCTCAAACACAAGTAAAACCAAGCTTATTATCTGTCCCTCTAAACCCACTGCTCCTGATTCCTTTGCTCTTCTTGTATATGGTACCACCATCCACTCCATTGCCTTACATTTGTTAACATTGGGGTTATCTTTGACTCATCCTTCTCCCAGCCCTCTGATATCCACCAAATTACAAAATGCTATAGAAACCTCCTATATAACAGCTGTCATATGCATCCCTTCTCTCTCTCACCAGTGCTTGCCACCCTAATATAAAGTATCATCACTACCCTTCCCATTTTAATGCAATAGCCTAGCTCTTCTTCTCACCCCTGTTCTCCCTCCACTCCAATCTGCCTCTCATACGGTGGAAATAATCTTTCTTATACACACAACTGCTCCTGTCTCTTCTGTCCAAAGTATCTTCAATGGCTCCCTTTTGCTGACTAAACAAAGTTAAAGCTTCTTTGCCTGGCATTCAGGGCCCTTCACAGTCTGGCAGTGACCTTATCTCTACCATTAATCTACTCTGTGTATGCTCTTCTCCATCCAAACTGGACTAGTTTCTGTCCCTCAAAGCCAAAATGAGCCCTCCTGATTCCTTGCCTATGCTAAGGCATTTCCTTGCACTGGGATGCCCTCTCTCTCTCTCTCTCCCCCTCTCTCTGTGTCTCTCTCTGTGTCTCTCTCTGTCTCTCTGTCTCTGTCTCTGTCTCTCTGTCTTTCTGTCTCTCTCTCTCTCTGTCTCTCTCTCTCTCTCTCTCCTGAATCTCTACCTATCCTTTAGTACTCCATTCAAATGGTGCTTCCTCTATCCCCAAGATTTGCCACCCTTACCCCAAGTTGATGCTATTGAGTGTCCCTCCCAGCTCTGATATCCTATGGTCTAAGGGTCCTCCCAGCTCTGACATTTTATGGTCTCAACTCCCTTTCAGCTCTGAAATTCTCTTTCTTAAAGTCCCTCCCAGATCAACACTCCATATTCTTAGTTTCCTTCTAATTTTGACATGTATGTGTCCTAATGTTCTCTGTTTTACAGGCCCTCTCACCTGCAACATTTTTATTCTGTGTTCTAAAGGCTTTCCTGGCTCTGGTCTTCTATGTTCTTACATTCTTTGTTCCAATGAGCTTTCTGGCTCTGGTCTTCTATGTTCTAAGGGCTTTCTCAGCTTTCATAGTCTATGATTGTCTGATAATTTTAGTCCCTGTTCTCCCTACCTCCTCCCAACAATAACGAAGGACACAATCCAGACACATTTAGCAGCATGACCTTTGGGGACACTGTGGTTGGTTAAAATTGCATCCCCTGGCTCCCAAGAAGACATGTGATGTAGACAGTTTTCATTTGGTTCTGTCTGAATGGCCCTCTCAGCTACCCTGGGATTATGGACCACATTAAACCATCAAACCAGCAAACTGAGAAGGCTAATAATGCATACCATTTCTCCCATCACTGGCCCTGGAAGGAGGCCTTTGGAGTCCTAATAAAGTTATAGCTACTCCCCCCTCGACATCCCAGAGTCCGTTATCTCAATTGGCTAGAGCCTGGTGGCTGCTGAGGCCAAGGTCGGAGGGTCGAACTCCAATTAGAATAGACGGGCTCCTAGCAGCAGCCGGTCATGTAGTAAATTTGTGCCCTTGGACCCAAAGAAGGAGGAGGGCCAGGTGAGAGAGACGGACTACCTCAGCACAAAGCTGTCCCCAGTCCGGGAGAAAGAGTTCAAAAACAGTAACCTATCAGCAGTCAGACGGCTTCCCTCCGAAAGGGAATAACAGTTCATTCCCAGCTAACTGGAACCACCCATTTCCATACTAACCACCATGTGGGGAAGGAGAGGAACCACAGAAGCTACACAGCCTTGCTTTTCTGACATAAATTCTTTGGTTTAATAGGTCCCAGTCATTGTCCTTTTAAAGCTTCCCTCACTTAGTCGGCTGAGCAAAATCAGACTCTGCCAGAGCCAATAGGGACCTGGAAAAATATATAAGATACTGAGCTTAATCCATAACATTTGTGTTTAATGGTTAGATATTAATTGGCTTTTTTAAGTGTATAAATCGGTCCATTTTCAATCTTTGTAATCCGTTCATTCTCATTAATGAAGGGAACAGTATTCGCCAGCAACTCTGCTCTACACATCACCTTGTAAAACTACAGTCCATTTATTTTTAAAAAATAAAATAGATTTATCACTATTTGAAATACAGAAAGTCATTAAAATAATAATTAAAAACACAACTACAAGCACAATAAAAGTTTCATGATAATAAACTGCATTTTAATGCGTATTAATTCCCTTAATGATTTACTCTATATGTCTTAACAGGGTCAAATCAATGTCTGAACAAAAAAATTCAATTAAATCCTATTCACTGTATCTTTCAAGTGAGCCTATTGTTTGCTTTTGTTTCTTATCAAGCCATTTATCAGTTGTTCCTTGGCCTGAGATTGCACATGGGAGGGGGCATATCAGCACCAAGGTCAGGAGAAATGGACCCAAGTCTTTCCCAAACCGTGTTCCCAATCTCAGGCAAATTCATGGGTAGTTCATGACCTTATTAAGAGGAGGGGGAGGGAGAGGGAAGGGAAAAGAGAAAGAAGGCAGAACAGGAAGGAGGAGGAAGAAAGAAGGAAGAGAAGGTAGAAGGGAAGAAAGAAAGAGAAAGGAGAAGGAAGAAAGAGAGAAGAGGAGGAAGGAGAAGAGGAAAGAGTATCAAGAGGAAGAGGGAAAAGACAGGAGAAAGAAAAATGTAGGAGAGTGGGAGGAAGAGAAGAAAGGAAGGAATAAAGAGAATGAAGGAGGGAAGGAATGAGAGAGGAGGGAAGAGAAGAAGGGGAAGAAGGAGGGAGAAGAAAGAGAACAAGAAGAGGGGGAGGAGAAAGCAAGTATGATACCCTCTCCATACACAGCCTCATTTTGCCAGCCTTTGTTAATCATTTCTTCTCTCTCTTTCCCACCCACATCAGGCCCTTATCAAACCTGTTTCTCCACACGATAAAGACAGTTAGTTCCCCTAAAGAACAAATTGCTTCCACTCCAACCTTCAGCCTGAGGCTCCAATTGTCCCTCTCTATCCTCCCTGTCCCCAGAGCATATAAAGCATATTCTCCTTTCTCTCCAGAGTTCCATGCACCTGAGCATACTGAGATTTTCAACTATGGCTGAAAACACACTGACCTGCAGGTCTCTGGCCAGCATGAAGCCTTTTCAGCTTCTGAGTCATCTTTCAAGATGGGGAGGGGGGGAAAAACACAAAATGAAGCAACTTTTGAACTAGAAGAAAAGTCTAAATGAAATCAAGAGGACTGGAAGCCATGCCAAGTGGGTGGTGAATGGATGATGAAAGCTACTGACCCAATGTCCTAGAACACTTCCTATGTATTAGGAGACTAAGGTTCTAGTCCCAAATCTGGGACTTAATTCATTGTCTTCTCTCCAAACTCACTCCTCTTCCAAATTTCCTTGTTTCCTCTGAGGGCATCATCATCTTTTTAGTCCCTCAGTTTCCCAACCTTGAAGTCATTCTGATTTCTTCCGCCTCCAGTATAGCCAATCAGTTGCCAAGTCTAATTGATTTCATCTCCACAACATCTCACATCCACACCCTGGGAGGAGGTACAGAGCCCTAACAACTGGAGATAATAGGATTGGAGAAGGGATCAGGGAAGATTCCACAGAAGAGAAACATGAGCTCTGTCCCTCCTCAAATTGTCTTGGTTCTTTATTTGTGTACACATCATACTCCAGGACAGACAGTCAGAGGTAAGGAACCTGCAGCCTCAAGGCCACTTGCGGCCCTCTGGGTCCTCAAGTGCAGTCCCTTACATAAAAGGATTTGCTCTGTGAAGTTTGGATTCATTGAAAGGGCCATACCTGAGGACCTAGAGGGCCACATGTGGCCTTCAGGCCGCAGGTTCCCCACCCCTTTAGTCTAAACTCTATGAAGGCAGGGATTGTTTTTGATTTGTCTTTGTGTCCAGCACCCCAAATGATGCCTGAATTCTCTTTGTGTGTGAGATTACCTGTCTAGCCTCTGTCAACTTTAAGGTTCACAATGAAGAATACCCCTGATTTTCAGGGGGAAGAGGAGATAGTCTACATACACAGACAGATAACCCTACCATTTCTTACAACTATTACTGACTGGTCCAGACCTCGAATGGTGGAAGGGCAGATAAGGTTAGAGGTGGGTGCCTACAACTCCCTTCATACCCAGGAATCTTCCAACCAAGGGTAAGGCAAGGCTTCTCTCTTCTGGATGACATAGAGCAAAGTCTTTCAAGGGATCAGCAATTTGGCCCTCAGAGGATCGGCACCATTAGACAGAGATCAACCATAGAAGAGAGAGCCCTGTTCTGGGTGAATAGCACTGGAAATTAGAGGCAACATGAAAGGGAGGGAAAGGTTCTCTCTCATTAAGTGAGATGGCCTCACGCTGATGCAGGGCTTTTCAAGTCTCCACAGCACAATGTTTTTAAAAAATATAGGTGCAATTTGGGCCTGTGGTTAATACTGTTTAATTTTATTTTTTGCCTGTGTAATATTTCCCCAGGCTAGGGCTGACTTGGCCTCTCTTAACTCTGCTCCCTAGAAGAGAGAATCAGATATTCAATTGAGAAGGGGTACTAGAGACTATCTCATCCAACCCCCCCATGATCTCAGGTTATAAATGGGGAAATTAGGTCCCATAGAGATTAATAAACATACCCAAAGACAAAGACACAGCTAGGTTGTGGCCAAACCAGCCCTAGAACCTAGGTCCCTTGAATAGAACCAGTCAAAGCCATTTCATGGGTTCATAGGATTTAGAGTTGGAAAGAATCTTTGAGAACATTTAGTATTAGCCATATTTGACAGAGGAAGAAACTGAGGCTTCAAGTAGAGAAGGATAAGCCTTGAAATCACATAGGAAATAGCAGAGCCAGGAGATGAACCCAGGTGTTCTTGTTCTGAGTTCAGTAAAGCCCATTTTCATCCCTTTTGCCATATTGTCACATTGAATTTCATCTATTATTCATTGAATACATTTTTATTAAGTATATACACTGTGCAGAGCCTTGTACTCAGAGCTGAGAGAGATGCAGAAAGAAATAAGAAACAATCCTTGACTTCAAGGACTCATGGTTTGATAGGGGAAAGAAGTTGGCATAGAATACATGAGAGGTCCAAGCAAAATGTTTGATCCAAACAAGATGGTGTTGGAACAGAGTGAGGGGCTTGGAGTCTGGAAACCCTGGGTTCAATGCCTGCCTCAGTCACTAGCTATGTGACCTTGGGCAAGTCATTTAACTTCCCTAAGCCTCAGTTTCCTTATCCATAAAACGGGAGTCATAAGAGCACCTACATCATAGAGTTGTTGGGAGAATCAAATGAGTTAATGTATGCCAATCAGTCAACAAGCAGATATTAAATGCCTACTATTTGAAAGACATTGTGCTAAGTGCTGAGAAAGGCACACAACCCCTGTTTCCAAGGAATTTACAATGCTACAGATATGTGGGCTATTATTATTATTATTATTATTATTATTATTATTATTATTATTATTATATCTTACAGTAGGGAAGGAGAAAGATAAGAATAAAAGAAAGCATTAGAGGGGCGGCTAGGTGGCGCAGTGAATAGAGCACCGGCCCTGGAGTCAGGAGGACCTGAATTCAAATCCGGCCTCAGACACTTAAAACAAAAACTAGCCATGTGACCTTGGGCAAGTCACTTAACCCCAACTGCCCTCCAAAAAGCAAAAAAAAAAGCATCAGAAAGAGGAGGAGGAGTGGGATGAGAGGAAGGAAGGAAAATGGGAGAGAGAGACAGAGTCAAAGAGACAGAAGGGGAAGGAAGGAAGACCAGAGAAGGAAGAAGAATGAGAGTAAGCTAGGAGAATAAGAGGGATGGTGAAAAAGAGAGAAAAAGAGAAAAAGGGGAGCAGAGACAGACACTAAGATAAAAAATATTATTATTTCTGGTGGGGAGGGAGGGAGTTTCATGGAGCAAATAGCTTTGATATGGGCCTTGAAACTGGTAAGATTTCAACAAGCAGAGGAGGGATATATAGGGAGAGTTCCAGGCATAGGGCATCTTGTTAGCAAAGGCAGAGAGGTGGAAAATGAAAAAAAGCAATAGATCTGAGATTCAACCTTAAGTCATCTAATTCTGTTGGACATGTTCTTGGGGAGCCCCAAAGATTTGACTCCCTTCTTGTGCTTTCATCTTCCAGGGCCAGCATTAACAACAGGGAGAGTTGGCAAACACATGCCCCAAATTTCTCCCTCACCAACCTGTCATAGTATTATGAAGCTATCTAATCTATCTAATAACAGAAATGGAGGAAGGGATATTCCAGAAATTGAAACATGGCAGAAGGAATTATCTTTAGGGTTCTAGGCAATAAGGAAACAGCAAGAGGGCCTGCGGACAGAGTGGGAGAGGGGAGGAACAACTGAAAGAGAGAATCTCTGAGGATCTATTCAAATAATCATTGATGCTGATAAACAGGAAATGGATAAAGGAAAAGACATGGTCTGGGATTATCACAATTTTCTATAAAAGCTTTACCCATATAATACAAGTACCACAATGAGGAGGTCAAAAAGAACCTTAGCTATCAAACACTCGATGTCTTCATCAAGTAGAAAGACACGATATTTGGCTGCCAAGGTTAACACCAATTTATAATATCAACTCATCTGCAAATCTTTATGGAGGAGGTTAGCAGAGGATTATAAGCACCATTGCCTCGTAAAACAGCAAAGAGATGTGGAGGGGAAAACAAGGTTGCCAGAAGCTTGGCATTAGCCCCAACTAAGCAAACTCATCCCAAGACATGGATAGATAAAATTGAAAAGAGAATAGCAGAAAGGACTGAACCAGGAGCAGTGGGTAGAAGTTACAGAGAGGCAAATTTCAGTTTTGAGGTCAGGAAAAATTCCTAATACTAAAGGATGTTCAAATGTGGAATAGAATACTTCAAGAAACAGTGAATCTGCCACCATTGGAAGTCTTCAAGAGGAGACTTAATGAACATTTATAAAGCACATTGTGACAAAGATTCCTTTGGGGTTAAGGGGGGTGACTCAGAATAGATGGCCATTGAGTGCCCTCCTAACTCTTAAATTCTGCAATTCTGTGAAATAGTCAAAAACTATCTTTTAATGCCCATATGGTTACATTTAGCCTACATAACCACAAATCACTAATCATTACAACCACAAAAAAAATCTAAATTGTGGCTCAAAGGGCAATGGAGAGTGCCATGGTGGACACAAGTAGACTGCACCCTATACCCAACAATGACTTACATGCTAGAAGTAAACTGAAAGATATCATTCAGAAACTATACAGCCAGAGAGGGTGGGCAATCCATGACAAGATCTATCACAGCTATCTACAGAATGTAAAAAGAACAGACTCCCTTGAGCAGTTTGGTGAAACCCATGGACCCCTTCTCAGAATGATGTTTTTAAATGTATAAAATAAGATACAGAGGAAAATAGTTATGTTGAAATTGTTATTTTTTTTTTTCAATTTAAGTTCATGGACTCAGGTTAAGAAGCCCTGATCTAGAGGAGAGGCACTAGTGCATGAGATTTGTTGTTGGTCAGTTGAGTCTGACTCTTCATGATCCCATTTGAGGTTTTCTTGGCAAAGATACTAGAGCAATTTGCCATCTCCTTCTTCAGCTTATTTTACAGATCCTTATCTGTAACTGTGACAAACAGGGCAAGTAGCTTGACTTGCCCAGGGTCGCACAGTTAGTATGAGTCTGAAGCCAGATTCGAACTCAAGAAGATAAGTCTTCCTGACCCCAGGGTCAGAGCTCTTATTTACTGCACTACCTAGCTGCCCTAGAGCATGGGATATATGTTATACACAGGAGGACATAGACAAATACCAGCTAGGACAAAAAGGCCATGGATGGAAGGCTATCTCCACCAGTGAAGGGAGTATTCACCTCCATCAAATCAAGTGTTTGGAGAAGTATATAAGTATATATTTGACCTGTAACTTCACCCTGAGGATGTCTGGGCTTTTCCATCTGCCATTTTCCTTTCCTTTTCCTTTCCTTTTACTGTTAGCTCTCTCAATTAAAATGCAAGCTTCTTAAGAGCGAGATTATCTCACTTTTTCTATTTGTATCCCCAGTCCTTTGAATAGTGCTTGGCAATTAGCAAATGCGTAAGCATTTTTTGCTTTTCCTGACCCTGCTACCAAGGAAGGGTCTACAGATAAAATTATCCCTATTTTACAGGTGGGAAAATTGAGGCTTCGTGTGGTTCAGTGACTTGTCCATGGCCATGCAACTTTTATCAGAGAAGTAGGATTAGAACCTTCTTCCTTCACATTCACGCTTGTAAATAACAACAATAACAATAACTAGCTTTTCTCTAGTACTTTATGATGGGTATTTGCCACTTTAAGATTTTTTTTAAAAAACTATTTCAATATAACTGTTTTCCTCTGTTTTATTTTATGCATTTAAGATAGCACTTAATGCTTTTTATTTTGTTTGGTCCTCACTATAACCCTAGAAAGGAAGTGCTATGATTATCATCTTTATTTTATAGATGAGGAAACTGAGGCAAATACAGGTTAAATAGTTTGCCCAGGATCTAAGGCTTGATTTGAAGTCAGATCTTCCTGACTCCAGGTCAAGCATCGGATCTACTGTGTTACCTAGATACCCCACAGCATAGAATAGCAGGGAAAGATGTAGAGTGGGGGTTCTAATCCTATATCTAACACTTAATAGCTGTATGACCATTGACAAATCACAGAATCACACTGAGCCTCAATTTCCCCATCTGTAGAATGGGGAGTAATAATAGCTGGGAAACATGATATAAGTGATAAAAAGTAAATAAAATAACATCTATGAAGGGCTTTGTGAACCTTTAAATGCTATTAAAATGTCATGTGTTGTCATGACAATGAGGTAGCTATGAAAACATGACTGGTAACAACATTTGGCCAAACGTTAAGTTTGTCAGAAGGGAGAGTTGGTGTGAAGAGGGGAAGATGCCCATCCATGTCATTCTAAGGAAGAAGCCAGAGAGTTCATATTCTCTAGGCACCAAGCTAAGCCAGAGGTTTCCTCTCCCCTGCTGCTCCCCTGAAGGAACCTCGATGAGAATCCTTTGATGCTGCCCAGAGCCGAGCTGGCTGGCCCAATAGCAGTCTCATACTGCCATGAATTCTTTCCTGAGTCCGATAAAATGCTTTTTACTTTATTTGTCCAGATTATTTGTAAATAGATTTTTCAATAACAAACCCAGACCTTAGGACACATGATGGATTTCCTCCAGCCCCTCACATGGGGCTTATTCATCTCTGTTACTATCGCCCCAATGCAAAAAATAGCCTTTTCCTTAAGACTACTATGTCCCAGCTTCATTTAAACACAAATAGAAACAAAGTCTAAGTGACTTTCACCCTAAAATGGATCACCTAGGGAAAGTGCTTTGAGATCTTCTAATAAAGGGATTTGGAGACAACAACACTTCTATAATAGGGCAAGATAAAAGCATGGCCCAGCACAGAAGTTGAATTCTGCTTACAGCAGAGGGGGCAAGGAGAGAAAAAGGCTGGAAGCTCCACCTATTGCATTCTCTTGAGAGAACCAAAGACACTCAAACGTTTTAAATTCTCCCTCTCATTTCCCACTATCTCAAATACATACATACATACACACACACACACACACACACACACAGAAAGTACATGATCTTGCAAAGTCTCAAGTCCTGCTCATCTAGACTAAAACTAAATACTTAATATCACTTCTTGACAAACAAGGACAGGTGAGGCTTGAGTAAAAAATACATTTTTGTGGCCTAATAAAATCAAGCACAGATCTTACCCTATCCTGAAGTCTCCCTTCTCTTCCCCTCCATCTTTCACCCAGTTGTCAGTAGATTTTCCTAAAGCACAGATAGGGTGTTACTCTCCTGCTCAAGAAGATTCACTGGCTCCATAGTGCTTCTAAGATGAAATACAAATGGCACTTAGAGCCATTCATCTAGCATATCTTTCTTTTTCTTTTTTTTTTTTTAAGGCTTCACTTATTTATTATGTGCTAAAGATGTGCATCCTAGGTTTAATAAGACCGAGGAGGAGGATTTTTTTTTTAATTTTAATTTATTTTCTTGGTTACATCATTCATTTCCACAGGTTTTGAGTTACAAATTTTCTCCCCTTTTTGTCCCTACCCCCCAGCCCAGAACATTGATCACACTGTAAGACCCCTCCCACAATCTGTTCCCTTTTATGCCCTCCTCCAACACCTCTCTAGCTTTCCAGCAGGGTAGGGAGCTCCTCCCTGCCCCTGTCCCTGTATGTATTATTTCCCAGTTGCATTTAATTGTATAGCTTTAAATACT
>CM053596.1:28569810-28597752 GCA_028646575.1 Pseudocheirus occidentalis | reverse complement strand
GGGGCTTGGAGCTGCGGAGCCGAGCTCAGGTTTGCAGCTCCAAGCCGATCGATCCCACCAGGAACGATCTCGCCTTGGGCTCCCGCCGCTTCCCTGCTGTCCTGCCCCCGGACCTCAGCCGCCAGTTCTGGGGTACGGCCGAGTCACCAGCCAGAGAGTCAGAAACACACTGGGTCCTTGCCTTCACTAATCAGGGCGGCCCCCGAGAAGATCCTCTGCTCTGTAGGGTACTGCCTGAGAGCCCCTGCACTTGTGTGCAAAACTGGTGACTTTGGAAACAATTAAAACACGGAAAAAGAGGTTGTTGATCATCAAGGGCAATGCTAGAAGCCAGTTTCATACCTTAGATACGGCTGATACCGGGGTTTTTATTTTTTATTTTGTTAGGTGTCCTTTTTTCTTCTGTTCTCTTCTGAAGCTCTTAAAGGGCCCGGAGGCGATTGCTATTTGTGGCTGTTTATAATTCAGCAGTTTAATTCTCATCTGGGCCTGCATGGGCCGGTTCTTGACCACCAGAGGGCACTGCAATAAGGTAGAAAACAGGTGTTCCAATAGAGTCCGAGTTGATCAGGTGCGGGGAGGAAAAGACCCAGACAACTTTCTGATTGCCTTGGATGGGGACAAAAGGTGCTTAGGGCAAGCGTGGAGTTAGGAGTTGTTACAGGAGGTACAAAAGCCAAACTCAGGTGGCTTTGGAAAATGACTCGCGGGCTGTACAACTCCAAAGGGCTAGTAAGAAGAGCATTTCCCCAGCTTTGAAGGCGCTCTAGGGTCTGCCACTTGGCTCCGCAATTCTCGCTCGCATGGAGCTGGGGTGGGAGAATGGCAGTCAGGAGTCGTGCACATGCAGGCAGAGAGGTGTTACTGTCCAGGTCTGGAGGTTCCACCTTATGCACCAGCCTCTAGTTTTCTCCAGAACCTATTTCTGCAGTCATGCCCCAGGGCCTTCTGCTCTCCTGGGTCTGGTTTTGCTTCAAGCTCTTTGCTTTCCTTCTGTGTGGGAGCCTGTAGGAGAGAGGAGTGGGTTAGCTAGAAGAGGATTTAGGAAGTTCTGGGAGGGATGCTGTTGGTTTGGGAGAGGGAGAGGAGCATAAAATGAGCACATCAGCACTCTTCTGAGTTCATTTTCCCTTTGGGGGAGGGGTAGGTGAGAGCCCTTAATATCCTGCCCAGCCTTCTTGACTGAACTCTAAAAATGCCAGAAATCATCTGGTGGGGCAGAAATCAGAGTTGCTTTCTGACAGTTCACGGGAGGTGTTATATCTCTCTACTAGCACTCCTGTGCACATGCCTCTCCATCAGCATTTTCTCACTAGAGTGCTTGTGGTGGGGGTGGGATGGAAGAAAAGAAAGGGCAGGAACAGAAGCCCTGTTTTCTGCCTTCAGTCATAGCTGGACCCTTTGGAAGCCACTGCAGGGAAACACTTGCAAGTAGCCTATCTCTTCCAGCCTCTGGGCTTAAAAAAAAAAAGTAGCTGCACTGACCTCTGGATACATATACCAAATGAGTGATTCCACCGGCTAGTGGAAGGTAGGCTCAGGTCTGACCTGGCCTGTCTAGGGGGCTGCACACTGCAGCCAGGTACTTTTATCCTTCCTGGATAGCAATTTGAGGACAGATGGGTCTTGAGGAAGGTGAATGCATTACCTGTGTCCTCTAGGGGGCTGTTTCAGCTGCCAGCAGAAGAGGCTGGGAGCAGTGATCTATGGGAGACACTGCTTCAGTCTGGCTTCAGCAATAATTTCCTCCCGATGCATCCCTCCATAGGTATCATCCATAAGGAAAATTCCGCAGCTGTAGGAGTCCCAGCCACAGAGATTGGGGGGTGGAGTAGGTGGGAGGCTCTGGTATTCACTTCCCACTGTGTTCCCAGGGTATTCATAGCCTATAATATGTCCTTAGGTCTCACTCTCTGGAGCCAGGGAAGTGGGGAAGGCTTAGAGGTTCCCAGGAAAATAGATTTTGGTGACATAATAGTTTGGGATGTACTTTCTGCTGTGATTTGGTGACTTTCAGGGGCTTCTTCTGAAGAGAGATCAGGGGTCAAAAAGACATATCACACAGTCTGTCAGTAAGCCCCTTATCAGGCACTCACTGTGTATAGAAGCAGCAGAAAGAGGCATTAACAAAAGCTGAGGCATGATCATCTCTGCCCTTGAGGAGTTCAGAGATTGGAGCCTGAATTAGTCTGAAGGCAAAGCTCTTTGGCTCTCACCTATTCTGGGCAGCATCTGTGGTGACTTTCTGAAGCACTGGGTCTGGTTAGTTCTCTTGGCGGAAGTGACTCCTGTTCACCTGCTTTCTTTATTCTTTTCCCCCTGTATCATCCTCCTTCCTATCCATTTTGGCTTCCTATCTTCCTCCTGTTTTCCACCCCACCCCACCTACTTTCCCCCAAACTCTTCACTATTTTGATAATTAAAAAACACTCATCTTAAATTTAATTGCACCACTCGAAAGCTTTGGTGCACAATGCCTGGAGCTTTTTGGAGATAGATTTCATACAAATCCAATAAGCTGACCTCTCAGGATTGGGCTGAAGGGACCTCCAGAAGAGCTCAAGTCCATTCCCCTGTCTCTAAAACAGACTAGAGCTAAACAAGAATAGGCAGAGGAAAGGAATAGATTCTGTTCTTAAATCTCTCCAGGGAAGAGGAATCAGCTGTCCCTTGGTGATCGTTCTAGGTTTTAAGTAACTCTTATTCACCTAAGTAACCAATCTCTCTCTGTAGGGTAGTGTACTTTGAGGCACTTCCCCCACCCCCAGTTCTCTGCCCTGAACAGGAAGAGAAAAGAGAGGGTTACCACTGTATATTACTGCCATATGAAGTAACTCTATCATACAAACTCAGTTACTCAATCAGCTCTTGGGCAAAACTCATGACTATTAAAAAATACACACACATATACATATATAAAATATATATATGTGTATATGTATATATGTAGTATATATTTGAAAGGACATTTTTGTTGCTTCATTAGTACCATTACATACCTATTACAATTACCCTCACATGGAAAGTCATTCTAGAAGGTAGAAGCCAGGATGTTGCTCAATTTTAAGGAAGCCCAGTCCCTTTGATTGGAGATATGAAATTGACTTTTATAGTGGCTTGTACCTATTGAGAATGAATAAAGTCAACATAAGTAGATTGAAAGATTTTCCTCTTCAAAGATTTCCTCTAACATCTGCTGTTGGATTGCTGATAGGGGCTTGGAGTTAAGCACTGCCTCACCTGCTACCAGTATTCACTTTCCATTAAAAAATGTAAATCCAGAGGCCTCAAATTTGTCTGATTTAGATTTTTTGATACAGAAAGAGAAGTGAAACTAGGTACATTTGGCAACGATGTGGTGCTTAAACCTGAATAAAATAAAATAATAGAAAAGATAGAATTAATTGCTTAGTTGCTGCCGTTGGTTCCTGTCATTTGCTCTGTTCCTGCCCAAATTGCTTTTTTTCCTGGCTTCTTAAATTCAGTCCCCTGGAAAGGTTCTGAGCTCTTCCTCTGTGGATGTTGCTGCTGTGATGGTGGAAAACTCTTTGGTGAGTTAGGGGCTGAGAAAACTCCCTGACCCAGACTCTGCTTCGACCTCCCTGAGCAGGAGAATGGAAAAGAAGCCCAATTTCAGACTTGTTCCTGCATGCTAATAGCAACATTATTTTTTAAATTGAAATTTTCATTTTTTTCTGCCTTGTGTGCAAGCAAATAATTGAGACCTAATTTACTTTATTTAATAAGTCTGCAGGCATCGTGGTTTAGCCCACACTGATAAAAACCTGGAGGGTATTTTGTTTACTGAGCCTTTAGTCGGAAAAACAACCACCCACATTTCTTCAGATAGCCTGGCGAGTTTTGAGTATTTTCTAGACTGGTAGGAAATGAGATCTACCTGGGTCCTAGACCCTGCCGTTGCCAATCCCTTACACTTTCTTCAGAGGTGTCTATGGTAACATTTTAGGACAGCAGTTAAACTTTATGCTAGAACTGTCCATGGTACTCGGGCTGTGCTAGTTGAGCATATCTGTGCTAGTTGTCCTTAAGGGTAAGCAGCCTGTAGACCATTTTTGCTGTTCTTTGTCTGCCCCCATCTATCTTTTCTCCTCTCTCCCCTCTCCTCTTCTTTTCTCCCTGCCTGTCTTCTTCGGCTGTTCTCTTCATGCCTTTTCTATCCCTCCCGCCTTCTCCATATCTTCCTCTCTCCCTTTGCCCTCCTGTTCTCTTTTTTTCTCCATATCATAGCTTCTCTATTTTTTTTTCTCTTCTACTTCCAGGGGCCCTCAAGGCATTTCTTAATCCCACAAGCAGCCCAAAAGGGTATCGGGTTCCACTAGCTTGACATTGGCTTTCATTCCTCATACTCCAACTGCTCCCCGTGTTTCCTCACCTGTCTCTTTCCAGGGTGACTGTGGTTTTTTTGTTTTTTGTTTTGGTTTTTTTGCTTGTTCTGACAAATGGAGGTTGCCTTATAGGGGCTGTATCAGGCCAGGCTTTAGGACAAAGAAAGTCATTCTCAGTCAGCTTGTGGTCTTCCCTGCAGCAAGACATTAAGAAAAGAAAGGATTGTAAATAAACACAGGAATTCCAATCACCAAAGGGCTTTGTTAGTTTGCACTGAAAAGGGAAAGTTTTTTCAAGGATTCACTTGCCACGGCCTCTACTGGGCTAGCCAGAGGGCCAGCTATGGGCAAGGCAGGACTGTAAAAATCAATGAAGTGCTTGGCCACACTCTAACTGGATGCAGACTAAGAGTCCAGGCACAGGGAATACCTCTTTGACCCAATGGGAATTGGGATTTACATATTTCTTGGACTACACACAGATCTGTGTTTTATTAAGACAATTTAAATATAATTGCTTTAGGAACAGAACCTATTCATTATTATGACAAGCAGAAATTTTTGAGTGTGGAAAAGCAGAAAAAAAATGAAAGAGAGACTGTGAAGTAAAACAAACTGCTTATTTGAAAGTCCAGGTAATTACCAGAGTGAGACAATCACTAAGTAGATAGTCACAGTGGGAATCATTTGAAAAACAAAATACAATTAAAAGTTTAATTTTTGATGGAATTAGTAAGTGAAGAGTTGCAAGAAGGAGGCCTTGCTGGGAGAGGGGGAAGTTGGCTGTTTGCTTTGGTGCGGCCCGGCAGTCAGCAGTGGGGCTGGCGCAGCCCTCCCTGCATCTTCCTGCAGAGCTTCCTGGGCACGGAGGGCCTCTTTGCCACGTTAAGTTTGAGCAATTGCTCCCGTTAGAGTTTTGGGAGGGAGCTGATGTTCCTGGCTAAGTATTTTGAGCATATCTGTATCCCATCTCTTAGTGCTCCCTTACCGAATTCTCTTCTTTCTTCCTCCCTTTTATTTCTTGGCTGTTTGGAATATTATGTAGTGATTATGCAGCTGTTCCAGAGTAAGGGTTGGGAAGCCTCATTGGTGGTGCAGTAACTGAGGATTTATAGTAACACACGAAATGTGACATTGAATCCCTGATTTTTTTGGGGGGGTCAGATGTATTATTAAAATCTTCAGGTAATATTAGGTAAATTTACCTAAACACACACACATATCATTTTAGAATCATGGATCTAGAGCTGAAAGGAACCTTTGAGGTTATCTAGTCCAAGCCCATCACTTTACAGATGAGAAAGCTGAAGTTGAGGAAGGTGAAGTCATCCAGATATTCATGTTTATAACCACACAGGTGATGCTATATTGAAGCAGCCTGGCTTAGTGGAGAGCCAGTCTTAGAATCAGGACAGTGGGTTGAAATCTTGTCTTTAACACATACCGGCAACGTGACTTTGGGGAAGTCACTTAACTGCTCAGTGCCTCAGGTTAGGTTCTGTGACTATATTTGCAGAGAGGTTGTGATCCGCATGCTTAGAAGGAGCATATACGCATGTATATATGCATAGTAATAATAGCTAATAAAAACTAACATTCAAATACAAATATGATCTTATTTGAGCCTGACAACAGTCCTGGGAGGTAGATGTGATTACTGTGGTCATTTTACAAATGAGGAAGATGAAGCAAACAGAGCTCAAGTGAGCTACCCAGGGTCACATAGCTAGGAAGTATCTGAGGTAGGATTTGAACTCAGGTCATTTTGACTTCAAGTCCAGCACCCTATCCACTGTTCTGCTAGCTGCCTGTACATACATACACACATATGCAACATATACATATGTACTTGTACAACACACCACACAATATATACACATATATGAATATATGTATATATGTATAGATACATACACACATATACACAGACAGATACACACATACACAGGGCAGCTAGGTGGCACAGTGACTAGAGGGCTAGGCCTGAATTCAAGAAGATTCATCTTCCTGGGTTCAAATCTGGGCTCAGACACTTCCTAGTTGGGTGACCCTGGGCAAGTCACTTAACCCTGTTTGCCTCAGTTTCTTCATTTGTAAAGTGAGTTGGAGAAGGAAATGGCAAACCACACCAGTATCTTTGCCAAGAAAACTCCAAATGGGGTCACTGAGAGTTGGATGTGATTGAAATGAAATGAGCAACGATAATGTACATCTATTTACGTGCCTATATCTATGAATATAGGTGTGTGTGTGTGTATTTTTTTCTTGGATAGTAATAGGCACAATATAAGATTATGTTATTTTCATGGGGCTTCCATGGGATAGGTTTGCAGATGTCCATGAAACTTTGAAGAAGACTTTAAGGTGATCCACTAACCTGTATCACAAATCTCTTCCAGCTTCAGGAATTAGTTTTAAATTAAAGTTACAGGCAGGTTGAATCTCCCTGGACCCAGACTGGCTTAGGAAAATAGAACATGCAACTTCATTTGAACATACCACTCCCTGATGTTGTACATGGACGGAATGGTGCTGAACTAAGTTAATTAATTTGAATGCCAAACATCATCTGTTCCCTGGGTTGTGTGCTCGGCTTGCTCCTGGATTTGGGAGGTGAATGTGATAGCTGTGTATTAGTCTTTGTGTGAGTGGATAGTCAGGTATACTGGGGCTCTGGACTGTGGACAGGAAAAAACCTTAGAATTTCCCATCTGGTCCAAATTGGGAGTGTGTGTGTGTGTGTGTGTGTGTGTGTGTGTGTGTGTGTGTGTGTTTATGTGTTTACTGAATAACCTAAACATGGGACTGATCAAGAGATGGAAGGTTCACTACCTGGTGAATTTCCCTCTGACTTCATGGAATAGTCAATTTCAGGAGGGTGTGGTTGTTAATTTCAAGGATTGCCATCATCCAGGAGACACATGACCAGAAGGAGATGGGCTGCTGTTGTAGCAACAATAGCACCAAATAATAATGATAATAGTTTATGTTTACATAGTGCTATAAGACTTGCAAATCATTTTATTACTATTATCTCATTTTATTCTAACAAGAACCATGAGCTATAGGAGCTATTATTATTCCCATTTTACAGATGTGGAAACTGAAGCAGGCAGGATGGATGGAGTTGCCCAGGGTCACGCAATTAGTAAATGTATATGACTGTATTTGAATTCAAGTCTTCCTGATTCTTGCTCCAGAGCTCTATCTACTGGGCCATGCAACTGCTTGCACAAAAGTGAGAGATAATTTTAGTATACAAAGACATCCTTAGTGCTGCAGTGGTACCTAAAATATTAAACACCCAGGAGGAATCACAGATAACCATGTATTTGGTATATTGCAATGGGGAGTCCTTATAGGGAATACATGGTTATCCATCCTCTCTTTGAAGACCTCCAATGAGAGGGAACACCCAGAAGTAGTCACAATGACCACAGGGTCCTAGATTTGGAGCTGGAAAAGTTCTGAGGAGCTGTTTCATTTTAAAAGTGAGAAAATTGATATCTAGAGAGGTTGAAGGACTTAACTAAAGGAAACACAGCTACTTAAATGGACAGGTTGAGATTGGAACCCTCATCTTCTGACTCTAAGTTCAGAACTTTCTTCACTGTGCCTTATTGCTGGATAGAGCCTCTGTGAAGGGCTTATAGAAAGGCATAGATAAGAATTGAACATGGTGAGAAGGCGCAGATGGGTTGCAATCCTCACTGGTGGAGGTCATAGATCCTCCGAAGGATCGAAGCTTCAGTCTGGCTGTTCGTAGCCTGCTGCTAATGATGATATCATTCTCCTTTTATTTTTCTGCCTGTGGTTTTCCAGCCAACAATCAATCAGCAAATATTAGGCTCAGGTGTTTCTGAGGCACCTCAGGGTTCCTACCTACAGCTGAACACCCCCTATCTATTTACAAATGTCTGAGAAATAATGGTTGAACCCAGCTTTCTGACTTACCACATGGAAGGGAAAGGGAACTTTTAGCTCTGTAAACTGGGTCTAAGATTCTCATCTCATTGATTTCTCTCTTAGACTCAAGAGTTTTGAAGTTTTGCTTATTCCAAGTTTGGAGTCTGGCAAAAGAAGTTCTCCTGGTGGCCTTTTCTCAAGTTTGATCTTTCTCAACCTTACTTGAGGAAATTGGGAAAGAAATCTTGTAGGAAGAGGCACTTCAGCTAATCCTTGAGGGGACTGGGGGGTTGCCAGAGGCTTCAATGAACAAGGAAGAAAATTCCTGGTGTGGAAGATAACCAGCACAAAGACAGGAAGTGAGAGATGCATGTTGTGTATAGGGAATAGCAAGCATGTCAGTTTGGCTGGCACAGAGTTCATGAGAGGGTGTACCTTTTTTTTCAGTTGTGTCTGACTGTCACCTAATTTGGGGTTTTCTTGGCAAAGACACTGGAGTGGTTTTCCATGTCCTTCTCCAGCTCATTTGACAGGTGAGGGAACTGAGGCAAACAGGGTGAAGTGACTTGCCCAAGGTCACACATCCAGAAGGTGTCTGAGGCCGGATTTGAATTTAGGAAGATGAACCTTCCTGACTCCAGGTCCAGCACTCTATCCACTGTAGCACCACCTAGCTTGAGAGGGGGGTTGGAACAAGATTGTTAAGAGTCAACACTCAACACAAGAGCCTCTTCTTTTATCCTAGAGACAGTAGGGAACCACCAACTCTCCCTACTCTACCATGCTCATCAAAGCTTTGTTCAGGTCTGTATAAAAAGCATTTATGAAGTACCTATTGTATTTCAGGCACTCAATTTGTACTGAGGAGGCAAACCTAAAAATGAAACCTCAAAGACTTACATTCTCCTGGGAGTGGAGCATTTGACAAGAGGAACAGCATAGAATACAACATCTTTACACCTAAGTAGCATATAAACAAAGCAAAACCTCTCTTCCAGGGAATCAAAATAAAACTGAGAGGCAGTTCTAACAGAGTAGAGAAAGCTGACCTCAGAGTCAGGAAGTCCTGGGTTTGAATCCTATCCCTGGTACCTATAGGCTGGATGACTATGGGCAAATTATGTAACCTCTCAGTGCTCTAGGCAGCTTTTCAAGACTCTACATTGCAGAGTAAGGGCCAGCCTGCATTGGTAAAGGGAGTTTTCTTATCTGGGAGTTCCCTATTTCAAAGAAAAAAAACCCCAAACAGGTCTAGTTCCTATTCCAAGTGTAGATCTAGTTAAACTCTCTAATTTGAGACCCGATTGTAGGTACCACTGATAGAAACAAAGGGGAGGCTTTGAAATATTTGATTGCCCTTAGATTTCTAATTTAAAGTATACCTGCTCATGATACATACATTTCTTAGAATTTCTGTTCAGGTATCAACTATCTCTATCCTTCATCTTTATCTTTTTTCCTTCCTTCTTTCTTCCCTTTTGTATTCATCCTCTATCTATCTATCTATCTATCTATCTATCTATCTATCTATCTATCTAATCTATCTCCCAGTCAGTCTGTCTACTTACCTATTTATGTATTCGAGCTTTCTTTGAGTTTGCATGCTCAATAAAACCCCAGTATCCCAAGCCAGACCAACTCATTTATGTTTTGATCTTGGCTGGCATGGAGGTATAAGAAAAAGTTTGAATGGTGAGGCTGCCTAGTTGCAATCTACTCACTGAATGTGCTGCCTGGCCAAGTTTAGCAGAAGATCGATGAAACCCTTTGGGTCTCCAAGTTCCCTTCTCATTGCCTAAGAGCTGAAGGTCTCCGAATCCAATCAGGCAAGATTACAGATTGCATTCAGAGGCTGGCTAGGCAGTGAAGGTCCTCATCAGCCAGACAGTGAATGACGCAGGTGATACTGCATTGAATGTCCTCCCGCCCGCACCTTCTCTGGGAGGAGGATGCTGTTTGGGTCACAGACACTATGCCTTGCCCTCCATGAGTAAGCACTGCTCAGACAACTGTACATTCAGGAATCCATTAAGCATGTTTCATCTAGTTGCTATATTCCCTAATACCAAAGGGGGTGAAGCACAATGGAAAACAACAACAACAAAACTTTGGATTTGGTTTCAGGGGACATGGGTTCAAATCTAAATTCTTCCACTGAGTAGCTGTATAACCTTGGACAAGTCACATAAACTTACTGGTCTTAATTTTTCCCATATTAAAAACGAATGGTTTGGACTAAAAGGTCTCTAAATTCCTTCCCACCTCTAAGTCTTGGATCCAGTGGCCTTAGGATTGAGAACCAGATTTAGAACCAGAAAGGACCTTCAAGATCATGTGCTCCAATCCCCTTACTGTACATTTGAGAAGACAAAGGTTAAGAGTTTCAGTGACTTGGACGAGGTCACCCAGATGGCAAATGTCAGAGCAAGGATCCATATGACTTTGTTTGTGACCTGGGTGGGGATTTGATTGCTCTGAATTGAAGTTATGGTGATGATAGGGGATTTGGAGGCTCACAGTGCTTATTCCATATGTCCTCACTCCTTTCAGTGGTCTCTCATTAGCCATGTAACCATGTACCCTGATTGCTGGCCTCCTCAAGGGAAGAAGTCATTCTCCCACATTTGAGGGAGGATGAAGAGGGGCTGAGCTGCCTCCTGCCCAAGTCAATGCTTCCTTGTTTGGCAGCTGTTTTCTCTAGGCTGTGCATGGATGACAATATTGTTGCATGATTTGTAATTTCTTTACTACTGGGCCAGATTGAGCACACATCTCTCTCTTTCTCATTCTTGGTTTACACACTCTCATGTTTATAGTGCTTGTCAGAAATCAGAAGCTTGGGGGAAGCCTTGTCTTTTCCTCTCCATGCAGGTAGGCTGGGGGGGTGTGGTGGGAGAGGTTCCACAGGTGCAAATCCAATTCTCTATGGCACAACCAGACCAGACAAGATCAAGAACATCAATTCTTCATGCAATATGAGTAGAGGCAGTGTGTTGGAGGCTTAGAATTGGGAAACCCTGGATTCTGATGTCCCCTTTGGTACCAGTTGTGGGAAGCCAGGGAAATCACTTAATCTCCTTGGGCCCCAGTTTCCTCATCTGTAAATCTGAAGTTAGACTAAATGACCTCTCAAATCCCTTCCAGCTCTTGGTCAAGAACATGGGTGCTTTGGAAAACTTCCCAGGTCTTTTCTAGTAAAGTCATAGGTAGGCTGATGGAGGAAGTGCTGAGGAAAAAAGATATTCTCATATACTGATTCTGTACATTCCCATCCTTTGGCATTTATTGGTTACTTCACTGTTGGCAAGTCACTTAAAACTCTCTCAGCCCCAGTTTCTGCATCTGTAAGATGGGAAAATAATAGCATCTTCCTCATATAGTGGTGTGAGGATCAAATAAATTCATAAAAATTACTCAAAGTGCACTGAAAAACTTAAGAGTGAGTGTTATACCAATGCCAACCATTATTATCTGCTCAATCGCTGACTGGCTCTATTTTTTTTTTTTGGTGGGGTGGAAGTGTTTACCACTCTGGGAGTGCTAAATACATTGAACTTTCTCATATTTGTCACATTATGTGAGTTTAAATAAATTGATTGATAAAATTACATACACAGTAACAATTTCTAAACATAGGGTCCTAGTATCATTGACATTTTGGAAGCACTCCAGAATGTTAAATCTCTACTAACATTCTTCTGGATGACTGGGTGTCTGTGATGTTCCAGTGTTCCAGAAGCAAGGGACACGCAATGGTTTGAAAGTTAGACATTGGATATCTCTTTGTCCAGGGTTTCTTCAGGACAAACCTTAGACCAGCAGTTCTCAACCTTTGGGTCATGACCCCTTTGGGGTCAGAAGACCCTTTCACAGGGGTCACAGGGGTCGCCTAAGACCATCGGAAAACACATTTCCAATGGTCTTAGGAACCTCCTCTATCCATCTCCAGGCGGATCTGCCTACATGCAGACATGCCCACATATGACTATTAAAGAGTTGTGGCATTAGGAAGGTTGAGAACCACTGCTTTAGACCCATTCTACCCTAGACCACCTGACTTCTTCAAGCCTTAACTAAAATCTCATTTTCTACAGGAAGCCTTGGTTAGGCAGTGCACTGTACAGAGTGCTGGCCCTTGGAGTCAGGGGGATCTGAGCTATCTGTTCTCAGACACTTACTAACTGTGTGACCCCAGGCAAGTCACTTAGCTTTGTTTGCCTCAGTTTCCTCACCTGTAAAATGATCTGGAAAAGGCAATGGCAAACCACTCTAGTATCTTTGCCAAGAAAACCCCAAATGAGGTCACAAAAAGTCAGACATGATTGAAATGGCTGAACATTGTTAACATAGAGAAAGAGAGCTATGAAATTTCTAAATACTGCCTTTTTAAAAAAAATGAAAGGAGTATTTCTTAATAAACAATTAAACATTGCAACACTGTCACATTTAAATATTTTTTGAAAGTAAAAGTTAAGGAAATTAACACCTATATTATTTGGTACCTTTCTTGCCAAGTCACAGCCATCATACTTTTTAATCTTTTCCTTTTCCAGCACCACCTTTAGTGCTTCAAAGATAAAACCTTTAATTCCTTTACATAGGATCTTAGGATTGGAAGGAGCCTTAGAGTTATCTGGTCTAACCTACACTCAAAAGATCAATCCCCTTGATAATATCCCCAACAAATGGCCCATTTATTGAGTCTGCTTTAAGACCTCCAGTGATGGAGAGCTCATGACTTTGTGATACAGCATTTTTCAGTGCTCTAATTGTTAGGAAGTTGTTCTTTATATTTATTGCCAATCTGCCTCTCTGCAACTTTCATTCATTGGTCCTAGATCTTTTTTCTGGAGCCAAGAAAAACAAAACCAATCCCTCTTTCCCTTGTGACAAGCCTTTAAATATTGGAAAACGTCAGTTTTGATTGATGTTCTTCCTTTTATGTAGGTAGATTGATCTTGGTTCTTTTAACTGATTCTTGTTGGTTCCAAGTTGGTGTGGTTTCCAGTCCTCTCAGCTTCCTGATTTCCCTCCCTGAGGCAAATTCTTGCCTCTTTATGTCCTTCTCAAGATGTGATACTCAGAAATTGAACACAGGGGTCCAGGGATGAGCTATCTGGGACAGAGGACAGTGAGCCCATCCTTTGTTCTGGACCCTGAACATGTTTCTTTTCTACTTTAATGTCAAAATATTGGGCCCGTAAATAGAGTATCCCAACACTGAGATTTTGCTTGGCATTCAATTTCATCATGTCTTATTTCCTAGCTAAGGATTTCAACTTAGGAAGAACCTGGGGAAAAGAGAAAAAAAGACTAATTCTTTCTGAATCTCTACTTCTTTCTTTACATTCATACCAAGGAGAGGTGTTGATTGTTGGAAGCGATCTTAGAGGTCATCTCATCCAGGCACTGTTCTCAGCACTAATCAGTGACTGGAAGTGACTTGTCCAGAGTTAGTAGTAATTTACAGAGCTGAATTTGAACCCAAGTCATCCAGAATCAAGTTCCAAGGTTCTTTCTACTAAATTCTCTCCTGCTTGGTATTTTAGGCCTATAGAGAAAGCTATGGAGTCCATGGGATTCATAGGATTTAGAGCCAGGAGGGATTTTATCCAGTTTTAGGCTCTCATATTATAGATGAGACCACAGGGTGATAGACAAGTTAAAGAACTTATTCCTGGTAATATTGGTGCTTTGTGGCAGAGCTGGCCCAGGTCCTCTGTTGTATCTTTGAAAAATCAATAAATAATCATTTATTAAGTGCCTACTGTGTGCCAAACAATGGGGTAGTCATTGAGGATTCAAAGAAAAATAAGTGAGACAATTCCTGACCTCTAGGAGCTTATGTTCTGCTTGGAGACACAACATATTCACAGAAATGCGAAGGCATAATAGCTACAAAATCCATACACACTGATTGGGGGCAGGGCACTAATGAGAGGGGCAGCCAGGTGGTACAGTGGATAGAGCACCAGATCTGGAGTTAGGAAGATCCGAGGTCAAATACAGCCTTAGATACTTACTAGCTGCGTGGCTCTGGGCAAGTCACTTAACACTGGTAGCCTCAGTTCCTCATCTGTAAAATGGAAACTGGCAAGCCACTGTAGTATCTGTGCCAAGAAAACTCCATGGACAGAAGCCTACGGGGTAATATAAAGTTAGACACCATGGAATGATTCAGCAACAACAACCAATAAGAGGGGAATCTGGAAAGCCTTCTTGAAAGAGGTGGCATTTGAGTTTTGCCCTGAAGAAAGCTCAGCTCAGTAGGCTGGAAAAAGTCTTCCAATGTGTCAGGGTGGGTTGAGGAGAGTGGACATTTCAGACATGGAGATAACTTGTTCAAAGGCCAGCGTGTCTGCCAGGAGTTGGAAGGCAGTGTGTAAAAAAGTGGGCCAGTCCGAATGTAGGATCATTCCGGAACCAAATGACATCAGGCTTTCAATAACAAACAGCAGTTTGAATTTCATTCTGAGGGTAATAGGGAGCCTGAAGCTTCTTGAGCTGAGGAGGGATGTGGTCAAACCTACACTTTTGGATCATCAGTTTGGCAGCTATGTGGAGACTGTATTAGAGAAGGGGAGAGACTGGATGCAGGACAGACCTATTAGGAGGCCATTTCGATTGTCTGGAATGGGCCAGAGCGATTGTGGTATGGCGAGCGAGAAGGGGAGGGCTGTGAAGGGCGTTGTTGAGGGTCTACCTCAACAATGGTTAAGACGTAGCAACTGATTGGAAAGGTAATAATAACAACATGTGGGCCTCAGAGGGCGGCTGTGAGGCTGAAAGGAAAAATTTAAAATGCTTTGCAAATAAGTAATAACACAAGGGTCTAAAATGCTTCAAAAACCTTAAAGCATTGTTAGTGTCAACTGTGGTTATTACTGTATGCCATGCCCACATGCCTGCCTTTCCCCAAATGCTTCTTTCCTTGCCATTTTGCCTATATGGAAGGAGAGGAATGGATGTGTGTGTGTGTGTGTGTGTGTGTGTGTGTGTCTTTTATGTTCTTTGCTGGAAACTTTCATAGAGTGATTGCGCTTTACAACTCCCTGGCAACAGACAGCTGGTAGGAGCTCCCTTCAATAAAGGATCAGTTTGCTAGAGAATTCTTCACAATTGATTTCCAAAAGAGCTCATGTTCCTACCAGAGAAAAACATTTGGAACAGAAATAGTAATCTGAACTTAACATGTGCTTAAACACCAATTTTAGGTGACTTCATGATGGGGATACACCTGGGTCAGACAAATTTTCTTGATTTTCAGACAAATCTTCCAGAGACCCAAAACCATCACTTGTGATCACTAGTGTTTGGCCTTAACATCTTCAAAACCTTTTACATATCTTAACTCATTTGATCCTCACAACAACCCTGGGAAGTAGATACTATTACTAATATTATTTTTTACAGATGAGGAAGCTGAGGGAAATAGAGGTTGAGTGACTTGCCCAGGGTCACACAACTACTGTGAGCCTGAGGCAGGATTTTAACTCAGGTCTTCCTAAGACCTGCTCCAACATTCTATCTGCTATGCCACTTAGCTACCTCAGTCCTAGCTGCCATATCCCTCTTTAACCCTCCCTAGATCCCCAAGTGCCACCATTGAAATTTGCCCTCCCTCACACGCCTGGCAGGTGTCCAACTGCTGTGGCATTGTGTGATTGTGTTGCTTTGGAAATCCAGCCAAATCCAGAAGGACCAAGTAGGTCTCAAGAGATAACGTTGTTTGTGTGTCTGCAACAAGCTTCCTTGTTTTTAATTCTCCCTTGGAAGTAAGTCCCCAAAATATCCTGATAAAAATTCAGATGTGCCCTTATGGTGGTGAGCCACTAGCCTGAGTACAGTTAAGGGTCTGTCACTGATTCTTCCATGAGTCCTATTTATAACATGGTCATAAAAAACTCCCTCCTGAGCCAGGCCTTGGCAGACACTCGCTTCTCAAATGCAGCTTTCAGTGTTTTTTAATTTTTTTAAGCCAATGCTGGGAGGGGCCCTTTAGCTCCCTGAAGACTAACTTATGCTTCACCATTCTGAGATCCCGAAATGTAGGAGCCCATTTCTCTTCCCAGCAGAGGAACAGATCAGACTGTTAACATCTGGGGTCCGGAGATCAGAGAGATCCACAGTATTAGTGTAGGAAATAATGTATAAGAAAATAATGATAAATCACATTTATGTGAGGCTTTTGGGTTCAAGTACTAGCCTCATAATCATCCTGTAAAGTAACTGATATATGTCTATGTATACATACATAATACATATTATATAACATAGAGACAGCATTGTTGTTGTTTAGTCCTTCAGTCCCAGTTGTGTCAGACTTTGTGACCCCATTTGGAGCTTTCTTGGCAGAGATACTGGAGTGGTTTACTATTTCCTTCTCCAGCTCATATGAGGAACCAAGGCAGACAGAGTTAAGTGACTTGCCCAGGGTCACCCAGCTAGTAAGTGTCTGAGGCCAGATTCTTCCTGTCTCCAGGTCCCACACTTTAGCCACTATGGCACCACCTAGTTAGGTGCCTGCTAGTTGTTCTTAAAGTGCTTGCAGTTTGATGTGGGTGGAGAGAGAACACAAGAAACTAAGGTAAAAGGGAGCCAGCGTGGTGTGGTAAGCTGCCTCTGACACACAGCAGCCCTATGATTCAGGGGAGCTCTCTGTGCTCTGGGTACTTCCCTATGACGCAGAGGGGATGCTGATCATCACTCTTAGAGGGAGTTTCCACGTCCCAGCAGTTCCCTATATCCATGGAATCATAAATCCAGTCTCTATTCCTGTAAGAGAGCATGAGATAAGTGCAAAGGAGAGGTACTTGCAAGGCACTATGGAAGATTCAGGGAGGGACTGGTCCATGTTTGCTATGATCGGGGAGGGGCAGAGGGGAGAGAGGTCAGGGAAGGCTTCATGGGGGAGTTGGCATTGGTGTTCAGGCTCTTGGATCTTTGGATCCTTTCCTTTGAGATCTTATTCTAGTCTTCTCAGGATAACAGCTGGTAGTTCTAATGCCCAGGGCACCATTTTTTTCTGGCTCTTGCATCCTTCCCAGGGGTTTTCTGGCTATTTGCGAATATCTCCCTTGTCTCATTTGCTTCTCACAACGACCTTGAGAGGTAGGGGATATGGTTGTGCTTATTTTACAGATCTTGGGATTGAGATTTAGAGAGATTTCAATGACCTTCTCAGGGTCACAAAGCTAGTTAAGTGTCTGATGACAGATTTGAATTTAGGTTTTCTTGATTCCAGGTTCAGTGTTCTAATCACAGTGGTCAATCAACTAAAACCAATCAAGTGATTAATCCCTAACATACTCCATGTGCCAGAAGGGAGTTTCTATCATGAAATTCCATTCCCCTTCCTTTTCTGTATACAAGATGACTTTTCTGGCAAACCTTGGGAGTTTAGTTTCTCTCAGACCCCAGGTCTGAAGGGAAAGCAGCATTGAACAGTGGAAAATGTATACAGCATTTGGAGTTGGGAGACTGGGGTTCAAATCCAAGCTTCAAAACTATAATTCAGACTATGGCAAAAAATAGTTGGGGGGTGCAGGTGATGAAGTTAGAACAGAGGTGTCAAACTTCTGATAGCCCTCTGCATGTAGCCAGCAAGATTCTGTAATGCTCAGAACCAGATTACAATGTACTTGGGAGATGTTTATCAAATAAAAATATAATACAACATAGATAATGTTAATTTGTGGTTTTCTAAGTCAAATTGTGTCCACAGGGATCTGTTTCTATTTGAGTTTGACCCCATTGGTGCAGAGAATGTTCTCACTGTGGGTGATGTACTAGGAGAAGGGATGGACCTGAAGGAAAGGGACAAGGAAATTCATCATCCATAACTCCTCCCTCAGAAAGGCACCATGGGGCAAAGCTGCAGCTAACTCCAAATAGCCTGACTCTGCTCATATATACTGTGTGACCTTGGTAAAGTCATGTTGCCTCCTTTAGAACCATGACTTCTCATTATTAAAATTAAAGCATTGGACCAGATGGGCTATAAGGTTATTTTCTACCTCTGAGTTCTTTAACCTCTTGCCTTTGAATTTTTGCTTCCTGGACAGCTAGCCTGTCTGTCTGGCAGAGCTGGGATTCTCATGCAGAATTCTTGTTCCTTGTTTCTTGTGGATTCTAGATTAAGTAGGAGGATGTGATAAAGGAAGGTGAGGAGACAATTCTTGAGGGAGCAGCTTCCAGGTTCCCCACTGGGCACTCAGGCTCTATCTCTCTTCATTCATGAAAGCAGGGTACTGGATTGGCAGCCCAGATTCTACCCCTGTTCCAGGCTCTATAGGGCGAGGCCAGAGGTTATAAAAATCCCCTTTGTCTGCAAACAAAGCTTTTCCTAAACTGGCACATTCCAGACATTGCCCTGGCTCTGTGGAAGGATGAGTAATCTTTCTGAGAATTCAGACTGCTTTAGTCTCTGCCAAATACTAAAGCTCATCCAGAAAACACTTTTAAGATACCCCCTCCCATTTTCTCTCTCTTTTCTTTCTCTGTGTCACTCTCTCCCTCTCTCTTCTCTCTCTGTCTCTGTCTCTTACTGTCTCTTACTCTCTACTTCCTCTCTTGGTCTGTCTCTCCCTCCCTTGCCCCTCTGTGCTATCTGTCTTTCTCCTTTCCTATCTTCTTTCTGTTTCTCTTCTCTCTCCCTCCCTCCCTCCATTCTTCCTTCTATCTCCTTTTCTCTCTGTGTGTCTTTTTCTTTGTTTCTCTCCTTCCTCTCTGTCTCTGACTCTTTATCTCTGACTCTCTCATTCCTCTCTTGGTCTCTGTCTGTCACTTTGTCTCTGTCTCTCTCCCTCCTTTTCTCTCTTCCTAATCCCTCTCTCTTCTTCCTCTCTCCCTTCTCTCTTTGTATCTCTCCCTCCCTTCTTTCCTCCTTGTTCTCTCTCCCTTTCTCTCTCTGTGTCTCTTTCTCTTTCTCTCTGTTTGCCTTCTCTTCTGCCCCTTCCTTTACATAGGTCTTTCTCTTTTGGTTTCTTTTAGTCTGCCTTTGGTCCTCAATCTTGTTCTCTGTCTGTCTTTTTCTGTCTGTGTTTTGTACTCTTTCTGTTTTGTCGTCTGTCTTTTTCTGTCTCATTTTCTCTCTCTTTGTCTCATTCTCTGCTTCTTTTTTTCAGTCCCATTTTGTCTTCCTTTACCCTTCTCTCTTGTTTGTCTTTCTCTATCCCATTTTCTCTTTCACTGTCTTATTCTTTGCCTCTCCCTGTCTTCGTCTCTTTTCCAATTCTTTCTTTGTCTTGTTCTCTGTCTCTGACTCATTCTCTGCTACTGCCTTTGTCTTTGTCTCATTTTCTATCTCTCTCTTTCTCTCTCCATCCCTTTCTGTCTGCCCACATTTTTTACTCTTTCAAGGACCCCGCCCAAGATTTTTTTGATGCCAATCTTTTAAACATTTACAGGAACACTATGACTTGAAGGCAGCAGGTTGAGGGTTGGGGCAGGGCGGGCAGAGTGTGCTTAGCTGCACGTACTGCCCCCTTTCCTGAACCATCAGTAGGAATGGACTAACTGCCTTATCTGAAATTCTTGAGGCACACTAAATGTGGCCATGGCCGCCACCTCTCCTTGCCCCTTGGTTTTATGTTCCATCCAGAATGTCATAAACTTCTGTGGCAGATTGAGAAAGGCTTTGTTGCTTCTCTTAGAACAGGGACAAGCCAGCTGCATGGAAATTGTTAGAGAATCAGGTTCCAATTTCCCAGGAGTACATCAGGCAGTGCCAGACTGGCAGGGTTGTTGGAGATTTATGTTGGTCTTTCTGACATAACAAAGATTTCCCTTTGTTTCTTGAATCTGATTGAAGTGAGTTGGCTGGAGATCCAGAAACCAAAGAGCAGACCCATTTTCTCTTGCTCTCCTTGCCTCTTCTTCTCTTCTTCCCCTTCTCAGTTTGTTTTCAGGTCAGAACTTTCCAAGGTCGCTGAAGGTGTAAAATCTACTAGACTGCCTGTGTGGAGAAAACTAGCGTTAGGGAGTGGGGGCTTTGGTGAACTCCAGGAGTGGGTGGGATGGTCCCAGAAGATGCCCCAGTCCTTCTAAGCTATCATTGCTGATCACTGACTTCAGAGATTATTCCAGAATATATAGCCTCAGCCTAGTTTGGGAGGGTGGATGGAACCTCCCCTGAGCACCAATAGGGAGTTAAGTATGAGAATATGACTATGGAGGTGATGCTGTGCCTGTGTGGGCTCTTGAGAGTGAAAGTCACAAACCACATGACTAAAGGGAACCCAGCATCTCCTCTGAAGATCATGGTTTGGGGAGCTTAGGGGTCTTCTGATCCATTCCCTTCATATTACAGATGAGGAAGCTGCATGGAAAGAGGGAAAGAGCAAGCACCAGCTACAGCATCAGAGGACTTAGATGAAAATCTTGCCTCCCCCACTTACTACTCATATGACTTTGGGCATGTCATTCCCCTCTCTGTGCCTTAGTTTCCTTATCTGCCGATTGAAGGGGTCATTTTAGATCAGAGGTGTCCAACACAAAGCCCCCCAACACTCCCAGTGCTGCCTGGACCAGATTAAAATGTCACTGAGAAATATTTAAGAAAATGAATAAATATTTAAGAATATTTTAGAATTTAGGAATATTTAATGTTTAAACAAGATATATTTAATAAATATTTAAGAAAACAAATGAATAAGAATATTTAAGAAAATAAATATTTAAGAATTTTAGAATATTTAATATTTAAATAAAATATTTAAGACAATAGATAAAAAGAAAATGAATAAATAAGAATATTTAAGAAATGAAATATTTAAGGAAATTTTAAATTTTAGAATTTAAGGATGTTTGATATTTAAAAATAAATAGTAGTTAAGAAAAAATAAATAAAATTAATTAATGAATGGAAAACAAATTTAAAAACACTTAAGGAAAATGAAGAAACAAGCAAATAAATAAGATAATGTTAAATGGTAGCTTTTGAAGTCAATATGCAACCGTCAGGGTTTGTCATTTATGGTTTAGTCACCCATTTATGACACCACTGATTGAGGTGATTTTTGAGTTTCTTATTTTGATTTTAGCTAGCTTGTATTTATGTAGCACTTTAAGGTTTGCCAAACACCAAATGTATTTTCTCACTTGATCCTTACAACAACCTTGGGAGGTGAGTCCATTATTAGCCTCATTTGTTGTGGTTCAGTCATTTTTCAGTTGTGTCCAACTCTTCCTGACCCCATTTGGGATTTTCTTAGCAAGGAATGCTGGAGTGGTTAGCCATTTCTTTCTCTAGCTCATTTTACAGATGAGGAAACTGAGGCAAACAGAGTGAAGTGACTTACTCAGGGTCACACAGCTAGTAATTATCTAAGGCCAGATTTGAACCCAGGGAGATGAGTCTTCCTGACTCCAGTCCTATCATTCTATCCAGCTTCCCCACCACCATCTTACAGATAAGGAAATTGAGCTTGACATAGGTTTAAATGGCTTGCCCAGTGTCACATAGGCAGGGAGTAGCCAAGGTCAAATTTGAACTCAGGACATCCTGATTCCAAGTTTGCCACTCTGTGTTCCATAGCTGTCTTTATTAGACTGTATTCTTCAGCTTGCCATTGAAACACCTCACAGTATGATTCGAGCCCATCCTTCTAGCCTCACATGACTCCCCTTCCATGCAAATAGCATTCGGGCCCAGCTGGTCTAGTTGCCATTTCTGGAGCTTGCCATCCCCTCTCCCTTTTCAGTGCCTCTGTACCCAGGTTAGTCACCATTCCATCTCATGTCTATTTGCAGAATCCCTGGTTTTCTTCCACATATAGCTCAGGTGCTGCCTCCTGAAGGGAACCTTTCCTGATTACTCTAGTTAGAGCTCTGTGCCTGAAATGACAGTATTTATGTGTGTACACTTTGTGTCATTTCAGTAGAGTGTAAACTTCTTGAAGGCAATGCATGAGTAATTTCTTTTGGTCTCTGCCTCACTCCAAGACATGGAATAATGCTCACTACTTTTTTTTTGGTCCAGATATGTAATTTCATTTTATTACACAGCTCTGCTAGCAGAAACTCAAATGCTTAATACATTACTGATGGAATAATAATGGAATAAATGGAATAAATCCTTTGAGAAGAGAGATTAGGCATTATCTAAGTGTTGTCTCTCCCAACACCTAATACAGTAGGTGTTTAATATACACTTGTTACCTTCCAAGTCCAGATCCGATTCTCTTTCCATTATACCACAGATTAGCTAGCTGAGGATTGGGTTCATGTGCCATCTCGGTTACTTACTAGCTCTGCTTACTAGGCCAGGAGAATGTAGGGGGCATCCAGTAGTTTGGTGAGGGTGACAGAAGAACTTTCGTCTACCAACTCCAGGCATTTACCCAGACTTTCCCCCTTTCTCTGCCTCCTGGCTTTCTTCAAGTCCTGGGTAAAATCCCACCTTCTACAGGAAGCCTTTCCTAATCCCCCTCAATGCTAGTGCCTTCCCTCTGTGAATTAGTTTTAATTTATCCTGTCTTTAGTTTGTTTGTGCACAGGTGTTTGCATATTATCTCCTCCTTTAAACCATGAGCTATTCACAGGCAGGATGTCTTTATATGCTTAGCACAGTACCTGGCTCATAGGAAGTGCTTAATAAATATTTGTTGACTGACTAGGTTACCCCTTGAATAGGCAAACATTTACTAAGCACATACCGTTTGCTAGGCACTGCATTAGGCAGTGGGTATGCAAGGACAAAACTGAAACAGTTACTGCCCTCAGGGAGCTTGCTATCTTTTCTCCAGAGCTTTACAAGACTCCTCGAGTCTATGAGGGAGACAGTATCTGTATTTGCACATACAAGACACATACAAAGCAGATACAAGGTAATCTTAGATAGGGGGTCAATACAGGGGACCAGGAAAGGTCTTCTGGTGAATATGGTAATTGACAGGAAGCCAGGGATTCCAGTTGTTAGAAGTAAAGTAGAGCAGACTTCAGGAACTGGGGATAGTGCAAAAGCTTGGAGATGGAAAAGTGAGAATCGTGTGTGTGTGTGTGTGTGTTTGTGTGTGTGTAAGGGGAGTGATGTGTGGGGAGACTGCAGAAATAGGAATGGGCTAAGTTGTGAAGTGCATTAAATGCTGAGTAGAGGAATTTAGAAAAATTATCTGTGTTGTATTTCTCGTGGAAATATTTTTGTAGGTTTCTAAAAATTTTTGTACTTTCTTTTAAAAAAAAGCCATTTTAGTAGATTTTTATTGATATCTTTTGTCTTCCCATGTCTAGTTTTAGATTTTCTCCTATTTTCCATTCTTTTTCTCCTCTCAGAGAACAATTCCTTATAAGAATCTTTTTGAACAAAAGGAAAATAGAAAATATTAATTCTTAATGAAAGAATATAGGGGTATAAATGCCCTCCTTCACATTTCCATTTGTATTTCATATAGAACAAGCATCAGATATGTTACTGTGTTTTGACCTGAAAAGAAACATGGGGTGGTCATTTCTCTGTCTAATGAGGCAGCAGGAGAATGTGGGGGAATTTAGTAGGAAGGGAGTGGAGAGAGAAAATGGATGGACAGGATTGGAAGCCCTGAATCAGAACTGTTGGCTAAGGGGAAAGGGATGATTGTTAACCCAATGTGGAAATATAGCATGAGATTTTAGACTTAGAACTTAAAGTTCAAGGCTAACATTTTAATTTAATGCTAATTCATCTTGTCCAACTATTTGCTTTTTTTTCTTTAAAGATGAGAACATGGAAGTTCAGAGAGGTAATAAGTGATTTTGCCAAGGTCACAAATAATAAGTAGGAGATCTGAGATTTGAACCCCGATCCCTTGACTTCTAAGTTCAAAGAATGCTGGTGGTCAGAGGGACTTAGGAGATCATCTACAGGAGCCACCCCTTCATTTTACAGAGGAGGAAATTGAAGTAGCAAAGCGGAGATTTGAACTCAAGTCCTCATGAGTCATTTCCCCCTCTACCTCTCCAAAAGTCTGTGTGTAAAAGCCTTTCCTTCTTGGTGAAGTTCATTTTCCCACTTTCCCCCATTGACAAATACTTGCAAATCTCTTGGGAGAGGTGGTCACTGTTTCTGTGCATTTAGAGTGAGTGAGCAGAATTCACGTTGCATTCATATAGATAGACAGTGAGGAAAGTCTTATTAGTTTAACCTCCACTACAATATAGGCAGTCATCTAGGAGCTGTCCAAGGTACCGGGATTGTTTGGACAGTCTGAATAAAAGATGAGGAGGAGGGAAAAGTGAAGTTATGGAATCACAGGCCAGGACTGTCAATCGAGGCAGACAGGGACCTACAGAGGTGAGGTCTGGGGGGGACTCATAGTTTGCCTCGGAGCTGGGATTGTTCTACCCTAGTGTCTTAAGCTGCAGGAAAAAATGGTTGAAATTTACTTTTGCAGAGATAGATAGCCCCTGAGTTTATGACAATACAGGTCTATCCTTATGTTCCATATCTCATTTGGGGATCATCTATAGAAACCCAAGAGGCATTTGGACACAGTGGATAGAGCTCTGGGCTTGGAGTTAAAAATAGGGAAGTTTTAATCTTGCCTTTGATATTTACTAGCTGTGTGACTATGGGCAGATAACTCACTCCTCTGTGTTCCAAGCAGTTGCCTAGGGTAAATCTATTAAGTCATAATTAGTGAAGTCCATGTTCTTGAAGGGATTTACATGCACAGAAGGAAACAGGGTCCTACATGCCAGAATACAGGACTTCAGAGATTATCAAGTCTAATCTTCTTGTTTTATAGAGAAGGAAAACAAAGCTCAGAGAGGGGAAAGAATTTGGCCATGGTCACAAAGCGAGTCATTGGTAGAGTTAGGGCTCTGGTCCCATGACTCAAAATCCAACAATCTTTCCACTGCTGCCTCATTCTCCTTTCCCTCCCCCTCCCCATCTCTGTCCTGTCATTAATTTGTTGTTCAGTCATTTCAGTTGTGTCCAGTTCTTTATGACTCCATTTGGAGTTTTCTTGGTAAAAATATTGGAGTGGTTTGCTATTTCCTTCTTCAGCTAATTTTACAGATGATAAAACTGAGGCAAACAGGGTTAAATGACTTGCCCATGGTCACCCAGCTAGAAAGTGTCTGGGGCTGGATTTGAACTCAGAAAGATGAGTTTTCCAGGCCCAGCATTCTATCCACTGTGCCACCTGACGGCCTCTTATTAATATGTATGTGTGTATGTGTATATGTATGTATAGGTCTGTGTATGTATTTGGGTTTAGACTTGTACGTGGGGAAGTCTCAGTGTATAAGTGTATTCTGACAGTGTAGATTGGCAGCTCATTGGTAATTTACAGTCTTAGAGATTGCCTGGGGCAGTAGGTGAGACTTGAAAAACTCATGTCTTCCTGACTTCAAGGCTAACCCTATTTATTATGCTAGGCTGCTATACAAACACACACACACACACACACACAGACACAACTCTTCATGTGACAGCATCCAGTTCTCCTGATCTGACTTCTGTGATTTCCCTAGGGAAGAACTCAGCCCCGTTCCCCAAGAAAACAGGGTCTCTAGCTTCTTCCCTTGACACACCATGGATACAGACATCTTTTTCCACTATCCCTTCTCACAGGTTCATATTAGTGTGAAATCATGACTAAGCAGAGTTGTTGTTAAAATCACATCTTCTTTCTTTTTTTATATATCACATATGTACCTATGTATCTGTACAGACATAGGCATCACTGATAAATATGATCTCTTATTTTAACAATGTCAGGTGGATTTTCTGCTTCCCTGGCCAGCAATCACCTCAGAATGCCTAGAGACAGACCAGGAATCTTATTGCTCTAAGAATAACAGAACTTGCTTCCTACAGTAGTCCTTTCTAAAATGGAAAAGGACCACAGGCATTTTGGGTGATTGGGCAAAACTTCTGATGGCCTACAAGGTATAAAGTTGAAGTCTCTGTCCAACAGAAGCACTTAAAAGCCTATTATTTATCTTAAAACAATAACAGCCATCCCAGAATGTATATATATATATATGTATATATATATGTCCATATGTCTTTATGTTTGTGTATTACATACATATATGCAACTTATACATATATAGACATTTAATAACTAACATTTTAATATGTTTAAATATAGTATTTAAATATTTTGAAATCAAATGAGATAACATATACATTGTGCTTTACAAATCTTAAAGTTCTATATGAATGTTATGATTATATTGAATTTTTAAAACCTTTGACGTTAATGGTGCCAGGTGTGGCACAGTTCAAAGGACACTCATCTTTGAGTCCCAGAACCTGGGTTCAAATCCTTGCTCTGCCACTTATCACCCTTGTGACTTTGAGCAAGTCATTTAACTCTTATTTCTTTACTGGTAAAATGAGGGAGTTGGTTTCAATGATTTCTGAATCTCTTTCCAACTTGAAAGTTCTTTGCCTATAAAATGCCAACTTGTCTTCACAAATAGGAATAAGGGATTCAGTTCAATTCAACATATGTTTATTAAGTTCCTGCCACATGACAGATGGTGATGCATAATCAAAGCAGAAAGAAAAAGTCCCTGTCCTCAAGGAGCTTATGTTCTCCTGGGAGAACCAACATGTACAGAGAAAAGTTTTTTTTTCAGTCATTTCTGACTCTTCATGAACCCATTTGGGGTTTTATTTCCAGAGACCCTGGAGTGGTTTGCCATTTCCTTCTGCAGGTAATTTTATAGATGAGGAAACCAAGGAGAACAAGGTAAAGTGATTTGCCCAGGGTTTCACAACTAGTCTGAGTCCAGATTTGAACTCAGGTCCTCCTGACTCCAGACCCAGCACTCTATCCACTGTCCCACCCAGCTACCCACAGAGAAAAGTAAATGCAGAAAGTGTGCAAAGTAACTAGAGGGGGGGGAGGGGGGGTGTTCATGGAGGAAATGCTTACATCTGGTAGGATCAGGAAAGCCATTGTATTTGAGCTAAGCCTTAGAGGGATCACTAAAAGGTGGATATAAGGTGGCAGAGCACTTTATAGGCAACTCAACACAGGCATGGACACAAGAGAAAGAATGTCATGTTTGAAGGACAGCAAGTGTGCCAGCCAGACTGGAACACAGAGTGCACATGGAGGGGAGTCATGTGAAATTAATCAGTCAGTCAATAAGTATTTAAACACCTACTATATACCAGCCTCTGTGGTAAGCCCTGGGACTACAAAGAAAGGCAAAAAGTCCCTGCCTTCAAAGAATTTACAATCTAAGGGGGGAGGGATGGAGACAATATATAAGCAACTATGTACAAAAAAACCTATAGATAGCGTAAATTGGAGATTATCAACAGAAGAAAGGGGGGCCAGGAAAGACTTCCTGTAGAGTAGAAAGATATGCTAGGAGGGCGGAGCCAAGATGGCGGCGTAGAAGCAGCAAAGCACCACAGCTCCCACACAAACACACTAAAAAACTCATTAAATGGGACGCTAAACAGATTTTCAAGCTCCAAAACTCTCCACAAGACAGAAAGCACTACAGGCAGCGCAGCAGGCGGGGCTCTTTGCAGCAGTCTGGGACCCGCAGCTGAAACCCCGGCCGGCTCAGACCCTGGGGCATCGGGCGGGGAACCGCGGCTATAGCAGAGCAGATCCGCTGCACTGGAGGCAGAGTTACCACATTTATCAGGCCAGAAGAAAAAAAGGCTAAGAGAAAGGTCAGTGGATTTTGCTAACTGGGGAGGAGAAGAGCGGGTCCGGCCAAACTGCTCCCAGGG
>CM053596.1:28538429-28569310 GCA_028646575.1 Pseudocheirus occidentalis | reverse complement strand
AGAGGAGGGGAGAGAGAGGAGGGAGGGAGAGAGGGAGAGAGGAGGGAGAGAGAGAGAGGAGGAAGAGAAAGAGAGGAGGGAGAGAGAGAAGGAGAGGCAGAGGGAGAGGGAAAGGGAGAGAGGAGGGAGAGAGAGAGAGAGAGAGAGAGAGAGAGAGAGAGAGAGAGAGAGAGAGAGAGAGAGAGAGAGAGAGAGAGAGAGAGAGAGAATATAACATAACTGGGATATTTGGATTCAGCTTCTGGCTATTGGCTGGAACAGAGCAGTTGCCTGCCCCCCTCCCCCAAGTTTCAAAGTGTCAAGATGCTGGAGGGAAGGAGAGGGGAGTCCAAATAAAGAACATTGCTTTTGGGAAACCACTTTGTACACACCAGAACTTCTGTTCCTTGAATTAAGGTGGGAGGAAGAAAGCAATACAAAACCCTAATTAGAAAGGAGAGCCATTCAGAGGGTGCAGGAGCAGGGTTTTGCCCCAGACAAGCCCCCAAGAGTAATTAAGTGTGACCACCTGAAGTATGACTGTATGGTAACTGAGGCTAGAAAGGAAGTGTGTATGGCAGAGAGCAGAGGGGCTTGAGGAGTACAGCTCTGCCTCGGCTCAGGAATGCCAAACACAAACTCCATCCAGCATATGGGAATGTACATAGCCAAAATCTCTCAGGAGTCCTTTGGATTGTAGATTTTAGAGCTGGAAGAGAATATAAAGCTCATTCAACTGAATTTCATTTTTTTAAATTAAATTACAGATAAGGTTAGGGGACTTGTCCAAGTTCACACAGTTAGATGCTGAGGCAGGTTTTGAACTCAGGTCTTCTGACTCCATTCCCCGTTCTTTATCCACTGCAGCTATGTCCACCTACCTCCATGTCCAGGCAGATATATCAGTGCTTTGGTAATTCAGAGAGGTAAAGAATGACACACCCTTGAGATTAACTATTAGCTCAGATAGTTCTGAACTTCTTTTGCTGGGTGTCACCTTAATTCTCTACTGCTATCATTTCAGCTGCCTCTTTTTATTCCAGGCAAGGGTGTAGAAGGCAGGCAAATCCCCAGTTCCCAATAAGAGAGCCTCCAGAGAATGTCAGGTAAGCAAGACCAGGCCTCCTCTTTTGGAATCCAAAGAAAACCTGGCTCTGAGCTGTGGTCTCATCTTTTGAAACTGAAGATGGATGGAGAATATCAATATTGTCTCAATTTTTCTTTATCTATGAGGAGCCGTCAGCAAACCTTTCCACCAAAGAATTGTACGGGATCATTAAAAGGAAAATGCCCATGGTAATTGGGCCTTTATGCATATTTCTTCCCTCCAATATTCTATAACATAATAATGTTTCACATTTCTACAGAACTGTCTTTTCAGCATGTTTTCGCATTATGCTTAATTTTGTAAGAGTTTTTCAGTCCCGCATAACGACACAGTTCAATGCAAAATCAGATATAAATCTGGCTTAAGAGACTCTCAACAGGAATTTCATTTAAAACTGTAAATGTTAAAAGATTCTGGCTCTGATTTATGTTATTTTTTTCCTTTTGTTTCAAAGAGGGAGCTTAAACACGCCTCTTAAAAGATGGATATACATTAAGTCCCAGATAGAATCATATCACCAGGACTAAACAACTCCTTTGTCCCTATCCAAAATGGAGGGGAGGGAAATGGTAGGTGAGTGCCATCACTCAAGATCTGAAGGACCCTTAAAGACCTCTCATTTTACAAATGAGGAAACTGAGGTTCAGACCTAAAGAGAAAGGTTAATTGATTTGTCCAAGGTGATACAGATAATGAGTGTCAGAGCCAGCATTTATTCCAAATTTTGTGCATTTGTCACTATATTACAAGGGTAGTTTCCCAGAAATTTAGGGAGTCCCCTTTTTAAAATAATGAGGAAAGGGTTAGAATCAGGTAGTTATTTCCCCTCTTATTGACTTAGACAGAGAACGAGGTCCCCAGTGAATCTATTCAGGTCTCTCATTTCCTCAACAGTAAAGGGAATGCTTGATGTGAACACCCCCACTTCCTACACCACTTGAAACTTTCCTTTTGTAAGCAAGAAGGAAGGGAGGGCTGATCAGCAAGGACCACAAAAAGAGATTCCAGGATTTCAATCAAGGTCTTCTGTATACATGTATGCCCTTTTGTTTTGTTTTTAAAGGTAAAAGGACAAACAGTGGTGCCTCCTCCCTTCCATCTTTGTCTCTCCCTCTCTCCCCTTTCTGTCCTCTCCTCTTCTCTCTCTCCCCCTTCTCTTCCCCTCTCTCCCTCCCTCAACCTTCTTTCCATCCTCCTCTTTTTCTTCTACTACTATTTTCCTCTTTCTCTCTCTTCTCCTAATATCTTTATTTCCTTTCTTATCTTCTCCTTTTTCCTCCCTTTCCTTCCTCCTTTCTTCACCCCTCTCCATTTATCTTACCTCCCTCTTTCCTTTCATCTCCATCTCCCTCTCCTTTCCTTCCCTCCCTGTTTTTCCCTCCTTTTCTCCGCCGTCCTCTCTCTTCCTGCTCTCTTCATCTCTCCCTCTCTCTTTGATTCTCTTCTTCGTACTCCCCTTCCTCTCCTTTCTCCTCTTTCTTTCTCCTTCCCTTCCTCTTTCCTTCCCTCCCTCTTTTATTCTTCCTCTCTCCCCCTCCTCTCTTTCTTCCATCTCTTCATCTCTCTCTCCCTCTTCTTGATCCTCTTCTTCTCTTCCCTGATCCCTCTCCCCTTCCTGTCCTTTCTCTTCTCTCTTTCTCCTTCCCTTCCTCTTTCCCTCCCTCCTTCTTTCTCAGGGATGCATCTGGAAGACAGTCAGGCTGATCGCCAAACTCAGGGAGTTGGTGTGTAAATATGCAGCCCACTCACTTTAGATGCTTGTTAACTGTGGGCTCTTGATGGGCTTAATGAATCTGGAGAAGACATTACCGTCCATTGTACGAGCACATTTAAGACAATTTTAAAACACGGATTATTTACACACTGGGTCATAATGACTCCAGAGAAACCATTACGGTCCATCATGGAAAACTATATCTATGCAATTTTATTGCCGTCTATCATACACATGCAGGGTGTTGGACAACTTATAACACACAAATGATTTACTTTTCCAGACACATCTCTGATGCTGTAACATCAACAATCTATCTAGGACAGCAAATGAAAGAGACCTTGAAATCCTATAACTTAGGATATTCCAAAACATCTATATAATCAAAAATTTATCAGAATCATGGAACCTTAGAGCCAAAAGGGAGCTTACAGTGTCTTGTAGTTCACCCATGCTCCAAAAAATCCCCACTCTGGAAACACCTGGCAGGTGAGAACTGGCCTCTGCCCATTAGAGATCAACCACACTTTCCTAGAAGCAGCCCATCCTGCTTTTATGGAGGACCTAATTATTGAGAAGGTTTTCTTGACTTCTAAGTTGCCTCTCTGTAACCTCCAAATATTGCTCTGATACTTCCCTCTGGGTTCAAGCAGAGCAAACCTAATTCTTCCCACATAGTAAGTCAAAGTACATTAAGCAAGTACTGAAAGACTCATTTCTCCCCTAAGTCCTCTCCTGGCTAAATCACTCCAGTTCCTTCAACTAATCCTCGTACGGCATGGAATTGAGATTCTTCATCATCCCAGTTGTCTTCTTCCTGGAATTCTCTAGCTTTTTCTTCCAACAATGTGGCACCCACAATCAAAAGCAATACTGTAGAGGTCGTCTTGACTTCATGGTCAGGGAGACCATCACCTCTTGATTTCCAGAATCTGTCTCTATTATTAACAGAAGATCATGTTAGCATTCTTGGTCCCCATATCATAACACATTGTTGACTACTATTACCCACAGTCCAATGACTGCAAACTGCTTTCTTGAGCAGCATCTTGAAGCCAGCTGCTTCATAAGTTTCCCTTAAGGAGATGAAGGTGCCAAAGGGTGCAATACAAAAGAGAAGTCAGTCAGAGAAGGGCAAACACCCCCATCTTATTGAATATCTAAAAAAATGTAGAGAGATGTTGAGACCAATTTTACATCTATCACAGAGTCCCAAGAAAACCTGAGTTTTCCTGGAATGAATTGTTCTAATGGATTGCCTTCAACCCCAAGAAGGATCTCTAAGCACTTCGCCCCCATATAAGCAGCAATTCGAGTGACATTTTTTATGATACATCTTTTCAGGAAAGCAAATTATATATAGGTCTGTGCTCACACACCTTCCCACTCACCTATACATTGCACATCTTTTCTCCCCACCCCCACAACCCACAAAAATGAAGAGAAAATGATCAAGTGGGCTTAAATACCTGGATGCCTAATTGCTACAAACCTACGAAGCTCATCTTTCCACTTTTTAGAACTTTGGTTTCAGCCTTTAACACTGTTCCCATTAGCTGCGTTCAAAGACAGGCCAATTAGTTCTCTATGCCATCTCACATAAAGCTCCACTTGAGATAAATGATACTATGTGCCTACAGGTTTTTCTCCCTCATACCATCATTTGCTGCTTGGCAATTCACAGGAAAACAGGAAAAATGGATTATTACATGACTGCCCAAATGTGACCTAGCAGAGACTTCAATTTTGGTTCAGAACACCTGAGAAAAGATGGCAGAAAAGTCCCACAGCAATTGGGTTAAAAAAAATCAACTTCACCAATGCAAGATATGAGAGGCATGGTTAGATAGCAATTTGTCTGGAAAAGCTCTGGTGATTCTAGCAGACCACAGACTCCTTATAAGTCAACAGTGCCATGACAACCCAAAAACACCTGTGTCCTTGAGATCCATTATCAGAGACATAGCTTCTGAAAATGGGGAGGTGATAGTCCCCCTGTGTTCTACGTTGGTCAAACCATATCTAGAGTTTGTGCTTAATACTAGAGGCCACACTTGAGGAAGGACAAGCTGGACAACATGCAGACGAGGGTAACAAGTATGGTGAAGAGTCTCTAGTCTAGTCCATTCCATTTGAGGAAAAGTCAAAAGAACCGGAAATGTTTAACCTAGCAAAGAAAAGACTTGGGGTTAGGGGTGGAGGAGGTGTATATAGGGTAGCTGTCTTCAAGGAAATGAAAGACTGTCAAGTGGGTGACAGATAGACTCCTTCTGCCCCAAAGGGCAAGACTGAGAGCAATAGCTAATAGTCATAATAGCTCACACACATAGCTTTGGAGATCTGCAAAGCATCTCACACAATTACATCTCATCTGATCGACATAATTCTTGGGGAGAAATGCTATTTTTCTTCCCAATGTGTAGATGAAGAAAAACATCCTAACAACTAGAACTACGGCAAAGTGAAAACAAGTTGCCCAAGGAATTAGTGGCCTCCCCTCATTGCCGGTCTTTAAGCAAAAGCTACAAGACCACTCGGTATCCAATAAGGGAGGGGGAGGGAATCATCTTTTTTGGTATAGATTGGACTAGATGGTAGAGAAGGCTTCCCATTCTGTCTTCCTTCAAGATTCAGCTCAAACCCCACCTTCCATAGGAAGCCTTCACAGTCCTCCAACTTCCTAATATCCTCTCTCAAAGGTTACCTTCATTTACTTTGCACAAGTCTTATACATACATGGATATTGACATTCTGTCTCCTCCATTGGAATTCGATCTCCTTGAGGGCAGGGATCAGGTTCTGAGGGGTTTTGCTTAGTTATTTTTTTTACCTTTCTTTGTATCCCCAGCACTTAGCATGGTGCCTGGAACATTTTTTAAAATAATTTTTAAACTGCAAGAGAAGCATTTTAAAAAACACTTAATAAATGGCTGTAAACTGACTTTCTGGCCCTTAACAGAGAGCAAAAAGAAAAAAAGATGTCAAAAGGAGAAGAAGGTTTCATCTTTTTGCATGCCTCATTGCCAGTACCAAGGCTGCAGTGATCACTCGAGCCCTCTGGTTGTCTGCAGACCTGCCCTTGGGGTAAATTCTCACCAAAGCCAGGCTACTTCAATCTGTGTCAAAACCAAGAACACTCAGACCAACCAAGCCCTCCAGACTCGTACAAAGAGCAGCCTAGTCCCAATGCAGCCAATGCTTTGATAAAGTCAGGGGAGTCCGAAAGAATGAGAAACATATCTAACGTTCTACCCCCAAGTATGCTGTGGTCCCTGCTAATCAAGGAACCTCTCAAGTAGCAGACAAATCTAATGAAAAAGGTCCCAGGTTCTATTTTTGAAATAACAAAAAAAAGACCCCAAACTGCTTCCCAGATATCAGCCATATGCCATACTACTATTTTTCTTTATCAGGGAACTGCATATATAAAGTACTAAGTGAGCATGTATACCTTCTCTCTTTCTATCATCTGCCCAATTAATACCAATAAATCCCCAGCCAATGCCTTATGTGGCAATAGGGTATTATCAACAACCTCAAAAGGGTTTGTTGTGAGAGTTTTTTTCCTTTATTACCTAGAATGTTATAAATTATTCCATTACAAAACCGATTAAGAAGGCTCTCTTAGAGCAGGTACAAAGTACCAGCTTATAGTGAAATAGTCTAAGACTTTACTAAAAATAATATGAAAGCCTCTCCCCAGGAGGCAAAAGGAAGAAGCAGCAGCTGGAGGGAGACCCCAAAAATCAGAATCACAGAAGTTCAGAGCAGGAAGGGGACTCTGAGGCCAACCCATATCTGAACAAGGAGTCTCTCTATAACATACTTCACAAGGGGTTATTCAGACATGACCTGAAGACCCCCAGTGAACCGGGAACTCCCTACCTCCCAAAGCAGCCCAGTCCATTTATGGATTGCTCTAATTATTAAACAGCTCTTCACTGGGTCATCTGCATTTGCTTCTTTGCTGCTTGTACTTATGACTCCAGGGCCGCCCTTCCAAGACATCTCTTCTCCAGGCTAAACATCTTGATTTCCTTCAACCAGTCCTGGCATGGAGTGAAGGCAAGGTCCTTCACCTTCCTGGATGTCCTCGTCCATACACTCTTTACCTTATATCAGCGAAGCCCCAAACCAGCTGCAATATTCCAAATACAGTCTAGTAAGGGCAGAGAACAGCAGCATTATCATTTTCCTAGCCCTGGACATCATGTCTAAAATTGAATTAGCTTTTTTTGTTGCCACATCACTCTACTGACTCATATTAAGTTTGAAGTCCAATAAAATTGACAGAATTTTTCATATGAGCTGCAGTCCAGCCAACTTTCACTTGTGAATTTCAGCATTGGGCCCAAGCATAATATTTAATCTTTGTTCTATTCAGTTTCATCATAGCACATTTAGCCCAAGCTTCTAGTTTGCCTAGATCTCTCTGGATCCTGACTCTGTCAATCACCATGTTAACCACCTCTCTCACTTTTGTTTCATCCAAAAATCTGCAGATCCCGCCATCCATGCCTTTAACTTAGTCATTGATCAGAATGCTGACCAGTTCAGGGCCAAACACAAACACTGATGATACTCTACAGCAGTGGTTCTCAACCTTCCCAGTGCCACGACCCTTTAATACTCACATGTGGGTGTACCTGCATGTGGGTGGACCCACCTGGAGATGGATAGCGGAGGTGTCTCAGTTCCTAAGACCATCGGAAATATGTGTTTTCCAGTGGTCTTAGACGACCCTTGTGAAAGGGTCGTTCAACTCCCCAAAGGGGTCATGGCCCACAGGCTGAGAACCACTGCTCTACAATAAATTCCCTTCTAAGCTGACGTTGACCCATCAATGACTATGCTTTGGGTACAACCATTTAACTACTTTCAAATTCACCAAATTATACAGTTGCCTAGCCATGTTTCTCCATATTTTCAAAATGAACATGAGACCTTTACCAAATTCTTTGCTAAAAAAAAAAATCTAATGATTCTGTGACTTTCTAGTCCTTAATAGATGGCAAAAAGAAACATCTGATGGAAAAAAGGTTTCCTCATCTTGGTAAAATCCATCCTTAACAGCTCCATCATCATAGCATTTGCATAGCACTTTACACAACTTGTCTCATTCAATCTTCAAAACTATCAGGTACGCAGTTAGGTGGCGCAGTGAACGGAGCACTGGTCATAGAGTCAGGAGGACCTGAGTTCAAATAAGGCACTTAACTCAGACACTTAACATTTACTAGCTTTGTGACCTTGGGTGAGTCACTTAACCCCAATTGCCCTGCCTTCCCCCTCCAAAAAGGAAAAAACCAGTCCTGGGAGGCAGATGTTATTATTGCACCCATTTTAAGGATGAAGAAATGGAAGCTGAAAGAAATCCAGCAACTTGCCTAGGGTCATACAGCTAGCAAGTATCTGAGAGAAGCGGGACTCTGACATCACCTGTCCTTAATGAAGATGAGAAGCTGTTGTCACTGCTTCCTGTTCTAGATTTTCAGGAGTCATTCCTTTAATATACATTCTCACATTTTGCCTAGAACCAAAGTCAAGTTCACTGGCCTATATTATTTACAAGCTTCATTTTTTCTTTTTTTTTGAAAATTAGGTCAACATTTGCTCTACTCCAACATCACCAACAGAGGCTCTTCAGTCACATCTCCCAATTCTTTGTGTACCCAGAACGGAAGTGAACAACAGTTAGGCATAGGACAGCTAGCTGCTCCCCTTGCCGATGGGTTACTTAGGTTAGGCACAAATTCCCTAGGATCTATTTCTATTCTGTCTTTCCAAGTCCAAAGATGATTCTTTGCAGCAGAGAAAACAGAAGTAAATTATGAACTGTGGGAGTTACAGAAGTAGCACAGTGAATAGTGCACCAGGCCTGGAGTCAGGAAGACCTGAGTCCAAATCTGGCCTTTAGACCAGTGGTTCTCAACCTTCCTAATGCCAGGACCCTTTAATAGTTGTATGTGGGCACATCTCCATGTGGGCGGACCTACCTGGAGACAGATAGAGGAGGTTCCTAAGACCATTGGAAATATGTGTTTTCCGATTGTCTTAGGTGACCCCTAAGCCCCTGTGAAAGGGTCTTGGGTCGCGACCCACAGGTTGAGAACCACTGCTTTAGACACTTACTAGCTGTGTGCCCCTGGGCAAGTCACTTCACCTTGTTTACCTCAGTTCCCTCTTCTGTAAAACAAAATGGAGAAAGAAATGGCAAATCACTCCAGTGTCTTTGCCAAGAAAACCCCAAATGGGGTCACAAAGAGTCGGACATGACCAAAATGACTGAATAACAACAAAAGGGCATGAAGGGAAAAAAGAAGAGAGAAGCCTCAACCTCACGGTTTTGGTTTCTTTCCATATTTTGCAGCTGACAACTTTTGTCCAGCATCTCTACTCCTGAGCTAAAGGCATCTGTCCCCTTGCAAAAGCAGCAGCATTAATGACAATAACAATGTCCACAGCCCATGGTGCACCACAGACCATTGCTGCAGTGAGATGACTCCATAGAAACCTCTGAAGGAAGTAGACTTTAGCGTGTTGCTACAGAACGCTGAATACGGGATCCAGAGCCAAAGGACCTGGGTTAGAATCCTACCGTAAACCCCTGACATGAGATCCTGGGCAGATCCCTTCACCAGTCTAGGCCCATTAGTTCATCTGTAACATGAAGAGTTAGACTGGCTCACACTCAGAGGTCTAAGGGACCTCGAGCATCATGTAGCATAGAGAGATTCTTAACTCGGGGGGTCTGTGAACTCGGAGTTTTTTTAATATATATTTTGATGACTATAGTTCAATATAATTGGATTTCCTTTGCAATACTATGTGTTTTATTTTATGCATTTAACAACATTATTCAAAGAACAGGTCCACAGACTTGGCCAGACTGCCAGTAGGGTCCAAGGTCAAGAACTTCTGAGCCAGACCCAACGCCCCCACATTTTACAGATGAGGAAACTGCGGCCCAGGGAAGTTAAGGGTCTTATTGAAGGCCACACCTAGTAGGTCTCAGCAGAGCTGACAAAGCCCCTAAGATCCTTTCCTACTCACATCCTAGGATCCTAGGATCTTCCTACCTCTCTCTGACACAGAACACCCTTCTCCTTTAGCCCAATGGAGAGATTTTTTTTCTTCCTTGAAATCTTACTCAGGCAACCTATCCCAGGCTCAAAGGCCAGAAACAAATCTGCCACAACTTGGAACATGGGCATGTAAGAGATTAGAAATATGCACCCAAATGAGAATAAAGGTTCTAAAGAATAGAAATGAAAATGTAATCTGGCATATATTGATCTTGGAGCCATTGAAAAATATAACTAAGGCTCAATCTGCTGCTTCCCCCCAGGCCCAGTGGCCTTATAGGGGACTTGTTTTCAGGCAGCTACATTGATTGCAAATATTTAAATGCCACGCGTGTATTACTATTGATCTTCAAAGCAGCATTTTAATGCTGATATTCAAGTCGTTATCATGAGTCTTGGCAGCTGGGAGGAGGATAGGAATAAGGGAAGGGGGGGTGTATATTTCTAAACACAGGTGTGAAGTGTGGCATTCTTGCTGCTTGCCCCAGAAACATGACAGCAAAGATAAGGCAACGAAAGACAACCTTCTTCCTCTGCCTCTCCCACATTTCTATGTCCTCATCATAAAGCTGGCAAAGCACTTTTCTCACAATCCCATGGTATTTTGAAGACAATGCACCCCCATTTTACTGATGAGGAATCTGAGGGGCTCAGACTGGGGAAAGGATTTCTCCAAGGTCACACGGTCAGGAAGTGGCAGAGCTGAGATCATTTCTGCCATCCCTCAGGCAGAGACTTCTGATGAGCAGATTCCTCCTATGTGGGCAAATGGGCACTTTCTCTGCAACTGAAGTCTTAGACAGTCACCTGGGGCAATAATAGGTTAAGTGACTTTCCCACGATCACACAACTGGCGTGAGTCAGAGAAGGGTGTTGAACCTACTTCTTCCTGGTTGCTCCAACCTTCTACCAACTATATCTCACTGCCTATATTATTAGTATTATCATTAATAATATGAGTAAAATTTCAGTCTGAGCTCCCCAAACAAAAGGATAGACATTGCTCTCTACCAATTTAAATTCAATTAAACCAGCATTGATTAAGCACCTACTGTCTGCTCAACATTGAAATCTGCCCATCCTTCAATGCCCAGATGAAACCTTATCCTTCATAAAGATAGATGTGGGAAGAGGGAAGGAGAAAGGGAAAGGGAGAGAGAATGGAGACAGAAAAGAGGGAGGAATTTACAAAATGTTTACTATGTGCCAGGCACTCTGCTTCCCCAGTAGAGATTGGAGCCCAAACCAATCTCTTCCTTCTCTCCATTCCTAAAACTTGAAATCCCACAATCTTATGTTTTTAAACATGGTACCATCTTCTATTCTTTCCTAGCTCCATATGGGCAGTGCCCATGCCTGATGCTTCTCTTGTATCTCTGCATCTCCTGGAATAATAGCCAGACTGGATCCACCTGGTACTTAACAACAACAACAACAAATTGTCTTCTGTTCTCTTCAACAAGCAAGCATTGAGCACTTCTGTGGAAAGGGGCCATGCCAGGTACTGGGGATACAGAGGCAAAAATGAAACATCATCATCATCATCACTTGCATTTACATGACATTTTCATGTTTGTAAAGGGCTCTAAAAATATTCTCTCTCTCTTGATCCTCACAAAAATCCTTGGAGGTAATTATTTTACAGATAAAGAGACTGAAGTAGATGAGGAGGGAGGGAGGAAAGTAGGAAGGGAGGAAGGGATGAAGAGAGGAAAGAAGAAAGGAAAGGAGGAAGGAAAAAAGAAGGAAGGAAAGGAAGAAAGGAAGGAAAGAAGGAAGGAAGGAAGGAAGGAAGGAAGGAAGGAAGGAAGGAAGGAAGGGAGGGAGGAAGGAAGGGAGGGAGGGAAGACTTATTAAGCACCTACTACATGCCAAGCACTGTGCTAAGCTTTTCACAAATATTATCTCATTTGATATTCAAAATAATCCTGGGAGGGCAAAAGTCTAATTAAACCCATTTTATAATTGAGGAAACTGAAGCAGACAGAGGTTAAGTGGCTTGCCCAGAGTCATACAGCTAGTAAGTCTCTGAGGTTGAATTTGAACTCGGGTCTTTCAGACTCCAGGCCCACTTTGCCCCCTAGCTCCTCCAACATCCCTAATAAGCAATCATTCAGCCTCAGTTTTGGTTACCTACAGTGATGTTGAACTCACTACCTACCCTAGCAGACTAGTCTACTTTGGAACAGCTCTAGCTGTTAAAATATTCCTCCTTTTATTGAGCAGAGATTTTCCTCTCTACCACTTTTCCCAACAAGGTATAATCCTCCTTTCTAGGAAAAAGCAGAATATGTCTGAACCCTCTTCCCCATGCCAGCCCCTCAAATACTAAAAACCAGCAGCTTTGTCCTGGATCCGCCCTCAGCTCCCCCCCCCCACGTCCTGGACCACTCCACAGCCTCATCAGATGCTCTTGTGGCTTAACCTCTAGCCCTCTCCCCATCCCCAGGTGGTGCCCACTTCTGAACACATTCCATGCAGCCAACGTCCTTCCTAAGGTGATGCTCCGCACTAAACATTCTATGCCATCCCAATCTGACTATGGCAGATTGTGTCTAAGCCTCTCTTCTCCCTTGTCTTGGACTCTCTGCTTCTATTCATGAAGCCTGAGATCACCCCCAGCTTTTTCTGGAGACCATATCACACTCTGCACATACTGATCTTGTATTCTGCTATTTTTTTAATCCTTTTCACATGAGCTCTAGCCCTGGTCACATACACTCTCCTACCTTCCCATTCTCTGAGACTGATTTTTTGAACCCAAGTGCAGGATTTTGCATGTAGTCATCTTCATTTTCATCCTATTACATTTAGCCCATATTTCCGAGCTGCTGAGAGTCTTAGGAATTCTGATTCTGCTGTACAAAGTATATATCCCAGCATGATTTCAAAATTATATCCCCAGGTCAATTCCCAGGGCCTCTCATAGGAGAAAAGGTCAGGATCTAATGAGCTCCACTCCCTAAAGCAGACTCTTCTCTGGACCCCATAACCTGCTGCCTTCTCTGGGGTCTGTCCATCCTCCCCAACCCAAGAGACTTTCAACCTAGTAACTTGACCATTCCCCTTTGGCCCCCTCTATCATTAAATCAGCCTCGTGGCCAGAGACCCTGGACAACAGAAACAGCCCGACAAAGCTCCCAGGTCTGCTGTGCCAGCCTTCACTGAGGGAAACAGGCAAATTCACAACAGTTCCAACAGCAATAGGTCAGGCTTCCAGAAGCATCCAGCAAACATTGATTAATGGGCAGGCTCAGCTCCTGCGCATCTCATTACACACACAGCCGCAATGAAACCGTCCACACTTTACAGTTGTGTGCAGGACATAAAAGTGGAAAATATCCCCAGCCTACGTAGGGAACAGGCCATGAATATGAAAGCAGCCTAGGGTTATTAATCCCGCACCATTAGTCTTAGGTAGTCACCCTGGCACTGACCCCCTAGAAGGAAATTTCTCTTGCTGTCCATTCCTCATTTCAAATTACCCGTATGGCCAACTCACCTACCACCTGTGAGTTATTTGATATTTTAGAAAGGAAAGTAAACAATATAAAAAATCAGGAGAACTTCAGGGATCTATAAATTCTTTGCAAGTTATTTTCAGTGCTGAGAGAACTGATTCATATGGTACTTAACTTCTCAAGACTAATTTGGTTTGCTTTTAAAAAAAAATAGGAGATAAGCATCCTTGGAAAAATCACATTTCCAGGTCCCTGCAGCACATGCCCAGAGGGAACCTCCCCCATACACAGCCCACATTTACAAGTTTGTCCCCCTATATAGTCTCCAAAAGTCCCCCAAAATATTAACAATACTTGGGATAGAATCTCTCTATACAAAAGACAAAGCAATTTAACAGGCACAAAGGAAGACTTAGAACTAATTTTTTTTAAGATCGTAGAGGTTCATCAATTCAGACTTACTAGTAAAAAAAACCTAGTGAGAATTAAAAAGGAAAAAAAGGATTATGGAACCTTTAGGGGGAAAAATGCAAGTTTGTCAATTTCCAGTGCATACTAGCACTAGGTGAACAAAATACTGCTGCACCAAGTTTCCTAAGGGACTCGCTTTAATGAATGTATAAAAAAGGACTTTGGATTTTCATAGTAATTGCTTGTATTCTTCAAAAGTGTTTGAAATCACAGAGCACTTGATAAATATTTTGATTTCAAAACAGTTTTTGAAATCCACTTTGCTAAATTCCAAGAAAAAAAGGCCACTAACAGAATCCATGATCACATATGGCTGCTCAAAAATACCCAAAATATGGGTAACAAGCAAGATGAATTCCAGATCTTGATGCAAGCAGATAAATTTGATTTCATATATATCACTGGCAATGGGTAGAATGACAACCTGGACTAGGATATGATTCTGAAAGAAATAGTATACCTTACTCACGACAAAGTATATAGGTAAAGAGAGAGAGGGATGTTTGAGGAACGGAATATATAAGAAGATGTTCTCATGGAAAGAAACCCAGAAACTAGGATTAGGACAGGGAGGAAAAGATGAAAAACATCTGGATTAAGATGAAATTCAGATCAATAGAAGCAGAAAAAAGCATCTTCGTTATTATCAGTATATATTACAGAAAACCTAGAAAGAGGAAATTGATGACTTTGCCCAGATTGCAAGCCCAACACAGAGGCATTATATAATAGCAATTTTGCTGTTATTATTGTTGTTGCTGAGTCATTTTTCAGTCACATCCAACTCTTAGTGACCCCATTTGGGGTTTTCTTGGCAAAGATAACAGAATCATTTGCCATTTTCTTTTTCAGCTCATTTTGCAGATAAGAAAATTGAGGCAAACAGGGTTAAGTGACTTGCCCAGGGTCACACAGCTAGTAAGTGTGAGACCAGATTTTAACTCAGTCTAGACTTCAGGCCCAGTATTCTATCCACTGTGCCATCTGGCTGCCCCATAACAGTGACAAGGAACCTCAATTATGTGGACATGCACTAGGGTTCTCTCTCTCTTCCAAAATCAGACTGGTTAATTTCTCACTTGCCTTGGTGAGAATTTCATTTTTCAAAAGGTAGAGGAACAAGAGAAATACAATTCTCGATCTGATTCTCATCAACAAGTAGGAACTGGTCAATGGTGTAGAAATAATAGAAACCTCAGAAAAAGATAGTAACTCACTCCTAAAATGTATGATGAAGAAGGAGGAGAAAGTTAGATATGGTCTAATGAGTATTCTAGATTTGGAGAGAGATTTCTAGAGGTCAAGAAAAAGAACAGCTAAGATATCATAGACCAGAATTCCACAGGGGAAGTCAGCTAGGGAAGTGTTCCAAGAAAGAATTAATAAAGTCACGAAGAAGAACAATTCCAATGGCAAGCGAAAGGCGAAATTGTCAGCAGAAAGCGATGAGGATGCACAGGGAACTCACCAACTGACTTAGATCTTTTTAAAAATACAGAGAAGATGGAAGCAAGGAAGGAGAATATAATGACAGATGAATTTTTTAAGCATGGCACAGCTCTGTAAGAATAGTATCCAGAATGCCAAAGCTCAGAATGAATGACATTGTTGAGAGCTAAAAATAATTTTAAAAGGACTTTTTTGAGTGATTCTGGAGAAAAGAGGAGTAGGAGGAGAACAAGAACAAAAACAAGAACAAGAAGGAGGAGAGGAAGGAGGAAGAGGAGGAGAGAAGGAGGAAAAATAAGGAGAGGAAGAAGGAGGAGGAGAGGAAGAGGAAGGTTAAAAAGAAGAAGAGAAAGAAGAAGGAGAAGGAGGTAAAAGGAGAAGAGGGGGAGGAGAGGAAAAAGGAGGAGGAGGAAGAAGAAGAAGGAGTAGGAGGAAGAAAAAGGAGAAGAGGGGGAAGAGAGGAAGGAGGAGGAGAGGAGGAGGAAGGTTAAGAAGAAGAAAAAGAAGAAAGAAGAAGGAGGAAGAGGAAAAAGGAGAAGAGGGGGAGGAGAGGAAGAAGGAGGAGGAGGAAGAAGGAGAAGGGGAGGAGAGGAAGGAGGAAGAGGAAGAATGAGAAGAGGGGGAGGAGAGGAAGAAGGAGGAAGAGGAAGAAGAAGGAGAAGAAGGGGAGGAGAGGAAGGAGGAGGAGGAGAGGAAGGGGAAGATTAAGAAGAAAAAAGAAAGAAGGAAGAGTAGGAGGAGGAAGGAGGAGGAGAGGGGGAGGAGACGAAGAAGGAGAGGGGGAGGAGAGGAAGAAGGAAGAGGAAGGATGAGGAAGAAGAAGGAGAAGAGGGGGAGGAGAGAAAGAAGGAAGAGGTGGAGAGGAAGAGGAAGATTAAGAAGAAAAAAGAAAGAAGGAAAAGGAGGAGGAAGAAGAAGAAGGAGGAGAGGGGGAGGAGAGGAAGAAGGAGGAAGAGGAGAGTAAGATTACAAAGAAGAAGAAAGAAAGGAGAAGAAAGAAAGAACAAAAACAAGAAGAAGAAACAACACTGTTTAAGGTGGATGGGATGGTGATAACTTGTGGTGGGTTTGTACTGTGGATGGGTAGGTGGATGGCTTTTTGCCTGGACTGACATTAACTTCAAACTACAAGAGCAGAAAAATGTCAGAATCAGTGACTAAGATGTCCACTGACTAATGAGAAACTTTGAGGGTGAAAATATTTAAAAGATTTTTACATTGATACTGGGAAGAGATCTCAAGTCCATTTGATCCAATCCTCTCACTTTACAAATGAGGGAACTGAGACCCATAGAGCTTAAGTGAATTTACTATGGGCACACCACTGATAAGGTCATAGTATCATACATTTAAGGGTAGAAGGGACCTCAGAGACTATCTAATCCAACCCCCTCCCTTTCCAAATGAAGAATTGAAACCCAGAAAGGCTAAGTGACTTGACTTAAGATCACACAACTGGTATATTGTATCACAGACTTAAAAGTAGAAAAAAAAAACCTCAGAGATCACTTAATTCAAATTCCTCTTTTTAGAGATGAGAAAACTGAGGCCCATGGACATTAAGTGCCTTGCGTTTAGTAAACATCAGAGCCAGGATCTGAACTCAGCCTCTTTAACTCCAGAGTCAATGTATAATATTCTTTGCATTGTGCCAATCAGAGTTTGGTTGGACAGCCTTTACTCTGAGTAAAGTAAATCTTATCATCTCTGATAACATACTCTCTGCCATCTATTATTTATGGCTTAGGTGAAGTTCCTAGACCTTCAGGAAGCCAGCCCTGACTAAGCCAGGGTCAGCTAGTCATCTAATCACCACCCTCCTCCTTTCTTTCCTAAGCAAGTCAGATAGATAGATGAATAGATAGATAGACAGATAGATAGATAGATAGATGGATGGGTGGCTGGCTGGATGGATGATGGATAGATAGATAGATAGATAGATAGGTGGGTGGATAGATGGATGATGGATAGATAGATGATAGATAGATAGATAGATAGATAGATAGACAGATAAATAGATAGATAGGTGGGTGGATAGATGGATAATGGATAGATAGATAGATGATAGATAGATAGATAGATAGATAGATAGATAGATAGATGGGTGGATAGATGGATGATGGATAGATAGATAGATGATAGATAGATGATAGATAGATATAGATATATCTAGTTATATGTGTGTATATATACATCTATACATATGTACATATGTATATATGTGCATGTGTCTGCACACATGTATACATGCATACATACATGTGTTCGTATGTGCATATATACACATATATAATATGCATGTGTATATATACACAAACACACACTATGTGGATCTATGGTGTCCTGAAAGTTTTAATGCCATTTTAAATTTTAATAGCTTTAATAGAATGCATACATGAGTGTACATATACATACATATGCTAGCTATATTCACAGGCAGGGTGAATTCAAGATAGCCATTAGGAATGGCTCTGTGATTTCATTGGTCTAGAGAACTTCCAGAGGAGGAAATTCCTTCTACCAGTACAGGTTTGCATTTCCTCTGCAACTTACAGTCTTAGAGAGTTCCCTAGAGCATTGGGAGGTTAAGGGACTTATCCAAGGTCACACAGCCAGTGTGTGTCAGTGGAAGGACTTGAACCTGGGTCCTCATGACTTTGAGGCAGGCTTAAAAGCCATTTTACCACCACTGCCCCTGTTGTGTCGACTCATATTCAACATCATTAAAGGCTTTATTTTCCAAGTTACTTTCCCTCAGTGATCAGCATTTCCCCCACCCACCAATTGCTTTTTTGTTACCTTGTTCTCTATTTGTATCAGTTGTAAATTTACCCCCACCCCCACCATCAAAAGAAGATAAGCTCCTTGAGGGCAAGAAATGGTTTCATTTTCTGTCTTAGTGTGCTCAGCACCTACCACATGCTTTTATGGAGTAGGTGCTTAATAATCCTTTGAAGTAAGTTGGACTGAGTAATTGAACTAATGAGAGAGAGAAGGCAGAGTTGTTCCAACCTTATTTTGCCTATTTTCTCTAGAAGAGAGAACAATTTGGGGACTAGAAGTGGTTGATAGGAAACTGACAGCTCAGATAAGTAAGGAAATAGAAAAGAAGTGACCCAGCTGCCCTTAATGAGTTTGTCACCTGACCCAAATGAACTATGGGTTTGGGAGCTGAGAGAATGAGCAGGTTTGATGGCAAAACCACTATCAGTCATCTCTCCAAGATCTTGGAGAAGAGGAGAGGTGCTGAGAAGGGTAACTGGGGTGTCAATCTTCAAATAGAGACAGAATGGAGCCAGTGAACTATAGGCCAGTAACCTTGACTTTAACTCTTAGAAAAAAATCAGACTGTACTATTAAAAGGATGTTGAGTGAACCTCTGGGAAAGGAGATGTTGATCACCAAGAGCCAGCAGGGTTTCACCAAGAACAGCTCATGCCAAACTAGCCTCATTTCCTTTTCTGACAAGGTTACTATTACTAGACTGGCAGATTAGGATGATGCTACAGAAAATGTGGCTTATCTATATCTTAACCAAATTATTAAATAAAGCATCTCTTGATAGTCTAATAATGGAAAAGTTTGAGAGGGGAGCTAGGAAACATTTAGGAGGATTTGGAACTAGTTTAATAGTTAAACCAAAATAGAGTTATTAATAGTGCCATGATGGCACCTCCTAGGAAGAAGGTTTCCAAAAGAATGACCCAGGAGCTTGGCTCCCTGCACTTGGCTATTTAACATTTTTGTCAATGATCTGGAGAAGGAGATAGATGGTGTATTCATGATATTTGCAGATGACAGAAAGCTAGAGGGTGCTAGCTGAAGCGTTGGATGAGCCAATCAGGATCCAGAATCTCAAAGGGTTAAAACACTGAGATGAATCTAAGTAGAAGAGATATTGTCAGTCAACTATAAAAGCTTATACTTGGGTTGAAAAAATAAACTTCAGCAGACAATCATGGAAGATTAAGTGGGCAAAAGAATTAATCTGTGCCAGCAGCGGGAGACAGGGGACAAAAAAAGTTAACACTAACTTATTCTTCAGTATGAGAGATGATGCGGAAGGTTAAGGAAATGAGAGAGGGTCATGCAGTCCAGTGCTGTATGTGGAAAGTCTTGTGTTCGGATTTGAGCACCACAGTTTAGGAAGAACATGGGGATAAACTTTAAAATGTTAAGAGAACAATTGAGATGGTGAACAATCTTCTCTTTGGTTCAAGCAATCATGAGGATTGGCTGAAAGAGTCACAGCTGTCCAGTCCAGGAGACTGGAGGAGGAAAGGGAATGGAGAAAGACAGCTGTCTTCAAATATTTAAGGGTTAGACATGTGGAAGGATTAGATTTGTTGTACTTGGCCCCGGAGAGCAGAACTACTATAAGGGTAATGGGTTAAAGTTGAAAAGAGATAAATCTAGAATGATAATAGTACCTACGTCCCAGGGTTGTGGACAGTTAGGTGGTTTTTCCAGTTGCAACGTATGGCTATGAGAATTGAGCTATAAGGAAAGCTGAGCACCACAAAATCTATGCTTTTGAATTGTGGTGCTAAAGAAGACTTTTGAGAGTTCCTTGGACAGCAAGGATATCAAATCAATCAATACTTAAAGAAATTAATTCAGGATACTCACTGGAAAGTCAAATACTGAAGCTGAAGTCGGAATACTTTTGGAAAAGACCCTGATGTTGGGAAAGATTGAAGGCAAAAGGAAAAGGGGATGGCAGAGGATGAGATGGATAGATAATGTCATGGGAACAATGACAGACTTGAAGAGACAGCAGAGGACAGAAGGTCATGGTTTGCTATGGTCCACGGGGTTATGAAGAGTATAAACTGAATAACACGACAAAACCCGGGTTGTTGTGAGAATTAAATGAGGTAATGTCTGTAAAGCACTTTACAGACCCTGTAAGCATTATACAAATGCTAGTGAGCGTACCATATGTCCCTCGTGACCTTGGGCAAGTTAAAACTTTTCCATGTCACCATTCTCTCCCTCATTAAATGTCGATGACAATAGGGTTGGTACGAGGAAACCATTCTTTATGTCTTTGAAGTTCTATAGAAGCAAAAATTATTATTCGTACCAGTGGTCTTGGTCTATTGATGAACTTGAGAATTAAGACAGTCAGAGCTGGGTTTGGCCACGAGGGACACTATTTTCCTGTCTCCCATGACTAAGCAAGGAGCCAACACTAACCCTGTGAGTTCCCTCCTGGCTATTTCCTCTTCTGGAGTCAGCAGCTCCTCACCCTAGACTGTTTGTCTGAATCTTAACTCTCAAGCCAACACCAAGGCCTGAGGGGGAATGAAAAGCAACATCCAGGCAGGGAACAGCAGGGCAAGGTGAGCCCTGGCACCCACCCATGAGCACAAGACCCAGGATGAGAGCCAGATCCAGCTGTTGACATCTGCTCAGCAAGAGGAACCAGACCTCGGGGATGGATACAAGGAGAGTTGTCCTGCAGAGAGTACAGCTGCATCCAGGGAAGATCGGATGATGAGGCAAACAGACCCCAGGAGACACACCAGGTCACTCTGTGTGACAACAGAGGCCCAGACAAGGGTGGAGAGTCATATGACACAGTCCAGGAGGCCAGCAATGTCTGGCTCACCCTGGGAGAGGACATGCCCTGCTCTGTGCACACATCCTGGGATGTCAGCACCCTTGGCAAAGCCCCAGTGGTTTCATGCTACTTATAGCTCTAAGAGCCTCTATTACTTTAATTAAATGTGCTAAGGTACATTAGATAGTTTGCAAACCTAAAAGCACTATTTGAATTTTCCCTATTATTAGGGACAAGAACTGGACCTGTAATTTCAGTGATATAGGAAATCCCGGCTTAGGAAACTCCTTCTACCAGGTTAGAAGACCCCTTCTTCTACAACTTCCCATCATAGAGTTGCCTGGGACACTGAAAGGTTAAGTGATTTGCCCAAGGTCACACAGCCAGTGTGTACCAGAGGTGAGATTTTCCCTGACTTTCCCTGACGTGCTCTCCATATACTATGCACAATGTCTCTTCTCCTTCTTCTCCTTCTTCCTATTTCTGCTACAGATCCTAATACTTTTTGAAGGTTAAGTATTGAGAAGTATCACCATCTCTCTGCTCGCATTCCCTAAATGGCAGAGTTTGAATAGTGGGAAGGAGCAGGGTTCAGAAATAAGGGGTGTGTGTGTGTGTGTGTGTGTGTGTGTGTGTGTGTGTGTGTGTGTGATGGTGTGTGTCACATCTGTCTACTTCTCTTTCTGGGAGTCAAGAAGAGCCCCGTGGCTCCCAGTGGTTCAAAGCTCTTTGGGTGGGGGGAGGAGATCTCCCACTCAGCAGGGGCCCAGCTCCATCCTGTGTACCACCACTGTCACATTTTTCACTGTCACCAAGATGCCAGGGTACCATTCATCATGACTATGTTCAGAAACAGCCCATGTAAATTCAGAGAGATTCCACTTGGCCAGGGTTTTAATGCCCGGAAGGAATTGTCTCAAAAGCATCAGGTGACACCCAGGGTCTCCTCGAAGGCAGTGGCCCGAGACGCCTGCTATCTCCACTCTCCCATGCTCACCGTCCTACATCGATGAAAGGAAAACAGGAACCAGCTGCTCTGCCCAAAACACAGAGAAGGGTTAAAAGAGAAAAGCGATCAAGCGAGGGCCCTCCCCAGCCGGATGCTACAATCACAGCCCAGACCTGGTAATGAGAACAGGCTTGCTCCTAATCAAGAGACAGGCAAGGATTGCTTGACTGCCTGCCAGCCAAGAAAACAAATCGTTCTCAACATCACCCCCTCCCCAGGAGCGGCTTTGTGCAGTAGTTGACTGGGATGGGGAGCAGAGACAGGAAAAGCCAAGAGGGTGTCCAGGGTGTTTCCTGCGCCAGAAGACCTTGGGCCACCACACTAGGCCCCAGAAACCCCCATGCATGTCTCTGATCTTCCCCCTGCCACAGGAAAACCCAATTATCCACAGCAGTTTCCACACCAGCCTTTCTGACGCATGTATTCAAAGGCTTTATGCCAACAAGTTCCTTTATATTTCTGTTCAGTCTGTCTTGAACCCCCAAGCTCTGGTGTGTTGGGGGTAGGAGGCCTGCAGTTATTTTATTTCATTTGAGGAGACAAGAGTTTGTTTTGCAATGTGAAAAAGTAAATCTTTTGAGGAGTTCTTAGGCCTAATTGACTTCTGTTTGCCCCACTGATCCTAGAGTAGATGGATTCAGAGCTCTAAACCGGCAGCCGAAACAAAATTGCCCGTTGCAAAAAAATAAAACAAATTAAAAAAAAAAAAAGAATGCTTTGGGGCTGGTAATATTGACAGTAAGTAAGATGCTATCACAGCTCCCCTGGAAAACTGATCAAGCTCAACTAAGTCTGCTTCACAGTCAGCCCCACCTCCACCACCTCCCAACAGTAAAAGCACTGAAAGGGTGCCCACTGGCTAGGAGTTGCACTCCGCTGCATCTCTCGGAAAGAAATGGAAGCCACCTGAGTGGGGAGCCTAGACAGGGTTTCAGGCAAGGCCTCTGCAGCTCGTTCTCCCTGTCTTCTGTCTAAAGGCACTTGCACAGAAAGGAGGTTGGAAAAGGAAATAGGCCTTCAAACAGGCTCAGTTCCTTGTTCTTGAGATCCCAGGTTCTAGTTGCAGGGCTCTTAACCTAGGATCTATGGGGTTTTTTTTAATTTTTAAAAAATATTTTGATAACTATATTTCAATATAATTGGCTTTCTTTGCAATCCTATGGAGTGTATCTTATGAATTTAAAAACATGATTCCGAGAAGGGGAACATGGGCTTCACCCATCTGTCCTGAGGTCCTTAACACACAAAAAAAGCTAAGATTCATGGACAAGTGGTAGCAGATGATCTCTCATCCAGAGGTAGAGATGCTCTATTCCAGCCCCCTTATTTGGCAGATAAGGAAGTTGAGGATTGTGGGATCTAGTGTTGGAAAGGACCTTCAAGGTCATCTAGACCAATTTGGCAAAAGAGGTAATTAAGGTCCACAAAAGGGGGAAATGAATTGATCCAACTCCTCACTCCAGGTTTACCCAACTCTCAAATAAATGCTGATCAGTGAGTCAGTTAATAAACATTTATTAAGTGCCTACTATATGCCAGACCCTGTGATAAGCACTGGAGACATAAAAAGAGGCAAAAGATAGTGCCTGCCCTCAAGGAGCTTACAATCTAGTGGGGTAAATGACAAACAATTATGTACAAAACAAGTTTTACACAGGATAAGTAGGAAATAAATCAAAGAGGAAAAGCTCTAGAATTAAGAGAGGCTGGAAAGGCTACCTGTAGACTAATCAAACCCTGACTGGTACAATATTAAGAGTGCACTAGAGTCAGAGGATATGGATTCAAACCCTGCCTCATAACCTTGATCGGGTGTTTTTCCTCCATCAATAATAGGCCCAAATTATTTCTAAACTATTTCAGTGGAATCATGATGTCATCTATGTGGGGATAATCCAAGTTTCTGAGCAGCAGAGGAATATGGCCAAACCTGTGCTTTAGGAAAATTATGGCCGTTTCACTTTTGTGAATGCCAGTGAGGCTCTCAGGGCCATCCCTCTGCTCTCTCTCCCTCTCCCTTTATGTCTGTCCCACCTGTCCCTGATGTCTTCCATGCCATTTCATGAGGACAAATCGTTGTTAGCAATATTCTGCTCCTTCTTTAACTCACCAGGACAACGTTTTGCTGTCCTTTGGGTCACCTACAATTTGGATTCCTCCGAACTCACAAGGTTCCATGAGTCATGGCCTTATCACATCACCAGGAAATTATTGGTGTCAAACAAAATGAGCTTTTGTGGCCTGAAGCAGTTCTGGTGTGTTGGGGTTGCTGCAGGGCCCAGGAATCAGATGGCTGGAGTACCAGACACTTAATGGGGGACTAAATCCTTCCCAAGCACTTCCTGTCCATCCTTCAAGGCCTACATCATGAAGCCTCCTCCAAGGAGACATCTCTGATCACTCCAGTCTTGCTCTTCAAGACTCAAGACTTTAGACTATAATCAGCTGTGTACATGTCTTACTCACCCCAGGATACTAGAAGCTCCATGAAGACAGGGATATAATGTCTCCTTCATCTCTGTACCACCACTACCACCCCTCCATATGCGCAACATAACATGGGGCCCTACAACAGACGCTAAATGAAAGGGGGAAAGAGAGAGGGAAGAGGGAGCAGAGAAAAGAGAGAGGAGAGAGAAGTCAGGGAAAGAAGTGAAGAGAAAGGAAAAGAGAGTGAGATGGGAGAAAGAGAAAAGGAAGAGGGAAGGGAGGAGGATAGAGGGCAAGGCAGGAGGCAATGAAATTATGAAATTCATTCTCCCTCCTCCAATTATACCAACCTAAGGACTCACCATTTCATCAGTAACATTCCATTTTCCTCATCTGAAGAGTCTAGAGATTAGTATGCTTACTGCTTGTCCCCATCATCTCTGTCCATCAACCAAATGCTGTATAAACATCTACCAAATGCTATAGATATTATCTACTAACACCATAGGAAGGCAGAGCTGTGACTAGAAATTTTGGGGATCTATCCCTTTATAATCAAGTGATTCTGAGAGCAGTCCACCACAGCTGAGTACAATCTCAGGAAAAGGGGAGGTCTATTTCTGGACAAAAGACCCAAGCCCCTGTGGTATGGGCAACCTCCAACCTAACAAACCCCCAAGAAGAGGTAGGGCTGTTGGGAAGAAAGACAGAAGAAGCAGCTGACAGAGATGGCAGGGGTGGAGGTAGCTGGCTCCAGAAGTGAAGTACTACAACATCACCTTTGTGGGTGATGACACGCCCCCCATTTAGTGAAGGACAGTGATTGTGCCCTCTAGTATGGGACCAGCAGAGGGTTACAGGGACAGTAGACCAGAAGACTGCCACAAAGTGGAAGCATGTACACCAGAACCTGGCTACCCAGGGCTGGATCACTTACTCTTTTGACAAGTCCTACCAGAGCAAATATGGACATCATGCCCAGTAAAACCAAGAAACAATGTTCTCTAAGCATCTTCAACATAAAAGAAGCAGTTCACCATCGTGGATGAACAGCCAGACTCAGAGGTATAAAGGCTTGCATTTAAGTCAAGTCTATGACCCGTCCAAATATCTTTGCCAAGAAAATCCCAAATGGGATCACAAAGAGTTGGAAATGACTGAAATGAATAAACAAAAATAACCCATTCCAGCTGTGTGATCTTAGACAAGTCACTTAACTTCCTACTTCTCTAAGGCTATAACTCAAATAAGGTGTCTATGTTGGTAGACTTTCCTCATCTGGGGAGTTACTCAAACCAATTAAATCAGAGGTCCAACCTTTATTTTGTCTCCATGATTCCTTTAAGGAATAAGCAGCTCAAGTCTCCATTAGGGGTCCATCTCCCCAGGAAGCACACTCACCAAGCAGCATTCCTGGCCAGGCACATCCCAGAGCCCACTCAGTGAAATCAGACCACGGACAATGTCCCTAACATCCAGGAGGCACCCTGCAGTTCTAAGGGATCTTTCTCATCCCCCTCCTGTCTCCTCACTCAACACATCCCCCAACTACCCCAACTGCTGCTGAGCACAGATAACAGAGCTATGGAATCGGGTCAACATCACCAGCCAGCCTCTATTTAGGCTAAAAATGACAAAGTAAGTGGCAATAAGCCTTAACGACTCGGAAGGGAAAGGAGGTCTATTGGAGCCAGCAAATGGATCCAAACATGGATTTGGTCCCAACAAAAGAAAACAAATCTTCCCTCACATAGACACACACTCTAATTACTGGCCTCCCACTCCACTGCTGGATGGAGGGGAGAGGGAGGACAAATTGTCTCTTTTGTTTTTGAGAGGATGTGCTTCAGGGCTAGAAGGGCATCTTGGAAGAAAGATTTCATTTTCTCATAAAGTTTATTTTAGCCATTTTATCATAACAATCATCTACAATGTAAAGGAAGAAGTGAGAGATAAAGGCAGAGAAAAGCATCAGTCTGTTATCAAGGAGTGCAACACTAGGAAGGGGCAGCTCGGTGACAGAGGGAAAGGGAGAAGGGGAGACATAGAGTGGAGAGAACACCAAGCTTGGAGTCAGAAAGACCTGAGTTAAAATTTTACCTCACTTACCAGCTGTGTGACTCTGGGCAAGTCACTTCATCTTGTTTGCCTCAGTTTCCTCAGCTGTAAATGAGCTAGAGAAGGAAATATCAAACCACTCCTGTATCTCTGCCAAGAAAACTCCAAATGGTCATGAGGAGTCTGACACAATTAAATAACAAATTAGTACTGGAGCTACCCAGCCCCCAACCCATATGAATCCAGCCACTCTTTCCCAATATCTTCCCAGCCTTGTTATACATTATTCCCTTTCTCATACTCTACAGTACAGCCAAACAGGCCTTCTTGCTGTTCCTCATGCAAGATCCTACATCTCCTACCTCCTTGCCTTTGCACTCGTGGTACCCCAGGCCTGGAATGCACTCCCTCTTCACACACACACACACACACACACACACACTATCACCCTCTTTTAGAATCCTTGGTTTCCTTAAAGAACGAACTCAAGTACAACTTGTACAATTCTAACTTTCCTGATTCTGCCCTTCCCCCTCCAACTCCAATACAGCTCCTCCTACCCTCCCTCCCAATGGTACCATGTAAGTATTTTTTGTATGAGCTACAAGCTCTTGTGTAGACTCCTTCAACAGAAAGGAAGCTGTCTTGAAGGCAGGATCTGTTTGTCTTTTGCCTTGGCCTTCTCAGAACCTGGCACACAGTAGGTCTCTAGCCAACTTGCTGCTGTCTCTGTAAGTCAGATCCACAGAAGATATCTAAACACAGACATGAATTCCAGAGGATGTCAAAGTTTAAAGGGATAGTGACTAACTCCATAGGCAGGGGGCTCAGCTGTGACCCAAAGGAGAGCTATCACAGTAAGGCCACAGAAACCAATCTTCATCTAAAAGCATCAGGAATAGCCTTGTTGGACAGCGCCTTAGTATATGAGCACTACATATGTGTACGCATGTGTGTGTAGTGTGTATGCCAGTCCATTTTACAGTATCTTTGAACCTCAGTGTCCCTCTAATCTAGCCTGTATCTGACCCAACAAGCCCTTTTGTTGCATTCTTGACAAAGGATCAAAAAGTCTTTTCTTGAAGACCTCCAGGAGCAGGATGGGGAGAGAGAGAAATCCAGGGATTCCTGAGCCAGCCCATTTTAATTGTTGGAAAGTTTAGCCTGGGCAACTTCTGCCCAATGCTCCAGGTTCTGCCCTGCTGGGCCAAGCAGAATCACTCTTTCCCATTACAGCCCCTCACATATATGTATGTGTGTATACATATATATACATATATATTTTATATATTATATATATATATATAAATATAAGCATTTTTTAAAACTATCACACTGCCTCCCTCTACCACCAACCAAGTCTCTTCTGAAAGATAAACATGCCCAAATTCTTCAGTCAATCTTTATATGACATGAAATCAAGACCCTTCCCTATTCTGGCTCCCCTCCAGCCTACTGATGAACTTTCTTAAATGTCGCAGCCAGCAGTGAAGACAATATTCCTGATGTAGTCTGACTAGGGCAGAATAGAGCCTGGCTAGTACTACACATGATACAGTCCAGGATCCTGCCAATATCACATTGTTGACTCCTACTGAATTACAGGCCAATTTATCTAGAGCAACTATATTCTTCTTCCTTTTTTTCCCTTTGGAGACAATTGGATTCAAGTGACTTGCCCAGGGTCACACAGTTAATACATATCTGAGGCCACATTTGAACTCGGCTCCTCCTGACTCTAGGACCAGTACTGTATCCATGACACCACCTAACTGCCCCGTTCTGTTCTTCAAATTTATTCGATTAAATTCACAAATTTATTAAATGCTTCCTGTGGGCCAGACTCTTGGGTCCTCTCCCTTTTTACCAAAATAACTACCCATTTCTCTGGTAGTTTAAAGTTTACAAAGCACTTTACAGATATTATTTTATACTCACAACAACCCTAGGAGGCAGGTGCTATGATTATTCCCATTTTACAGATTAATAATAGTAATAATAAGTAATAGATGGTGCAGTAAATAGAGCACCAGCCCTGGAATCAGAAGGACCTGAGTTCAAATTTGACTTAAGACTTTTTACACTTACTAGCCATGTGACCTTGGGCAAGCCACTTAACCCCAATTGCCCTTCCAAAAATAAGGCAAAAAAAATAAATAATCGTAATAATAATAGCTAATATTTCTATAGCTCCTACTCTGTGGGTAAGCACTTTACAAATATCTTAATCATTGCAAACACCCTGGGGGCAGTGCTATGATTATACTCATTTTACAGCTGAGGAAACTGAGGCAATCTGAGGTTAGATTATTTGACCAAGCTCATACAACTAGTATCTGAGGATGGGTTTGAACTCAGCTCTTCCTGACTCTAAGTCCAGTGCTTTATCTACTACTACCCAGCCTCTGAATTTTCTCTCAAGCCCCTGATTCTAGCTAAGAGAAATTTCTCAGTCCTGGAACACAGTCAAACGCTGAGTTGCTGGGAATAATCAGAGGCTCCAAAGCAGGGGACGGCATTTGCACGTCACTTGCTGTATTCAAACAGGAAGGTTAGGTATTTATGCCTACTCCTGGGTGCTGTTTTATTTACAGAAATGTTTGTTTGCTACCACCCTGGGCTTCTCACATCCTCACAGCAGCACCCATGCCCTGGTACCACCAGTGCCCAAAGGACATGGGAGAGCAAAACCAAGTTCACGTTTCTGGAGGGCATTGGGATCCCCATGAAAGACACCGCCTGCCTCTAAATTGTACACAGCTGACTGAATCCCCAAACCCCCTCAGGCCTCGAGAGCTATTTATAATATCATTACACCCAAAACACAAACTGTTGTTTGCAGCTTTTCAGGAGATGCCTCATCCAAGGCTCATTCTCAATTCTGATTTCCATATGGGTACAAGGCAGGCAGGTACCAGCAGAATGCCTCTTGGTCATATTTCAAGATTTGGGGGAAGGGGTAGGGGGAGGGACAGAGACATCCTCAGAACACAAGGATGCTATTTCTGTCTGGGAAGCCTCAGTCACACCACCAGCTTTACCAGCTTCCCACTCAAGAAACGGATCTGCTATCCAAAGGGGAGATCCTTCCTACCCTACACTGGGGACCCCTTGCCCCACAAGAACTTGTGCCAAGCTTTCTATGTGAATCCCTTGCTTTCTTAGCCCCTTCTCTGCTCAAATTGGCAGCTCTCAAAACAAGCTTCATGCTCTCTCTCTCTCTCTTTCTCTCTCTCTCTCTCTCTCTCTCTCTCTCTCTCTCTCTCTCTCTCTCTCTCTCTCTCCCCCTTCCTCCCTCCCTTTCTTCCTCCCCCCTTTCCTGATCTATTTTAAGAGCTGTATTTTTAGGAAGAGCAAATGTGCTGGGTTTTTATATTCAGCGATCAGCAAGCTCTCCACTAGTGGCTGCTCCATCCTTGAGACTCCCCAATCTCAGTTACTATTCATGTTGTTCTCAGTGAGGTTCCCCTCCACACGCCCCCCTATAAAGGAAAGAGGAAGACTGGGGGAGACACTAGGGCCAGGGCAGACAGAGTCAGGAAGGAGAAACAGAGAAAGGACAGAAAATCTAATGTAAACAGCAGAGAACCAATATGCAGGCTCTTCGTGATGGAGGGAAGGCATTTAAAATTCTGCAATCAAACATAAAACTCAGGATGCTCCCACCTCCCCACCTCCCCCCAAAAGAAAAGAAAAACAGTGTGAAGAAGGGGGAATGATCAGCAAGCTTTTAATCTAGAGGTTCATAGATTTAGAACAGGAGGAAACCTTAGGGGTCATCAAATCATAAGGCTGTATATTTAGAGTTGAAAGGAAACTTATCAGTTATTGAGTTAATGAGCATTTATTAAGCACGTATGACATACCAGGCACTGTACTATGTACTAGAAATATAATAAAAGGTAAAATGCAGTCCCTGCCTCAAAGATCTCACAGTCTCATGAGGAACTCAGAACCTAACGGAGCCCAAATATTTCATTTTGTAGATGGAAACTAAGGCACAGAGAATTTAAATGACTCGCCCAAGGCCACATAGGCAAGAAGAGGCAGGGATGACCTTCAGACTCGGGTCCATTGGTTTCAAGTCCCATGAATGTTCTTTTCTATCACGCCATCCCCCCTCCCAGTTCCCACTGCTTTCATGCTTTCATTTAAAGATCATACTTGCAGGGGGGGGGAAGGAGAGAAGAACCATCATTTTATACCTGGGGACTTTCCTGGCCAAAGAACAATGGAGATCTTAAATGAAACACTATTCACAGACTCATAGAATATCAGAACTAAAAGGGGCCTTCACGGTGATTCACTTTGCAGAAAAGAAAACTCCAGCCCGTATTGAATTGCTCTTCCTTCCAGTGGGAGTGGGTGACAAGAGAGGAATTTCAAGAATCTAGAAATTAAAGCTATACAATCAAATGCAACTGGGAAATAAGACATACAAGGACGGGGGTAGGGAGACCCTCCCTGCCCTACTAGAAAGTTAGAGGGGTGCTGGAGGAGGACATAAAAGGGAACAGATTGTGGGAGGGGCTTCACGGTGGGATCACTATT
>CM053596.1:28507998-28537929 GCA_028646575.1 Pseudocheirus occidentalis | reverse complement strand
GAGGACATAAAAGGGAACAGATTGTGGGAGGGGCTTCACGGTGGGATCACTATTTTGGGTTTGGAGGTAGGGGAAAGAAGGGGAGAAAATTTGTAACTCAAAACTGGAAATGAATGATGTAATCAAGAAAATAAATTAAAATTAAACAATTAAAAAAAAAAGAAAACTCCAGCCCCAAGAGGAATCATGGTACCCTAATTCTAGAGGTAGCAGGGACCTCAGATGCTATCTATTCCAATCCCCCCCATTTTACAGGTGAGGAAACTGAGGCCCAGGGAAGTAAAGTGATTTCTTCAAGGTCATATAACCAGTAAGTTATCAGAGGCAAGATTGGAATCCTAATTCTCTATCCCTAGAGCCAGTGCTCTTTCCAGTGAACCACAAGTGACTTCTCCAAGGCAGCCAAGATGGTAGAAGAGCCAAGATTTGAACTGGACTTAGTGTGCTCTATTTACCAATCCTAGTGATGTTCTATAGCTAAACTCCTACATCACTTCATAAGTGAGTCAATAATACTGGCCTCACACCATTAGTCACTGGATCCTATTTGCTATTTTTCTGGAAACCAGGCATAAGCATCAGAGAGACCATCAGATTTGGAGCCAGAGTGCCTGTATTTGGCTTCTGGCTCTGCTAATGAATAATCTTGAATAAATCCCTTCATTCCTCTGTTCCCAGTTTCCTTCTTTAAAATGTGGGTGGGGGGAAAGGGAGAGATTGGACTAGATGACCTCCAACTCTACATTCTATGACTCTACTGTGTTCTTCTTGTCTCAAGAGTCTTATCTCTCACACCAAACTACAAGGTCCTTTCAAAGAGCATTGGACATGCAGATGATGCTTAATAAAGATTTATTAAATTTAATAAATATAATTTATTTAATTAAATAATTTATAATTTAATATATAAATAAAAATTTAATTAAAAAATTTATTAAATTAAATTTAATCTAACCACCACCCACAGAGGCAACAAACTACATCCTGAGAGTTTCATGGAAGATCCTCATCCATTCATTATTTTTTTTTTTTTGCTTTTTAGAGGGCAGTTGGGGTTAAGTGACTTGCCCAAGGTCACATGGCTAGTTTTTGTGTTAAGTGTCTGAGGCCGGATTTGAACTCAGGTACTCCTGACTCCAGGGCTGGTGCTCTATTCACTGCGCCACCTAGCCGCCCCCTCATTCATTCATTATTAAGGGCCTACTATGTGGCAGGCACTGGGACAACATGGACAATATAATCCCCAACCTCAAGGATTATGTTCTCTTGGGGAAAACAACATTTACACAGAAGGAATAGGGCCTGGGTCTGTGATTCCTTTGGTAAAGAGAACTCACAGATTAGGGAACTCTTTCCACCAAAGTGAGGTGGCACTTTCTCTGAAACTTATGATCTTAAAGAGTAAACAAGAGCACTGAAAGACTGAGAAACTTGCCCAGGGCCACACAGTAGGTGCTGGAAGCTAGGATTTGAGCCCAAAAGTGGGATCAAAGCAGAATCTCTATCCACTCTGCTATACTGCAAATAAATGTGGGCACACACACAGTAATTTCTGGAGAAATTCAGATACCAGTTATCATAGATCTTACACATGATCATAGGTAGATTCTTGCTTGCTGTTCAGTCCTCTAAGAGGACCAATAACATAATTGCTGTCTTGACTTGTGAGTGAATTGAATTTAAGTGAGGTAGGACTGTGCAAAATCATCAGCCTCACTCTCTCTTCCTGAGTCATCAAAGTCCAGTGGCAGGACAAAAGTCAAGACGACTGGCAATGGCCCAGGATGCACTGGACGACCTTGGCAAAAGAGAGCATACCTCAAGATGGAGAGTGGGCGGGATATTTCTGCCTCAAATTCTTGCCCCCTACAACTAGATCCAAAGCTAGGACAGCTGAGAGGATTGCTGCTGCTGAGCATCAGTATATGCGCCCATGTGTACAGATGGCACCATGCCTGGTCATGATTTACTTCACCCATTTGATTGAATCAAAGTTACCAGACAAAAGCCTTCTGTATCATTTAGCCCTCCTGAAAGAGCCCATTCAATAGAGAGAAAGGGTCATAGAGACACTGCAGACAAAGGCAAAAGTATAACAATTCCTCTTACACAAAGCTGGAGACTTCCCAGAGAGGGAGAAGATAAGCTCTCTTAGAAAAAGGCCAACATTCTCCATCACCCTCAATCCTGTCATCCCCAAGACTCAAAGCCAATGATCCAGGCAGAACAGGGTCCTTCTTGTGTGACACCTGAACCATGAAGAAGCCCATGTTCTGCCTGGAATTGGAGGGGATTCATAGAAAGAGCATTGAGCTGAAAGTCAGGACACCTGGATTCTGAACCCCGGGTTTGGCTATTACCTCTGTGGTAGCTCTTGGCAAATTACATTAAATCTCTAGGCATTGGTTGACACACACACCCCCCAAGAAATGAGAGAAACATTCATCACCATCATCATTAGCACCATAATTGGTATCGCTATCAGCATCATAACCATTATCATCATCATCACCAACATCACCACCACCATCATCCCATAACCATTACGATCAGCATCCATAGCATCACCATCACCATCATCATTAGCACCATAATTGGCATCGCTATCAGCATCATAACCATTATCATCATCATCACCAACATCACCACCCCATCATCCCATAACCATTACTATCAGCATCCATAGCATCATCATCATTACTACCATCATAGCTGACATGTATAGAAGCTTAAGCTTAGGATGGTTTTTTCAGGCTACCGTACGTGTCATTTAACAATAATATCTAGAATTTTTATAGTGTTTTAAGGTTTTCATAGTATTTTGCAAATATTTCATTTTATCATCACAACAACATGGGGAGGGAGCTACTACCTCATTAATACGAGGCTCGTGTGTGTAGATGGCACCATACCTGGTCACAATTTGTTTCCTGCATTTGGTTGAGTCAAAGCTACCAAACAAAAGCCTTTTGCATTGCTCAGCTATTGTTAGCGTCCTTTTACAAATGAAGCAGACAGAAGAGAAGTGACTTGCCCAGGATCACACAGCTAATAAGTAGCAGATTTGAACCCAGGTCTTCCTAACTCAGGTTTAAATATTCTATCCACTGTAACATCTAATGGCCACCACACAATAACCCTGTGAGGTGTCCCTATTTTGCAGGTGGAAAAAAAATTCCTCAAAGATGTTCATCGTGATCATATGACTAGTAGATGTTGGAGGCGGCACTCAGACCAAGGTCTCTCTCTTGGCTTTTGCTTTTTTTTTTTTTTTGCTTTTTGGAAGGCAGTTGGGGTTAAGTGACTTGCCCAAGGTCACATGGCTAGTAAGTGTTATGTGTCTGAGGCTGGATTTGACCTCAGGTCCTCCTGACTCCAGGGCTGGTGCTCCATTCACTGCGCCACCTAGCCACCCCTTCTCTTGGCTTTTTCTGTAACAAATAACAACTCTCTTTTCTATAGCAACTAAGATTTCCAAAGCAATTTCCTCAAAAGAAACCTAGAGACCAGGTAGTAAAAATATTATTAACCCTATTTTATGGATGGAAACTGAGGTCCAGAGAGGTTCCATGGTCTTCCCAGGGTCATAAAACTAGGAAATGTCGGAATGAAACCCAATCCAAGTCTTTTGACCATAATCCAGTGAGAAGATTCTAAGGTCCCTTCCAGTGCTCACATTGTGAATCTATAAAGGCATTCATTCTCTTCCTACTCTTCACTGACATTCCATTCCAGGGTTGTTGTTTGTCCTTCATTCTTGAGGACCATGACATCAGGGGGTGATGCCATGACATACATGCAAAGGAACTGGATTTAAGTGAGGGAGGGCTGTGCAAAGTCACCAGCCTCACTTTCTCCACCAGAGCCATACAGATTCAAGGGTGAGATATAGATAAGGATGACTAGAGATGACCCAGGATGCAGTGGGGGACCTTGACCTTTTAAAGCTAAGGTCTTTAACAGGTCTCAGTTTGACTGAGGCGATGCCCATTCAATGATTAAGGCTGGGTAAGAAATGAGGCAGAGAATGGCCTCTATAACTAGTCAAAAATCAATCTGAGAGAGGAAGACCCTCAGGGTTTCTGGTCAAAACAGAAACAATTGCTATTTACATTCACTCTAAGTGATGTTTGAGTGATTTTGAAAAAAGGAAATGGCACCACAGATCTAAATAAGTGTAAATGTACCAGTGATTGATGGAATCTGTAAACTACATGTCAATGACCTTGATTTTAATTCCTGGCAAAATTCTAGGATGCAATATTAGAGGGATGGTTAGTAAACATCAGGGCAGCTAGGTGGCAAATTGGATAGAGTGCTCCCCCACCTCCAGAGTCAAGAAAACCTGAGTTTAAATCTGGCCTCAGACACTTCGAAGTTGTGTGACCCTGGGTGCATCACTTAACCCCATTTGCCTCTGTTTCATCATCTGTCAAATGAGCTGGAGAAGGAAAAGGCAAACCACTCCAGCATCTCTGCCAAGAAAACCCCAAATGATGTTGTGAAGAGTCAAACATGATTGGAATGACTCAACAACACAAATCATAAATATCTTAAAAAGGAATGAGAAATTACAGAGTCAGCCATGACTTACTGAAGAGCGAGGAACATCAAACTAAGCTAACTTCCTCTTGTGAACTAAGCGCTAGTACAATTAAGTGGATTTGGAACTGTTTAGTGGCCAGATCCATAAAATATTCATTAATGGTTCCATGTCAACTTGGAAAGGAGAGTCCCTAAGATCTGTGCTTGTCTGTATGCTATTTAGGATTTTTATTTTGAATGTGGTTAAAAACATAGAAGTATTTGCTTAAGAAATATGCAGGTAGCACAAATCTGGGATGGAATAACTACAATAATGGACTTCTGAGTTGGTTTCCAAAAGACTCACATGATGGGATAGATCAAAAAAGATGAAATTTAATAGGGACAAATGCAAAGTCTAACAGCTGGGTGCAAATAATCATCTACAGAAGTACAAGATCCAGAAGTCTTAGATAGACAGACATTCCTCTTCTAAACGGTCTGTGGCTTGGTGATCTATAAGCTGTGAGTCCACTGTGATATTGCAAGTGAAACACTAATGAAATAATAGCCTGTATCAAAAGAGGTAGAGGGTACAGGACTTTGTCTCACTCTAATCTCAATAAATAAACATTTATTAAGGGCCTCCTATGTGCCAGGCACTGTGCTAAGCAGTGGGGACAGAAAAAGCAGCAAAGACAGTCACTGCCCTCAAGGAGCTTATAGTCTATGGGTAGAGACAACATGCGAAGAATTACATACAAAGCAAGCTACATACAGGATAAATAGGAAATGATGAACAGATAAATGGTATTGGAATTAAAAGGGATTGGGAAAAACTCCCTGTAGAAGATGGGATTTTAGTTGGGACTTAAAGGAACCCAGGGAAGACATGAGAGATGAGGAGGGAGAGCATTCCAGGCATGGGGCGGGGCTAGGGCCAGGGAAGGGAAGAATAGGGGGGGAGGAGATAGCCAGAGAATATACCTGGAGTGGAGAGATGGGAGTGTCTTACTTGTGGAACAGCCAGGAGGCCAGCTGGATCAAAGAGATCTGAGGTCTCCTGGAGGACTGCAACCAGTCTTATGGTCTATATTTTGGGAAGGGCATTGATAAAGTGAAGAGTGCCCAGGAGAGAACAAATAGGACGGTGAAGAATTTTGAGAGCATGCTCTGTGAAGACAGGTTGAAAGGAGTGGGGAGGTATAGTCTGGAGAACACTTAGGAGGGGCCATTAGAGCTTTCCTCAAGCATTTGAAAGGGCTTCCTTCAAGACAGTCTTGTCAAGAGGCCTTTCCCAGTTCCCCCTAGCACCAGTCCCTTCCCTCTGGGAGTATTACCTTCCCTTTGCCCAGCATTTATCTTATATGTACAGAGTTGTCTACATGTTGTCTGTCTCACTAGAAATCAGGGAGCTCTTTAAGAACAGGGACTGTGGTTTTGCTCTTTGTAGCCTCAAGGCTTGGCACAATGCCTGGCAAATAACGAATATTTAATAAATGCTTGCTGATTGATTGATTGATTGATTGGAAGATATCTACAGAGAGAGATTATAATTGAACCCATGGCAGTTAACAGAGAGGGAGACAAACAGACAGACAGACACAGAGAGAGAAAAGAGAGGGAGAGAGAGAGAGAGAGAGAGAGGTGGGGGGAAGGGAGGGAGGGAGAGAGCTCACAAGACAACCCTGGAAGAGAATGAGACCCTTTTATCTGGAAGCTAGCTGGAGTAAAGGGGAGTTTTGCGAAATAAGGCTGGAAAGGGAGCCTAGAGAAGGACTTAGAGGCCAGGCTAAAGTGTTTGTAGTCTGTCCTAGAGACAATAGAGAGTCGTAACAGGTTTCCCAGTAGAGGAATAACATGACCAGAGCTGTGTATTGAAAAGATGATTTGGGCAGTTGTGTGAAGGATGGATTGGAAAACAGGAAAGACTAGAGGCAGAAAGACCAATTAAGAATCTATGGCAACAGTCCAGATAAGAACTAATGAGGGCCTGAGAAGGCACCAAGCAGAGCCCCCAGGGATGCTGCTAAGTCAGGCTAGGACATGACAGAGCCAAAACAGAGACCACAGGCACCGTCACTAAACACAGTCTATGCTCTCCACATCTGATGCTGATGCCCTGGGCAGAAGGCAGAACCAAGACCGAATCTTCATCAGTCATACTGGCTTGGAGGTTCAGGGCACAAGCCAGCTTACATGAAGATTGATGCCTGGCCTGGGCTGTGGATTCACATGCTCGCCAGAGACTGGGAGAGGGACCCAGCGTAGCATGGAAGAGAATGGCAATCTATCCTCTACAGAATCCTCCCCAGAATCCTCACTTCCTGAGGCCAGTTGTCCTTGCTAGCAGGCTTCTTTGGAGCACCAGGCAGGGGACATCTGTACAACCTCTGGGGTTTATCAACTTGGCAGTCCCCGAAGGATCAGTCCCCTTTAGCTCTTTGAGCTCTGCTGGCTACATTGGCAGTCAGGCTAAGTCCAAGGGAGGGAACAAGAAGTAGGGAGGCAAGGTGTTTGCCAAGAGGTAGGGAGACAAGGTGTGTAGGGACCTCAGGAGGAAACTGCTTAGGTAAATGTCTGCAACCCAAATCTAGCGTGCTAATTGGCCTGCTAATTCCCACTGTTCATCACAAAAACAAAACAACAGACAATATGCCAATTGACTATAATTAGATATTGATGACCTACAGGCAAGGCAAAGATGGTAATGGGTTCAGTCCACACTGGTCCTGTTCGATTTCACCTGCAGGTCCTCCTTACACAGTTAGTCAGTCTCCTAGAATTTATTAAGAAGTCAGTATGCGCCAGGTACTGTGTGAAGGGAGGAGGAAAGGTGAAATTGGACCGAAGATACCAAGCCACATACCTGAGAACAAAAGGAGAACATTACGGAAGATGGATCATAGAATTTGGGAACTTTGGGATACAACCACTGAGGACAAATCCAACCCCGCCAGAGGAGGAACCTGAGACTCAGACATAAAGTAATCTGCACAGGATCAAACAGCTAGTGAGTGGCAGAAGGGGGATCTGAACAGAGAAAATGGGGAAATTCTTTTTGGATGTCCTCCTGAATTATCAGTAATAATTTGAGGTTGTATGGTGCAATAAATAGAGGACCAGTCTTGTAGTCAGATAGAGCTGCATTCACAGCCTTCATTAATTCATTCAATAATCATTTATTAAGGTTTTAGGAGTTTAATTTTATTAAAAATATAGCAACATAATAGCAGCATCATTGGACATATTTTTACTAGTACCATTTAATACTGACTCCAGCCACAAATATGTATCACCATGTAGCACATTATTTCTTTAGATGCTTACATTGTAATATCTTTGGTTCCAATAAGCATTTATTAATCACCTACTAAATGCACTGGAGACCCAGAGACACAAATGAAACACTTTCTGTCTTCAAGGAATTTACAATCTACTGGACAGAAACAACAGTACCCAACTAAGCAAATATTAAAAATATACAGACTAACTGGAGACAAGGCATCTCTAACAACTGGGGGGACAGGTAATACCTCAGGTAGGTGATAACACACAAGCTGAGCCTTGAAAAAGCTAGGCATTTGAAGAGTCAAAAATGGGAAGGGAGAGTGTTTCAGGCAGAAAGAGCAGTCAGTGAAAAGCAGCCAAGGAAGGAGATGGAATGGGAAATCCTGGGAATAGCAAACAGACCAGTTGGGCTGGGATGTAGAACATGGAAGGAAGAAAAGGGAATTTAGTGCGACAATGACACCTACTTCTCTGACACATACATATCTATGTGGCCCTGGAGACGTTAATTAACTTCTCACTGCCTTCAGGCAACTCCTGAAGACTCTATCTAGGAAGTCAGTCAATTAACATTATTAAGCACCTACTGTGGGTCAGGCACCAAGCAAAGCACTGGGGGTATACAGAAAGACAAAAGATAATCTCCTGCTCTCAAAGGGCTCACATACTAATAGGAGGAGCCAATATGCAAACTCTATAAACAAATTTATAGATGGGAGAAACTGGAGATAATTCATGAGAGAAGCACTAGAATTAAGGGGGATCAAAAAGGCTTCTTATAGAGGGTGTGATCTGAGCTGAGAAAAGGAAACCCGGAAATCCAAGCCATGGAAATGAAGAAGAAAGTATTCCAAGCATGGATGAGAGTCAGGGAAAATGCCTGGAGTCCAGAGATGAATATCACACAAGGAGAACATCAAGGAAGCCAGTGTCATTGGGAAATTACAGACAAGCATTGGTGAAGGGAGTTCCCACACTGAGAGTTCCTACACATACTGATAACATGTTTTACTTAACTCATCTAAGCCTCACAAAACACCATGAGTCAGATACCACAACTATCCTTATCTTCATTTTACAAAGGAAGAAACTGAGTCTAACTGTCTTGCCCATAGCCACACAACTAGAACATATCAGAGGTAAGATTAGAACCTGGATCTTCCTGACAAGTTTAGCCCTTTTGGAAAAAAGAGCAGGAGGAGGATGGGGCAGACAGGAGAGAATGTTCCCTGTCCCCATCCAGTGTTTCTGTACTCTGCTAAGATGACTCAGGGTAAAACAGAGACCAAGACACAAAGAGAAAAGAGGGAGCTCAAGGAAGTGAAGGAGAGAGAGAAATGTACAAAAAAAAAGAGGAGAAAAAGAAAAATATTTAAGAAGAAGAAGAAAGGTCAAAGAAAGAAAAGAAGAGGCAAGAGAAGGAAAGGGAATGGGGGGAAAGGAAAAATGTCTAGGAAGAGGAAAAATGTAAAAGAAAAAGCATAAGGAATGGGTAAGAAAGAGGAGGAAGAACAAAAGGATTAGGAGGAAGAGAGGAGAAAAAAAGGAAAAAGAGAGAACTAGGAAGAAGAGAAGACAAGAAGAAAAAGACAAGACAAAGAAAGTCATGCTACCCTTTTACTTATAGAGGTTCTTTGGGAGCAGAGCAGAAGTCAAGCTATCAAAAACAATAGCCAGACTGCCTCCCTATCACCCCCTTCTTTTATCACCCCAACGGTTGCCTGCGGGCCATTTGGCTCTGCTCCAGGCCCTGTGGACTGTCTGCCCAAACACAGCCCAAAGGGTGCCATTACCACCAGCTGTCTTCTTCCCATTTCTCTTCCCACACCTCGAGTGGGAATAGAAGGGAACAGAAAAACTAGGAAACTGCTAAAGTGAAAAGGGTCAAGGTCAGCTAGTTGACCTGACATGGAGGGAAGAAGACAAACAAAGAGCTATCAGCCATCCAGAAGAGGTTTCAAATTCAGAAGCTAAAGTTCCTCACTGGAAAATCCCAAGAGGAAGAGAAAAAGGCTGTTTATTTTCTCCTATACTCGTCCTAGGATTTAAGCCTAACATTTATCATACTCTGCATTGGGTCATTTAGTGCAAGCAAATTACCTTAAATATTTCATTCATTAAATAGCTCCGGCTATTATGAATTCTACCTTAAGCTGAGCACAAAGTTAATTCTTTTTGCACTTATTCAATAATATGAAATAACTACCTTAAATGAATATTTTACAGTTTGCAGTAGAAAGTATTTATTAGCAATCCTATTCCTTTTAGAGTTCCTCTTAAGGGGGCTCCAATGCCTTGTGAAATTTAAACAGTCAAGATGGAACAATTACCCTGAGAAAGTTCTGTTGGATTCACTTTCAATATGGCAGACTAAATGCTCTCTCCTTTAGCAACCCACTAACCACCTAGTAGGGCTGTATTCTGTTCAAGCTGTTAGAATCAAACCCCACCCCAATTTGGTTCTTTGACACTCAGTTTAATCTGTGTAGTCAATCCTCCCACAAAAATATCTCATTGTTAGGACACTGCCAAACCTAAATTGTTCTCTTCATATTAGTAGGCAGTCCTCATGAACTGCTGTGTTCAAATTCATCACCTGATGAACACAATTCTCTGTTGTGTGTCTTTGGCACCTAGCCAGACTCGAAATTTGTGACAGGGATGGTGAGGAATTCCTGATATTCAATTGGGAGCTTGAATTCCAAGAGTTTAGAGGAAAGATCCCCCAGGATCTCCAGGTCTAAGACTATTTACATTTGTGTCTTTATCCTCAGGCCCTACCATAGTGCTTTCAACATAGTAAGTACTTGCTCTCCCTCCCAGATTGATATCTTTGTGATGATAACCAAGTCATCTTTTGTTTCAACTATGACCCAGTCTTCAGTCACTGAACGGGTATGGCCTCAGCCGGACTGAGACTTGGGAAAGACCTCAACTGAGAAAGGTCAACGTCATCCACTGCCCATGGCCAGTTGTCTTGCTATTGGATTTGGATGACTCTGGAGGAGAAGGTGAGGCTGATTTTGCCCAGTCCTGCTTCACTCAAATCAGGACATGACCCTGTGATGTCATTGGTCCTCTTTGAGAAGGAAGGACCAACAAGAAACAAGAAGAAGAAGAATTTAAATGAAAAGAATCAAATCAAAATGAAAACAAGGGCAGGTAATGGATAATGGAGCCTTTATTTCTCACTCTCCTTTGGATTGCTCACTACCTGACCTACACAATAAGCTTATTCCTCACTCCATGTACCACCCATGTACCTATGCAAGCTGCACTCATCCTTACACACCCAGGTCCCTCTCCTCCATGAAGCCTACCATGATCCTATTAATATTTGTGACTGGTAACATCCATTAGCTCTTGAGCATACAGTGCTTAGCATGTCAAATATTCCCAGAACCTCAGAGTTAGATTGAATCTCAATAGCCCTTAAGTCCAGTCTGGACCCAAACAAGGATCCCCTCTATGCCATCCAATAGTCAATAAACATTCATTAAGTGTATGCTGTATGCATAGCTAAGAGCTATGTGTGCTAAGAGCTGGGGATACTTATACAAAAAAAGAAAAACAGCCCCTGCCTTCAAGAAGCTCATGATCTAATGGTCAAAAACAGCACAGAGAAGAAAAGAAGGTAGGTGCCCCTGAATGCAGGCTCACCCAGCCTCTGCATCAATCCCTCCAGTGAGGAGAAACCCTCTTATTTTCAAGGCAGCCCAACACCCCTTTGGACAGCTCCATCTACAAGGAAGTTTTTCCTTGTATTCCTTCTAACTCTGCCTCTTGGCAGTTCCCACCCTTTATTTCTAGCTTTATCCTATAGGGACAAGGAGAATAAATCCAATCTCTCCTTTACCCTTCAAATCCTAAAAACTATTGCCATTTCTTCCCTAGGTCATCTCTTCTTTAAACTAAACATCTCTCCTGCTCATTCATTCATTCATTCCTTGGACAAACATTTAATAAATGGCTCCTGGGTACCAGGCACCAAAAAGCAACAAAGCAAGGTGAATTAGTAAGGGCCTTCCAGGCAACTCTCCTATGACTGTGAGATACAGAAAAGGTGTCAATCTGCATGGATAGAAGCCTCTCACTAGCAAGTCTAGTATTTTTCACAGGACAAAAAAACCTGTCCTCCAAAAGCTAACATTCTCTTGGAGGAATGTAAGGGGCAGATGAGTAGGTACCTGCTCCACAATGTATAGTCTTAGAGCTGCCTAGGGTACTGAAAGCTTAAATGATTTGCCCAGGGTTACATACCAATACTCCTCAAAGGAAGAACCTGAATCCAGGAATTCCTAAGTCCAAGATTAAATCTCGATCTACTATGCCATGCTACCTTCCCCCCTATAGCAGCAAGCACCCTAGCATACCCAGGATGACTGCTGGCACAGGTTCTTAGATCTGCTTTTCTAAAGGAGAGCAGCTCAAAATGGGTTAACAATCTAACTTTAATCAGTCAAATATATGCCATTTACCTAGTTCAGGGGAAAAAGTCAGCACCCTGAACTTCAGAGAATACAAAGAGAAGTTACAACAGAAAATAACACAATTAAGCAGACAGGGCTTCCAGCTGTTTGACCATTACATCCATACCTAGTTAGTTGCCAGAGAGGGAAGCACCAACATCTGGGTTTTCAAAACCAGGGGCTCAACAACTGCTCAGAGTCTCATCTGGCCGAATCACACAATTCTTCCCAAAGTGAGCCCCAAAGCAAAACCTCACATCAAGGTATATATAGCCTTCTCCTGGGTCAGAGAATGTCACAACCCTCTTGACCCACTTCCCAATCACAAAATAACAAGGTATGGGTGTTCCTGAAAAACAAGTCTCCTGCTACAGGCTCCATGTGACCACATTCAGCCTATTAGGAAGCAGAGTGTATTTTCAAATCAGGGAAGATTCTCAGATTCACTTAAGCCTATCAAGGGACATAGGGGGAGGGAAGATCTTCAGATTCCTGTTGCCATTATACCCCCCCACACACACATATTGCAGATGAGATGACTGAGACTCTATGAGATTAAATGACTTGCCCAAGGTTGTATATCTAGTAATTTAACTAAGGCAGGATTTGAATCCAAGTCCTCCTTATGCCAGGTCCACATGAATTAGTTTTAAAGAAAGAAAGAAATTGGCTTCTTGTGATTAATCTATTCTCAAATAAACAATGTTCCACCAAACAACTGGACTTCCTTAAGAGGCAGCTAGGTAGTATGGTAGATAGAACATGGCCGGGAGTCAGTAAGACCTGAATTCAAATCTGACCTCAAACATTTGCTAGCTGTGTGACTCTGGGCAAGTCACTTAACCCTGTTTGTCTCAGTTTCCTCATCTGCAAAATAAACTAGAGAAGGAAATGGCAAACCACTCTAGTACCTCTGCCAAGAAAACCCCAAATAGGGTCATGAAGAGTCAGATGTGACTGAAATGATTCAACAACAACAATAATTTTTTTCTATACCCATGGCCTGGGGCATGGGAGAGTGCCTTTGGAGATGAAAATCATTTGGTCCCCTTTTCTATTTTTAAGGCTGAGAAAAACTGAGTGAATATCATTTCCATTAATGAAAGGCTTCCCTATGCTTCAAAACACCTGGAAACAGCTTACATTTTTTAAACAAAATTGTACCTTTGATGTCCAGAGCATGGCCTGACCCCTTAGAAGAGTTAAGATTTTTAAAATACTATTGATAAATAATCATTTGTGTGATATTTGATGACCATCTGAGACTCCTGCCTCCTTCTCCCATTACTCCCATCCAGACCATAAATAAGGTGCTTCAGGAAAGCCAAGGGAGGTTCCAGTTATCTCTTCCCTCACCCTCAGATAATTTGGGCACATTCTTGATAGTTAAGCCAAGGTCATTATTCTTCCTAATGGAAACAATAGCCTCTGGGCATCATAGCATGCTCCCCATCCTACCTGCATCAGTGATTACTGAAAATAGACCAGAGTTTGAAGGAGTCCCGTTATCTAGCTTCAATGAAATAAAAAGGCCAAAAAAAAATACACTATCCCATTCTTCCGCTTGCAACTCATCAGGCCTAAGATTCAGAAAAATGTTGTCCTTTCAATGTTCTTTATAAACAAATTTTACTTTAATAGTGAGGCAGTGTGACCTAATGGAGAGAACTAAGAAGACAGGGATTCAAGTCCTAACACATACTAGCATTGTATGTACATTGCCCATAGACAGATCCCTCAGTCTATAGGTGCCCCAGGTCTACAAGTTACTAAGGAGTCTCCTCTCTGTATCTGAGGAGGGATTCTCCACTTTGAAGGTTCTCAACACCAGCAAAAGCACAGGTTCAGACCAATTTGTAGACATTCATGTCTACAAGCGATCAAAAAGCATAAATGAAAAAGAATGAAAAGAAATTTAAAAATTTTAAAAAGCATAAATGCCTCCCAAGTGGCCATCACTAGGCAATGGGGACACAAAGACTGGATGGAAAGCAGTCCCTGTCCTTCAGAAGCTTACGTTCAGATAAGCATGCACACGTGTGTGCATTAACTAGATTTAAAATAAATACAAGGTCACATCAGGGAATATTTCTGATTCACCTACTGCGTGCCAGGCATTATGCTAAGCACTTTACAAATATTATCCCAGCTGATCCCCACAACAGTCTCATGAAGTAGATTCATATGATCAACATTTTATACTTGAAAAAACTGAGGTAGAAGTGAAATAACTTGCCTAGGTTCACACGACTAATTGGCATCGGAGGGCAAATTTGAACTTGGGTCTTCCTGACATCAAACCCAGCACTCTATCCACCACCCCACCTGTCATTGTTGTTATTTGGTTGTTGATATTCTAGATAATAGATCTAGAAGGAATGTTTGTTGTTCAGTCATTTTGGTCACATCTGACTCTCTTTGGGGGTTTTCTTGGCAGTGATACTGGAGAGGTTTGCCATTTCCTTCTCCAGTTCATTTTATAGATGAGGAAACTGAGATGAACAGGATAAAGTGACTTTTCTGGGGTCATAAAGCTAGAAAGTGTCCGAGGCTAGATTTGAACTCTAGAAGATGAGTCTTCCTGACTCCAAGCAGTTCTAGAGCTCTGACTCTGGAATCCAAGGACCTGAGTTTAAGTCATGCTCTGGCACCTGTTGGAAAGGCATTGGACCTCTCCTGGGCCCGAGTTTCCTCATCTTTGAAAAGAGAGTTTTCAGATGTTGCTTCTATCTCTAAATCGGTCATTCTATGATTCTACAAATATAAGCATAAATTCCATAAATTGTTAACCTCATTCTCCCCCCACCCATTTTCCAGATGAAGAAACCAACTTGAAAAAGTTAAGCAACTTAGCCAGGATCACACAGGTAAGTGTCATCTTACCAGGGACCACTGGACTTCAGTACTGCTTTTGCTATGTCATACTGTCTCTTTAAAGCATTGTTGTTATGCCTGAAGAAAGTCCAAAGTCAAGTGATTTAGGGTCCTCTGCTGTTTGGGGCTACCTGCTCTCTCCAATGCTTGCAGGTCACTGCTGGCACCATCTTTCACGTATACAAGGATAACATCCACCAGCCACTGTTTGCAGTGGAAGATGCTTGCTCAGTGGTACCATCCCCTCCATGTTCCTCCTCATGATCATCTTATGTGTCTGTAAGATTCCTGGTCAGAGCTACTGGTACAGTCTATAGATTTGGCACCAAGTGTCTCCAACCATTTGACAACTAAATCTGGGACTTCATTGTGTATTAATCCAGTAGGCTCCCAACCTGTGGGTCAAGGACTCCTGGGGGGTTGGGAGGGGAAGAAGATTGCTGAGTTATCACAAGCAATCAAGTCCATAGGCCAGTGGTTCCTAACCTTTCTTGCATCAGGGACCCCTCTGACAAACTGAAGAATCCTATAGCACCTTTCTCAGAATCATGTTGTTAAATGTATGAAATAAAATCCATAGGATTACAAGAGAAAACAATTATAATAAAATATAATTATTCAAATATCCACTGGATTCTAGGGGAAGAACAAGCATTGTCACTCTGATCTTTATTTAGAGCCAACAAAATCCTCAGCAGGACTCAGTCTACTAAATAAGCAAACATACCTTTGACAGACTAAATAAATAACAAGGCTCACAGATGTGTATTAATAGTTGCCAGCATACATAGATGCTAGTGTGATTTTAAAAAATACAAATTCATTTAAAAGCATTACTGAATTCATAGTAGATTTTTCTCATCCTTTATTTTCTCAGCCAACCAATACCAAGAAGGAGGCTGTGTGTTGGGGTGGGGAAAGCCTTGGGTTTAGAGTCAGAAGATCTGGGTTCAAATCCCAGTTCTGCCATTAGTACTTGTATGACCTTAAGGTAGTGCCTTGACCTTGGTGAGCCTCAGTACCTTCATTTATAAAATGAAGAGGCTGGACTAGATGATCTCTAAAGTTCCTTCTAAATGTATGATCCTCAAGAGTACCAGGTCTGGAGTCAGGAAGACCTGAGTTCAAATCTGTCCTCAGATCTTACTAGCTATGTGACCCTGGAGAAGTCACTTCACCCTGTTTGCCTGAGCATCCTCATCTGGAGAGCTAGAGAAATGAATGGCAAACCAGGCCAATATCTCTGCCAAGAAAACACCAAATGGGGTCACAAAGAGTTGAACACAACTGAACAACAAAAGTTCCTACTAAATCTATGATCTTCAATCCTCCCTGGATCTCAGTTTCCTCCTCTGTAAAGTGAGGGGCCACCTTCTTCATCATAGATCCCATTGCTATGCAAGGAGTCCATAAGATACTTTGACCTTTAAAAGGGGTCCTTATATTCAACAAGATTGGGGACCATTGCTCCACCAATTAAGCTAGCAGAGCTAGAAAACTAAATAATAAAAAGGGAATATTTTCCATAACTGGTCCACGTCTTCCCTGCTGGAACACTACAACTAGATTAACCCAAATTAAGGAGCAGTTCAGAGTGAAGAACATCAAAAAGAGACCATTTGATAAAGTGAGTCTTCACAAATTGGAGACCAGAGCTCCACACAGTGCCAGGCACAAAAAGGGTGCTTAATAAATGCTAGCTCACTGACTGACTTCTCTCAAGTTATTACCCAACCTAATCATTAGTGCTTGGGCATCCTTGAGTGTTCCACAGCAATTTGAGCCCCAGTTGTAACAAGGTCAAAGGCTGATACCTCAGTGTACCTGTTTCCCTGTAGTATCCTGATATATGGGTGAAAATACTAAATTACACCATCTACCCAAAAACCACTTTTCTACAAGACATTTTCCCCATTAAGTGATGCCCTTCCTATCACATGCCCAAGGATGCTGCCACTTAAAGTAAATGCACAACCAGGATCACTGCATGGGTGCCAAATCCCATTCCTCTGAGTAGCACCCACTATTCCTGGTACACTTTGGAGCAGGCACTGAGTTGAGTTAACATTGGGTAAGACTGGGGATGACAATGAGTATTCATCTCCCTTTGATGTTGGTCCAACTGAGAATTCTTTGGTCTTCAAGTTGATGCAATTTCTAAAGAGAATCACAGAATTTTAGGATTGAAAGGGCTCTCAGAGGCTATCTAATCCAACCAATACTTGAAAAGGAATCCCCTATTACAACATACCCAGCATCCTGCTTCTGGGCAGAACTTATGGGCAAGGGGACTCACCACCTTCAGAGACTATTCATTCTAGGAAGTTTTTCCTGACATCAACCCTAAATTCCATCTTTGTAACTTCCATGATCTCATCATCTGAGGTCAAACAAAGCAAATGTAATCTTTCTTAAGTAATATGATAGCCATTCAAGATACCTTGCACCTTCCCTGTATGGTCATCTCCAATTTATACTGTCTAAATCTTGTTCTTGGATAGTGTTTTGCATGTTGTGTCCGCTATTAGGCTGTGAACCCCCTGAGAGCTGTCTTTTCTCTTTCTATGTATCCCTAGAGCTCAGAATATTAAACATCTGGTAGGTGTCTAATATATGCTTACTGACTTGAGAGGAAGACAATAAGTATTTATTAATCACCTCTTGTGTGCCAGCCACCATGTTAAGCAGTTTATAAATATTACCTCATTTGATCACTTGACTTGACTTGACTATCATTTTTCTCCACTCTCAGCTCCAAGTCTTTCTTTACCCAGGCCAAATACCCACTGTTCTGTCAATACATAACCACCAAGGGAAAAAAAACAGACATCAGAGAGAGATCCCTCAGTGGGTGTTTCACTTTGTTTTTAAGCCTCTTCTCAGTAGTTAGTAAACTAGCTGTGAGAACTTCCAGAGGCAAAAGTCGTTCCCTCTGCTTTCCAAATAAAAACTGTCTCCAGCTATAGCAGCTGCATTCAAATGCAGCCCCTGGTCAGTGACCTGGGGAAGGTTGGCTTATTTTTAAGCATGAAACGTATCTACCCAAATGATGAGGTTTACTGCTTTGCTTATGAGCAATAACCGAGCAGATACCTTTAACCACTGGTTCTCATAAATCTTGTCTGGGCAAAAACCTTTCAATTTCCAGTGGAAATATGCAAAACAGACTCCACACTGTAAATCTTCCTTTTTCAGTTCTAAGGAGATAAGTTGGACCTATTAACCTTCCATGTTATTTTCAACTTCATTATTTGAGCTGACATGACAAGAGAGAGTGGTGACGGCCCACGTTGGCACAGTGCATGTAAATCGCTTTCTCAAAGGAAATTACTTCTCCGGCCTGAATGTTATTAATCTAAATTCTCCCTTAGTCAAATTGTGGCCCTTAATGCATATGGAACAGGTTGTGATATTTATCACATATAGTATTCCACCCAGGCACAGACCAACCATATATTCTTAGTCTTCCACAGACCTACCCTTTGAGGGGAGAGGAGCCCTGATCAGCAGCTACCATCATCTAGAGAAGGAAGTCAACCTCAGAGAATGTCACCTTGAGCTACTGTAGTCTAGAGAAGAAAGTCAACTTCAAAGAGTGTCACTTTGAGTTCCGACTTGTTTCTGTGTCCCTTCTCCAATCCACTCCCCTTACCAGGTGATTTTCCTAAGTCTTAAGTCTCCTCAATAGTCTTCAACGGATCCCTACTACTTCTAGAATCAAAACACAACCATCTTCGGCATTTACAATTCTTTAGGACCTGTCTCCTTCTTACTTTTCCTCCTGTATATTCTACATTATTCTGTTCCACACACTCTACCATGGCCTTTTAACGGTTTCTTATATTTGACGTGTCATCTCCCATCCATATGCTTTTGCCCGGCACACATATTTGGAATGTACTCCCTTCTCATTCCCACCTTTTAGAATTCACAGTTTCTTTCAAGACTCAAGCCAAGCACCCCTTCTCCATGAGGCCTTTCTTGACCCTCCCGCAATTGCTAAAGCTTTCCCCCAAAACACAACAAATTTACCCTATATCTGGTTTGTAACCTATAATGTAATCTTATATATAACATAATAATATGGGCACAGTAGATAGAAAACTGGTCTTGGAATCAAGAAGACTCATCTCTCAGAGTCCAAATCCAGCCTCAAATACTTACTAGCTGTGTGACCCTGGGCAAATCACTTTACCCTGTTTTCCTCAGTTTCCTCATCTGTAAAATGAATGGGAGAAAATAATGGCAAACCACTACAGTATCTGCCAAGAAAACTCCAGATGGAGTCATGAAGAATCAGACACAATTGAAACAAGTAAATAACAACGACGTAAAAATAATATAATCTACATGTATACATGTTCATCTTCCTCCAACCCATCTCTTCTCTCCATCCCACCCCCATCCCATCCCCATTCCATCAATAGCTCCTTGAGAGTAGGGACTGTTTCCATTTTGTCTTTATATTTTGTGGCAGCTAACGCTTAACACGTGGTCTGGCACCTAATAGGCACTCTTTTCATTTTAATTTATGGAATAAAACAATACATACTTAATAAATGCTTATAAATTGATTTGGCAGTCACCTTCTATACCTTTGTCATAGTGCAAGAGTAATTATCCCTGAACTCTTCTAGTGTCCCTCAGTAAACCTACAGAAAAGGGTTTCCTTTCCCCATCCAAGGGTACAACTTCATGATGCCTTTTCTAAGGAAGGCTCTCATGCATAACTCCTGCCTTGGAGAATCCCCAGCTTCCTACATATTATAGTTCAAATGCCACCTCTTCCATGAGGCCTCTCCTTATCCCCACCTGAATTGTTCAGGTTCATTCTTTCTTGTGTGTATGAATGTATATGCATATATATATATATACACATATACATATATACATTTTTTAAATTTTAATTGTATATATACATTTCTATATATACATTTTAAATACAAATTTAAATTTATTTCAATAAATACATTTTAAATTTATTTGGGCATATCTTGCATGCCCCTGGTAGAGCATAAGCCACCTGAGGACAAGGACTATCTTTTGGTTTTATCTTCACAGGGCTACTCCAGTGGCTCATCATGGAAGGGAGGTGACCCCCCAGTGGATGATGCAAAGGCTCCAAGAACAGTCCCAGAAACCGATCATGGCTGTTTTCCAAGGTCCGGCTTAGCTAAAGACAGGGAGACTCCTCACCAGATGTCCAGTCACTCAGTGATGAAAACAATCAAGGGGACAAAGACAAATGTAAACTGACCTCCAGGCCTATAACGTGACTATTGGCACAACACTAGATCCTTCCCCAATGACCAGAAGGCGGGATCAATACCAGAAGCGCTGAATTAGACCCAGCTTTACATTGTCCCTAAGAACAAAACCAGAAGACAGAAGGAAGTCGCAGCTAAATGGAAGGGGGCTGATAAGTTCTCCTTGAAATTGCAAAGCTCCTCAAAGGACCTCCCAACTTCCCCCAGAACCAAAGCACATTTTTAGGACCAGTATTTTACCAATGTTATAATGCTATGAGTCATACAACACAGCAGCCTCCAAAGAATTAAAAATGAACGTCACACAGAGGGCAATAGTGGGGCATATGGTGGGTGTCAGTTGGCTACAACACATTTCATAGAAATAAAGAATTAGGAAGAGGTACAGTAGAGGAGGTCTTGAGTCTCAGTGAAGAAGAAGGCAGGCTGGTCACATGGTAAAGGATAAGAGGTAGATGGTCTGAGGGCTCAATGTCAGAAGAAAGGGAGCATAGCGCCCAGCATGCTGAACTCACCCCCTGTGATGAATTAAGAGAGGACATGAACAAAGGATAGGGTGGTGAGGATGGATATGATCCACATATCTGGAGGAAATGTCCAAAGCAATGAGATCACCCAAATGTCTGAGCATTTGAGCAGCCCCAATGTCTAGCACATGGGAGTTTGGGTATTGGACCAGACATAGATAAAGGAAACTCTTTCAATTAATGCATATTAGCAACCTGCTCTATACCACCACACATCTTAGCCTCTCTAACACATAGTAGACACTTAATAAAAGATTATAGGATTATTATTTTTTTTCTTTATAACTACCCTTTCTAGGTAGGCCCTTTGCATATAGTAATTAGGCACTTAGCAAGTCTTTGCTACCAGGAAATATAGTTGAAATGTCAAGTCAAATCAAGTCTGCCTGTATTAATTAAGCACCTACTACATACCAGGAGCTGTGCTAAGTACTGGAGATAGAAGGCAAAAGTACAATCCCTGTCCTCAGGAAGCTTACGGTCCGGGGGGGAGATGCCATGCAAACCACTAGGTGCATGCTAGCTATAGCCAGGGTCAGTCGGACACATTTTGTTGGCTCACAGAGGAAAACAGCAAACTGAAATCTCCTGTTGTGTTTTTTTAAAATGTAAGCTCTCTGAGAGTGCCCATTGTATGCTTAAGACTTAAAAATGCTTGTTGTTCAGTCATTTCAGTCATGCTCAACTCTCTGTGACCCCATTTGGGGTTTTCTTAGCAAAGACACTGGTGTGGTTCTGTAGCTCATTTTACAGATCACAAAACTGAGGCAAACAGGGTGAAGTGACTTGCCCAGGGTCACACAGCTAGTAAGTGTCTGAGGTCAGATTTGAACTCAGGAAGATGAGTGCTGTAATGCACTATGGCACCATCTAGCAACCCATGGCCTGGCACATAATAAGTGCTACATAAAAGTAAGCTAGTATTATTGATACTGGGGAGAAAAGAGTAACTTTTCTTCCCAAGTCAACATGAACCTTTTAAGTGATTTCTTATTCTATACCAGTAAGTGCTAAGTCCTGGGGATATAGAGACAAAAATCAAAAAGAACCTGCCCTCTTGGAGAATCTATTCTAATTGGGGTGACATATCCAGATACTGGGGTACATAAGGATGTCACAAATCCAACCTAAGGCTGCCAATGGGAGGGGAAGGCACCAATGCAGGAAGGGGACTGCTGGTCTTTGCAAATGAGTCGATATTGCTCCAAAATCTTGGGAGAGTACACACCCTCTTTGCTGCCAGGCCTGTAGGTCTTGCCTAGACCCTACATGTAGAACAAGCAGGTGCTTACCTCTAAGGCCTAGTGGAACTGACTGCCATGGAAAAGAAGGGAGAGGTAGGAAAAAAGGGGGAGTGGAAGGCGGGGGAAGCTTTGTAAAGAGCTTTTCCCCCTCTGCTACTGGGGCTTTTTGCAGGGTAATTACAAGAAGTTGAGAATCCATTCGGGGACTTACAGTTCATTAAGTGAATTTCCATCTGCGTATCCACCACCTAAGAAACATTACTTTGTACAATACTCTGGTTTTTATTGTATGTAAGTCAGATTGTTAATTTGCGGTATGCAGTGAGGAAAGGAGTGTTTCGGTAGCAACTCATTATGTAAAATGACCCTGGGCTTCCATCAGGTTTACATTCTATGCTCCTTAACACTTGATGGGATACCAGTAAGCTGGGGGGGGGGGGTAGTGGCACAGCAAACAAAACCAGCTTTTGCTTCCTCTGACAATGCCCATCAGGCATGGGCACTGAAGAGGCACCTTCCCAGAGCCTTTATTCACTTAGAGAGAAAGCTGTCCAGGGTTTCAACTGGATATTGCTGACTCTGGAGTGAGAGGTCCCACATTCAAATTCTGTCTCAGACCCTTATGGCTTGAGCGACCTTGAGTGACTTGTTTAAGTCTCCTTCGACCTATGTTTCCTTGAGTTTGAATAAGATGGCCTCTAAGGTCTCGCTTGGTACAATGGATATGGGTTCTGCATATCTACCACTTACTACCTGTATGACCTTGGATAAATCAATTCCTCCCTTTAGATCTCAGTTTTCTCATCTATAAAATGGGGGAGTCCAACTAGATGGCCTGTAAGGACCCTTGTAGTTCAATAGCTAGGATAGATTTTAATAAAAAGATCACTTTCCCAGAGTCCCCAGAGCAGGAAAATAGCCCTGGCTGCTGGCTCATTGCCCAAGTGAAACAATCAGAGGCAGCTCATCCCCACAGAAGTCAGGTAAAGTGGGGGGGAGGGCTGATGCACCTCTCTAGGGCTCAGTTTCTTTCTCTATAAAATGGAATGGTTAGACTAGGTCCCTTCTAAGATTTCTTCTAAGTCTAAACTGTGACATGATTATTAGTTACTCTGATTGATCTGCAAATTTTGCCACACAGACCTTGGTAAGGAAATAGCTCCAGCTCACTCTCTGTAAACCCAGGTAAGGGAAGCTCTTCAGACTTAGATCAGGGAGTGGCCACAACATTTCTACCCAGAGAGGTCTCCTGGAAAGAGAACAGATGTGAAAACTGACTCCTGGTTTCCTCCCCGCCTCGCTACCACCAAACGTGGATGTCTGCATTCTAACCAGGTCTTAAGTTTACCCTTTAAAAGATCACCTTCCCTAAAGAGATCATAGAAGTGGGAAAAGGACCCATATGTACAAAAATATTTATTGCAGCTCTCTTCATGATGGCAAAAAACTGGAAATTTAGGGGATTCCCATCAATTGGGGAATGGCTGAACAAGTTGTGGAATATGAATGTAATGGAATACTATTGTGCTGTAAGAAATGGGGAGGAGATGGACTTCATAATTACCTGGAGAGGCTTATACAAATTGATGCTAAGTAAGAACAGAACTAGTAAAAATTTGTACACAGTCATAGACACATATGTGTGACAACCAACCTTGATAAACTGGACTCTTCTCAGCAATGCACAGTTAAAAGACAGCTAGCTCTACAAATCTCAGGATGGAAGGAAATATCTACATTCAGAGAAAGTTCTAGAAAGAACAGCCTTTAAATGAAGACTGAAGCAATCTACATACTAGCATTCTCCTTCATGCTTGGTTTTCTTTCTTTTATCCCATTGTTCACTCCATTGGTTACAACCCTTCTATACAACCAGACTATTGTACAATGTGAAAATATTTGCAGATCCTATACATGATTGCACACCACCATGGGGGTGGGGGGGGGAAGGGGAGAAAATCTGAAACTCAAGGGATTGTGGAACTGAATCTTGTAAACTAAAAGTAAATGAACAAGTCAATGGGAAAAAAGATCACTTTCCCAGAGTCCCCAGAGCAAGAAAACAGCCCTGGCTGCTGGCTCATTGCCCAAGTGAGACAATCAGAGGCAGCTCATCCCCACAGAAGTCACTCCTGGAGAGTTACATTCTGACATGGCCATCATTCCAGATACAGAATGAGACCAAAGATCAGAGAAACAAATCACACATAACAATCAGCAAGAACACTGTACCCCAGGAGTGGGTGGGAGGGTGGCTGGAGACAATTGTTACCAGTGTGCTGGAGTTTACCATCAAATGATAAAAAATGGAGGAAGAAAGAAATGGACAGTGACTTTGGGCAAGTCAGTTCCCCTCCCAAGCCTCAATTTTCCTCATCAGTAGGACTAGACAAGCACTAAGCTCCCTCCCAGCTCTGATATCCTGTGTTCTGAGGCCATTCCCAACTCTGACACTCTGTTCTAAGGCCCTCCCAGTTCTCTATATTCCAAGATTCCTCCCAACTCTCACATTCTCTGTTCTAAGGTCCCTTCCAGCTCTGACATTCTCTGTTCTAAGACCCTCTTAGCTATGACTTGTGTTCTAAGACCATCCTAGCTCTCATATTCTATATTCTAAGATCCCTCCCAGCTCCCACGTGTTCTGTTTTAAGGTTCTTCCCAGCTCTTACATTCTTTGTTCTAAGACCCTCCCAGCTCTGACATTCCTTGTTCTGAGGGCCCTCCCAGCTCTGATATTCTATATTCTAAGGTCCCTCCTAGCTCCCACATGTTCTTTTCTAAGGTCTTTCCCAGATCTCATATTCTTTGTTCTAAGGGCCCTCCCAGCTCTGACATTGTTTGTTCTAAGGTCCTTCCCAGCTCTGATATTCCCTATTCTAAGGCCCTCCTAACTCTAACATTCTTTATTCTAAGTTCCCTTCCAGTTCAAACATCAAATATTGATATTCCAAGGGTCCTCCCAGCCCTGACAGCCTGAGATTTTGCGACCTTTAATTATTTAGGCCAACTAGTACGTCTTCTCATCAGCCTAGAAGACACAGCCTTGTGCTTCGCCCATGCAGAAAAGCCTCAAAGTAGCATTACCTCTAATGGCAATGAGCATCTGCATTTTACTCAAAGATAATGTCATAAGAATTGAATGAGATCATGCTTGGACAGCACTTGGGGACAAAGCTTGAAGGGGCATGCATCCACTATCATCGTCACCATCATCAAGGGAGAGTAGGTGATGTTCTTCTAGACACTCTTGGATCACCCACAATCGCTTCTCTGCTGGGCCCAGCCAGTTCATCTTGGCTTTATGCTTAGTTTACTCCTGCTGAATAGGGAGACCAAGGAGTCATCTAATATATTCTCTATTAGGAGGGATGCGGGAAGAGACTGAGCATCTATATGGCACCTACTTACTATATGCCAAGAACTGTGCAAAGCGCTTTATGAACATTATCTCATGTAACCCATTTTCACAACAACCCTGAGAGGTAGGTGCTGTTATTATTCTCCATCTTACAGATGAGAAAACTGGGGCAAACAGGGTTCAGGGACTTGCCCAGGATGAAAAAGCTAGTAAGTGTCTGAGGCTGGATTTGATTTCAGGAGTTCCTGGCTCCATGCCCAGCACTTTATCCACTGGGTTACCTATCTGTCCCAGTTAGATGCACTGTCTCTACTGGTACAAACTCTCACTGACATGATCATTTGGAAGGAGAAGGAGGAAAGAGAGAAAGAAACTCTTTCCTCCTCTGCCCCCCAGTTAGGAGCAATTTCCTCACAGCTCTGGTTCTAACTTTTGAACTACAACCCTCTAAAATGGAGCTCTTCCCATTGGTTTGCCAATTGACTGACCAGCTCCAATCTGGCTTATTTTTCATATAGCTATCCCAAAAAGTGAGATTTTATCTTTTTAACCAGTCATACGATGTTTTCTGTGTGCCCTCATTTGCCTTTCTTCCAATGGCTAAAACTGTATGATCTTCCCAAATTAAATATTTGTTGACAGCTTACTTTATACTTTTGATTTATTCATTCCTTCATTCCTTCATTCCTTCCTTCATTCAATGCATGTGGGTCTCTTCTTATCATACAGAGGTAGCACCTGGCTTACATGATAAATATTCATTGTCAGTTTAGACAGTTATTGACATAGTGGAGTAGATGAAGGACTGGACTTGAAAAGGGCAAGGTTTGAATCACACCTTCAAATTTTAAAATAATAGATACTGAGCTGGAAGAGAATTTGGAATTCCACCTAATCCAAACCTTTTATTTTACCAAAGAGGAAACTGACTAGCCATGTGACTGTGGGTAAATCACTTAAGCTCTCTTAAGACTCAGGCAACTTCCCAAGACATCTGCTGAGTGATAGATGGGTTTCTTCTACCTTGAGGCAGGGAATTTGCCTGCCAAGGACATCACTGATACTTCATACAGCTATAAGGCACTGTGGAACTTTGGCACATACTGACTGTGTGAACATGGGCAAGTCACTTAACTTTTCAATATTCCCAGGTAACTCATGAGCCCCCACCAATGTGTCTCCCCACTCATAATCAGACAAAGTTAATTTTCTTTGTTACAAAGGTATCTCTAAGACTCTAGGTTTCAGAGGTGCTGACTGACATGGCTATGAGGAATTCCCAGATAAGGACACTTCCCCTAACAATGAAATCATAGGTCCAGAGCTTATTCTGATCCCTAGTTGGAATGGGCTTTGCACGTTTTGCCCAGCTCCCATTCCCACAAGACTCTCTGCAGAGGCAGAGGAGAGCTTCCTTCCTGTGACAATGCTGGGATCTCTCACCTGCCTTAGCTTCCAGTCAGTCACAAGACAATTTTGCTCTTCCAACTACTGTGTGATCTAAATTGGTGCTGCTAAACCAAAGTCCCCAGATGAGTTGGGAGAATCATAGATCTAGAGCTAGAAAGGACCTTTGAGGTCATGTAGTCCAAACCTACCTTCTTTTGATGAAACTCAAATCCAAAGAGCTTAAGTGATTTGCCCTAGGTCACAGAGGTAATAAACCTAAGAGGTGGAATTAGAACCCAGGTCCTTTGATTCCTGAGCCAGGGATATTTCTCCTGTACCATACTATATAGAAAGGAGAGCTTTCTGGGAGGAAGCAGAGATACACTGAGAAATGGAGATGACATAAAACCAAGCTATCAATAAAAATTTATTTAAAAAAACTATTGGTTGATGATGTAAATGGAAAACATAGATATGGTAGGGATAGAGATTAGACCTATGAGTTCACTGGTATAGGAATCAATAATTTAATTGATACAGGGAATGATCAAGTGGGAAACCTTCCTCTACCAATGCAGGTCTATACATTCTCTACAACTGGAGCCTTATAAAGCTGCCTAGAGTCCTGAGAAATTAGGTGACCTATCCAAGGTCATACAGTCAGATATCAAAAAAGTAATAATAAAATACATGATTATGCCAGATAGCAGTAAAATCCTAGGAATAAGATGGCTAATTTAAATCAAAGTCAAGTCAAGCCCTCTCCTAAGCTGAACCTGGAATAAGAATAATTTCCCAATAGTCTCCAAGAGGTTGCTGAGTCAAGGGTTAAGACCTTGGTGGCCACACTTTAGAGCATCCCATCCTCTGGCCTCAATAGGAAAAAAATAACAGTAATGGCACTGAAAAGGAAGAGCTCTGTTGGGGTCAGCCCAGCTTGTCTGTGCCCAGGGCTGGCCTCCAATGATGCTCTTTTGATCCTTAAAGGAAAAGAGCCAGTATCTTCTCCAGGGATCCCCAACACCACCTTGTCTTGGATAAAAAGGGTCATGCCTGGAAGAATCCATCCCCCCCCCACACACACACAGCCAGAGGTTAAGAGAAGATTAAGCTCCAGCCCATCCACAGAGGTATGGAGTGCATTCAGAGCATTATAAATCTGCTGGTGCAGAAGGCCTCTTTCCTCATTTGTTAGTCAGCGATGTGTGAAAATGTTAATGAAGGGAGCTATAATCTATGAGAATTTCACTATTAAAATTTAGTTCACGTCTGAGGGCTTCTGCTTACACGCAGCCCACTGTACATCAATCCTTCCCGTGTGCAGCTAATAATAGACGTAATTGCCTCACTCCGTCTAGCCACCTTCACCCTAGCAATTCCAAGATTTGCAGGAACTGTTATTGTAGAAATTATTTTCATTCTATTAACTTTGAATTTTATTATATGTATTCTTAAAAGAAAATAAATGTAGAAAGATGGTGAGTGCATATCTGGTCCCCAACACAAGTATTTTTTAAAATATAACATAATGACAAAAGGCACTGGAGTAGGATGATATAATGGTTCCTTTTCCTTATTGAAAACCTAAATTGGGTTCTGCATTGTCAAGTGTATAAAGCAGTTTCTTTCCTTTCATGGAGGATGTTGGCTGTTCTGGTGTTAGGGTCGTCTACTTAGTGACTGCTGAGTTGTCTCTGGAGATCGGGAAAGGGCCCACTTTTACCGGATCACAAGGTCCCAAGCATTGGTATCCTACTTCCTTCTTCCCCTTTGTGCTTTAGAGGAGTTTAACATGGTGCATAGTATACAGTAGGCACTTAATAAATTCTTGTTTCATTCCTTCCTTGTGTCCCATTATAGGACATTTCCTTGGAATCTATGCCCTGGGAGATTTGCAGGCAGGTAGCCCTTCTGCAGCTCCTATTCTATTAACCCAATGGTCTTCTCTAACTAGACTGCCAGCAGGGTTTAACAAAGTCATTGGACGTACAGCTGGGTGGAAGGGGACAGAAGTTAACTGTCTCCTTCAGGACTGGGAGACCAACCCATTGCCCACTTGGGCTCTGAAATCCAGGAGACCAATTTTCTCCTCAAGCTCATAGAATCATAGGGATGAAACCTATCATTTCATTGGCATAGGGAACTCTCAAGCAGAGAAACTCCCTTCTCAAGTAAGGAAACTTAGCTGTCTGCCTGAACACTTGAATACTCCTCTCTAAGGCCACCATCTTTCTACTCTGTATATCTGGTGTATGTATCTAGTTAAGCCTCACTTAAAGCCAATTCACACCCAAGCCAAGACATTATCCCATAAAGTCATCAGTCCTCTTCAAAACAAAAGTAGAGCAACCCAGTCATTTACATATGGTCCCCCATTAGACTGTAAGCTCCTTGAGGGCAGGGTTTTTTGTGTCTTTGGGTTACCTGTGCAAAGATCTATAGATATTTGCAGGGATACTTGCTCTGCATTCTCTTTGTAGAGTATGGTAAACAACAGTAGTAGTCTAAGCACTCTGTTATGTGGGTTGGACTCCAATTTATCATATGTTAGAATCAGAGGATCATAGTTTCATGAAGTATAGATAGACAGTAATTATAAAAGAGAAGGCATGGGCAACTGGGTGAAGGGGGAAAGATCTCCTGAAGAAGGCCTTTTGGCTTTCTTTTGTATCCTCAGAGAATTAGCACATTGTAAGCATTTAATAAAAGCTGACTGATTGATTGACTCTCTGTATACACATCATATCCCCTAAAATAACATAAACTTGCTGTAGGTAGGAACTAGTCTAATGTTGGTCTGTTTATCCCCAGTACAGCACCTTGCATGCAGTAGGTACTTAAAAAGTGTTTGAGGAAGAGAATCTGGAGAGCGTCTGGCTCTAACTCCCAGTACAACAGAGATTTAGAGAAGTGAAGAGGACTTGCCCAAAGGGAGGAGCCTGGCACAGTCACGAGTCTGAGAGCGAGCATCTATGTAGCATCTTATTT
>CM053596.1:28478062-28507498 GCA_028646575.1 Pseudocheirus occidentalis | reverse complement strand
ATCCTCTCACTCAATCCTCACAACAACACTGGGAAGCAGGTGTTATCATTGTCCCCATTTGAGAGATGTATAAACCGAGGCAGGCAGATCTTAAGTGATGTTCCCAGGGTCACACAGCTGGGAAGTGTCTCAGGCCAGAATTTAATTCAGGGCTACCTGACTCCAAGCCCAGCACTCTAGCCGCTGAATCACCTCACTGTCTCTGGACTCAGAACCAAAGAGAAACGAGTTCAAATCCTCCCTCAGACACATACTAGGTATGTAACCATGGGCAAGTCACTAAACTTCCCCATTTGTAAAATGAGGGGTCTGCACCCAATGAATTTTAAGGTCCCTCCTAGCTCTCTCTGATACTAAGTCACAGAGCAAGTAAGTTATAGACCAAAAGGTTGAACTCAGATCTAAGGGAATCATAGATTTGGAAGGATCCCCGGTGCCATATTAGTCCAGAATCCCCAACTTCTGAGCTGAGCTGTACTCCGATGCCATCTCCTCCACGGAGTCTCTTTTCTCCACCTTTCCTGCCTTGCTTCCTTGACTTCTTTCAGCCCCAATCTCCCCTTCTTCAGGAGATCTTTCCCCCTTCACCCAGTTGCCCATGCCTTCTTTTATAATTACTTCATGAAACTATGATCCTCTGATTCTAACATGATAAATTGGAGTCCAACTCACATAACAGGCAGGATTTGCAGAGTGCTTAGACTACTACTGTTGTCTACCATACTCTACAAAGAGAATGCAGAGCAGGCATCCCTGCAAATATCTACAGATCTTTGCGCAGGTAACCCAAAGACACAAAAATTAAAAAATAAAATAAGGAATTATTTCTAGGTGATCTTCCTACAAATCACCCCAAGCATGACATATCTTTGTCTCTAGGTTTTGAAGGCCATAGAACACAGTCAGACCTTGGGTGAGCCTGGGTAGGAGTCCTCCAAGCACTGTTAAGAAAATAGGAGAGCTCATCTCTCATCTGTGACCCCTACCAAGGCCAACACTCACACACACACACACACACACACACACACACACACACTCACATCCACCCACAGGTACCTCAGGCCTCTGCAAGCACCTGATTTCCAGACAGCAGGGGATGGGGGCGGAGAAGCAGGCCCTTAGGGAAATGGGTGTGACGTGAAAATCTATAAAGGGAGGGCACCAGCACAGGGACAAGCTGCCCAGAGACTGGCTAGTCTCCTCTCCTTCGGTGGAGGGGGCTGTGTCTGTGCTCTCTAGGGTACCAGTTTCAAGGCTGACGCTATTCGTGACCTTGAAGAAGGACTTACAAATCTGAGTGCTGAGAGGAAATGCTCCATACGCTTAGGAAGAAGTAAGGGGCTCTTATCACAGGGGTGGAAGGCAAGAAGGAAACACTTGTTCCAAGTGCTGCAAGGTGCTTCCAGCATCCCTCCATGCCGGTACAGAAGGGCCTAGGGAGCTCAGAGGGGAGGGATGATGGGTGACTGATTGAAGATCACAGACTTAGAGTTTAAAAAGAACCTCAAATAATATCGAGTTTAAACCTATCATTTTACAGATGGAGAAACTGAGGTCCCTGGAGGTATGCCCAGAATCTGAATGCAAAGGCACCTCAATAGACAGCTAGTCTATTCTACACCAGAAAAAAGGATATATTCCGTAGCATGCATGATCAGGGCTCATCCAGCCTTTGACTGAAGACTAACAGAAAGGGGAAATCTAAGACCAAAGCAGCTACCTTGTATCACCAAGGCTCCTAGTTCTTTCCTTGGGTGCTCCATAGCAGGCAGCTAGGGGGCACCATAGTGCACAGACTCCCTGGCCTAGAGTCAGGAAGACTCATTCATCTTCCTGAGTTCAAATCCAGTCTCAGACACTTCCTAGCTGTGTGCCTCAGTTTCTTCATCTGCAAAATGAGCAGGAGAAAGAAATGGCAAACCATTCCAGCGTCTGTGCCAAGAAAACCACAAACGAGGTCACAAAGAGTCAGGAACAACTGAAAATGCCTAAACAAAAACCAATTATATCCCCTCAGCTTTCTCTTCTCTACATTAAACATCCCTGTTTCCTTAAAGGATGCTTATTTAGCATGAACTCAAGGCCGTTTACCATCTTGGTGTCCCTCCTTTGGACATTCTCTGACTTATTAATGTATGCTCTAAAAATGTCTAAAGACCCATGATTCTCCAGATGTACTCTTCCCTGGTTAGATCCTATGTTCAAAAAGTAGACATGAGGGCACCCTGTTTTCCAGAGCTAAGACCCAGCAAGTAAGTTCTGCCCTGAGCTTGGCAGAACAACAATCCTTTGTGCTCACCCTCTGGCAAAATCACAGCATTATCATATTACTTTGAAGAGCACCAGGTGTTCTCGGAGCTCAGACAAACGCTGGACAACCTCAGACAAGCACCCATGTCCCAAGCATGACGTCCTGCTATGATTCAAACTTGTCTTATTACTGCTGTTATCACTCACTGTCAGGGCTACAGCTCATTGCATAGCCATTGGTATAAAGTATTGACATCTCCCCACACTGCCTCAGGTGCCCCTGCTGAGGCACTTCCCCACTGGGGGAAAGCCCACGCATGTGTCTAGATCCCGTCTTGCTTTCAAGCTGTTTCCTTCACTTTTAAGTTAAATTTCTATTTGATTCCCATCTCTCCTCTCTCTAGCCTGCTCTGTTCAACTCCAGTCATCCACAGGTTAGAGGCCAGTTCAACCTAACTGACATTAACTGGTGTCAGAAGTGAGACTGGACATGGAACTGGGCCATTGGACTCTCTGGTACCAGTGGGAATAGAATGGATATCACCAGAGATTTATTTCTTCAGAGTCTGACCCTTCTCATTAGGTGAGTCCTCTGCCTTTCTCCCTGCTTCATTGCCCCAACTTTGGCCTTGGTCAAGCTTGCCATTCTTTGTAAGAAGAACTCTGAGACCCTCCAGTGACCTGATGTCTCTGATCACTCTGGTAAGGATATCCTTTCTTATTCTACACACCTCTGTTAATTGGTCCCTCTGAGGGTCTCTCTGTTTTTAAACTACACGCCTCTGTAAAATCGTAACTGCATGCCTTTGTTAAAAACAAGTAAAGTCAGGACTGTAACTGCATGCTTTGTTAAACTTATCTGTGTCTATCTGTATCTATCTCATCATTTTGTCTGTGTTTGCGTCTTTGTAAAATATAAAATATCTGTGTCATGTTTGTATTGTTTGTAGATAATACCTTGAAAGATTTAAAATGTAGCCAGCCAGAAAAACTTCTAAGGACTGGAGCCAACGAGTTTAGAACACTGGGAAAGATTAATGAACTTTTGTACTTGAAGCAATTGCCCCACTAAGCAGGACTAACTTCTACTTTAGGCTTTCCATGGGAGATTAGGTAATATGAAAAAAAAAGTCAGATAATCAAAGTTTACAGAACTGCTAAAAACATCTTATCATATTTTGGAGGTTTGAAGATTTATCATTTTTAAGATTGCAGGGGAGATCTTCTGAGATTTGGGGTAACTCCAGGAACTCACACCTTTCTGAAATATCTTAGTAAATTTTGGAGTACCACTCTATAGAATTTGTTTTAAGGAAAAATAAGCATTAAATTTTATAAAAGTTAAAAAGAAATGGCAAGATTAATAGCCTCACTGTTCTAGGGCAAGGAAGGAAGGCAGCTAGTTTGGAAGGAATCCCAGAGTGAAGAAAGAAAAAAATTGGTAAACAGTTTTTACTTTATAACAACCTCCTGTCAGCCCTTCCTTGGGCATGTTTGTGATTCCCCTAGGTCAGAGACTCTTCTCCTTCTTATTCTGTTAACCCCTCTTATCTCAAATGAGATTCCCAAATATAGGTGATGAAAAAAAAATGCTGGAAAAATGTAGGGAAACTTCGATTATGTTTCAAGTTGCAGAAATCTATTAGCTGTGCAATCTATGTAATCTAATCTCTGATTGCCCCAGTTTTCTGATCTGTAAAGAGAAAAATAATAATGGTGCCCACTTCCCAGTGCTGTTGTGAGAATCAAAATAATATAATGATTGCAAAGTGCTTAACACAATGGCTGGCATATGCTAAGCACTACATTATTTTTATTTCTTTAATTGAATATAATTGTTCCATGCCTGATAATTCTAAAATGGGTTTAAAATGTCAAAGGTAATATGAATAATAATTTTATATGGGATAATTTGGAAATGCAATTGATATCATCTGAAGTTTTGTTTCATGTTTTAACTGCATGATATTGTTTGTGCTATTATTGTGTTTCTAAATTCTCTTATATTACAAAATTTGAAAGACCATTATAATAGAAATGCTGTTAGACAAAACAACTTTTTAATCTGGATGCTGTTACACATGAATTGGGCTTTTAAAAGGATGTGATAAAAAAGATATTTGAAAACTGTTAAATATTTAATGAGGTATATTTTGTTATAAAGCAGATAATAAGTTTACTATAATAGCAAATTTTCATCTGAAAATTCTTGGCTATTATGAAAGTCTGGAGGGTGGTTTAAAGATGTTGCCTCAACATAATAAAGATAAGTCAACTATCAGGCATTTGCTGTATGTTGGAAGCCCTAATATGTGTGTTTTAATTTATAAGTAAAAGACAAATGAAATGTTAACTGTTAGGAAAACAGCAGGAAAGATATTCAAGCCTAAGTTGTGGTTAGTGAAATTTTGCTATTTAAGATAAAAATTCCTGGAACTATAATTTACTATACTTTTGAGTTCTGATCACCAGGATAGTTGTCTGAATTGTCATGAAGCCAATAGTAGAAAATGACATGTACTGTAGTCTGGGAACTACTAAAAGTGGATGTCAGTGCCTAAGAAAAGTTTGACGGACAACTTTGGCCTAAAGTAGGATCCTCCTGACTCTATTTCCCCATTGTGCTCTTTCCTTTCTGAAAAGGAAATTTCCCCACCTGGTTAATTCTGAGCCTTACTTTTAAAACCCTGTGACTACATGATTGGCTATCAAATATGATGTGTGCCTGGAATCAGAGCTAAGGGAGTTTTTCTTCCTATTATGCTATATGATGTTATTATAACTATATCCCTCTTTGTCTTTTTATAGCAAATTTCTATAATCAAGAAGTTTTGTAAGTATAATAGTAAATCTATCCAATAATAAATAATATAATAAATAATATCTCTGAGTTGCTATAAAAGGATCCAAATTTGAGCATCTTACAATTTTAATATCTATTTGTGGTGAAATTATAACAAAAGGGTGATATTCTCCTGAGGGGGAAATGATTAGACAAAGTAATATGACAAAGACATAATTTAAAATTATAAATAAATTATAAATAAATAAATATAAAATTGTAAACAAATGGAATAGTAAATTTTAAGAAAAGCAACAGGATTATAGATTGGATTCCAAATTTACCTGTCATGGAAATTTAGACTTTGAATATGTTTCATTAATAAGATCTCAAAATGGGATTAAAATTTTACACATAAATTGTATGAGTAATGGTGAAGAAAGTGAAATTATTTTCCCATTATTAAAGTATCTATCTGATAATTTTAGAAGGCAGAAGAGTTAATTTTATGGTTGGACCCTCATAAATTTTTAAAAGAATCTTATATCAGATATAGGATTTAGGTGAGGATAGAAACAGCAAATGGTATGTATATAAACTGAAATTCTCTAAAGTTTCAAGATTGAAGAAGCAAATTTACTAAATAATATTAAGTCGGAATTACCTAGGAACCTCTAAACTTATAATCATAGAAGCAGAACCCCCTTTAGAGCTGTCCGGAGAATAAAATCTATTGTCCAAGAAAAGATATCTGAGGACCAGATGACTACATAAGACATCAAAATGGGACTGAGAATGTGCTGGTTAAGTGGATATTGAAAATGGGTTACTAGGATACAAGGAGACTTGATGTTAATTAATATTGATGATAACTATTGTATTGCTTTGGTCTTTTGTCTCAAAATGTTTATGTTCAAATTTTCTCAGTTACCTTGGTGACATGTAAATCTCCCTTCTCAAAACAAGTCCACTGTGAGCCCTCTAAGTAATTTGATCTGTAACATGACACTGAGGTGACCTGATCTAAAGTGATCATGATTATGAATTTACAAAAAACCTTATTGTATTGTTTGAGCTTAGTCCTCCATGACTGGGAAACTAGACCATGTCTCTGTGCTATTTAGAGATGCTGATCAGAAACTCATATTGATGCAAGGAGTTTTCTCACAATTGTCAATCAATCATCATTTCTAGGGGCCCTTACCAGGTCCTTCTGACTACTTCCACAGCTGCCAAATTTGTGGGTGTGGGTCATCTGAAGAAAGTCCCTGCTTCTAAGTGGAAAGCAGAACCCTTTGGGGACCTCAAGATTAGTCTGGTACAGAACCAGAAGCATATAACACCCAGACAAGACAGCTGTCCTGAGATTCCAGATGAGGGCTGAATCCACTGTCCTGGTTTTTCCCTCTCTTCCCTTTTGTTATGTGACCAACAACCAAGGCCACGATTAAAGCATGTGTTGGCATTTTCTCCTACATTTTCTCCTCTTCTCTCTTTTCTTCCTGTAAGCAAACAATGTCAGGCAATGTTGTCTGTGACACATTTCCCCAATAGGTCCCCTCGAGAAATTGGGCAACATTTCATCCAGGCCCAACAGGCCTCTTGTGTCATCTTGGCTTATATTCACCTCTACTTTATTTTCCAGAAGGGTAGGGGGATCTTTCAGACCACCTCCCTTTGACTAAAAGGGGGAATTATAAGGATATTAGGAGATACTATGTTTTCCAGAGCTAAAGCCCAGCAAACAGGCTGTGCCCTGAGCTTGGCATGACAATAATCCTTTATACTCACTCTCTGGCAAAATCATATAATTATTGAATTGCTTTGACCAGCACCAGGTGTTCTCTGAGCTTGGAAAAGCTCAGACAAATACCCATGTTCCGGTCATGAAGCCCTGCTATGAATCAAACTTGTCTTGTTGTTGTTACCCCTCATTGTCAGGGCTACAGCTCACTGTGCAGCCATTGGTAAAAGTGTTGAGATATGACCACACTAAAGCGGTCCCCCCCACTAGGAGTGGGGCCCTGGCACATGTGTCTAGATCCCCCTTTGCTTGCAAGCCGTTTCCCTCACTTTGAAATTGAATTTCTGTTTAATTCCTGACTCTCCTGTCTCTAGCCTGCTCTACCAGATCAACTATGATCTTTCTGCCCTCTAGAATCTCTTCAGGCTCACAGGCTGTGATACCTACTATGAACCCTCTCCAAACTGTTTACATTTTTAGGAGAAGAAACCCAAAGCGATGGCCTTCTAAAGGTAGAATTTGGGGTACTGTAGAATGAAAAGAGGAGAGGGATTTTTGGAATAAGGATATTGTTTGGGGTAAAAAAAATACCCATTATTCTTAATTTAATTAGAAAAGTAAACACAGAGATGCCTTAGATAAGAAGAGGAATTTATTCCCTTTCCCCAGGAAGAAAGGGGTGCCCCATCTTGGATTTCTTACCGATGTTGATGCATGAGGCTGGGCCCAGAGAGAGAGAGCCCCAAAGGTCAGATCTAGGATTTTAAAGACCTAATTAGGATGTCCCCTCTTCCTGGCCAACTGCCTTCTTTCATTGGTGAAAAATTCGCTTTACCAATCTCTTTGCTACTGAGACTAAAAGGGGAGGGAGATGGGAGGCCCTCACCAGCATGGGAAGAATACGGACAAAGGAAGATAAAAGTAATTGACAGGAGAAAGGGGGAGGGTACAGCACTGGGGGGGGGGTACATTCCAGACTGAGAAGCTTTTCACTAATTTCGTGTCCCACACAATTTGTTTCCTCTACCCCTTAAGCCACAACAGGTAGTTGGCCCTGTAATCTTCCTACACATGCCCTCCCTCTTGCTTGGTTCGAAAGGTAATAGGGAAATGTAAGAGGAAGTAGCCCACCCTCAGGGGTACCTCAGTCCAAATTACTGCCCCCCCCATCTAGTGAGCTTTAATTTCCTTCTAATTTTAGGACTATGGCAGGCCTCTTAGAACCCCTGTAAGTGTTTTAGGGAGCTGGTAATGGTCCCATACTAAAATAATCCACCCAACACTATAATTTTAGTACCACCATCAAAATGAAATAATGGCTGTTTACTAAGTTACACCTTTCAAATGACCTTCATTTGAATACAAATTGTGGCTGGAAATTCTAAAAGCTGCTTTATTCCAGAAGGCAGCAAATTGCAAGGACTCAAGAGCACCCACCCCTTATTCTCCAAGATTCCCCCACAGAACCACACTGTTTCAATGGAGATCTTTTTTCTGGGGCTGCTAGAGACTTATTTAGAGCTTCTGTTGCTGAGCTGAATAGCCTTGACCAGAGAAAATAAAAGAAGGACAGAGAAGAAGTGAATACCAGGGAGCTACAGAGGGAATGATGCTAGGCCAGTCTTCTGGGCCTTCAGACATTAGGAGAACCAGAGAATTATGAGGAACTCTGTTATCCCCACAGAAAAAAATGAAACAGAAACAACATACAGATACGACAATCCACAAAGAACAGCCCTCCGAGGTGTGGCTGCTCAGAGGTGAGCTCTTAGAACCCTAGTCTATCAGAGCTGAAAGGGCCCCTAGCCATCATCTAGACCAATATCCCCATTCTATGGGGGAGGAAATCCAGGCTGGAGTCATTTTTAATTTACCCCCCCCAAACATATCTAGTTAGTCTAAGATTATAGATTCAGAACTGGAAGCAATCTTAAAGGTCAACTACACCAACCCCCTCATTTTACTGAGAATTAGGGCCCCAAAGTGGTAGCGGAACTTGCCCATAATTGGACAGGAAGGATGTGACAGAGGCAGGTTCTCTGACCCCAAGATCTAGCATGATTTCTGCTTAATTCTGTGAGACTAGTGAAGCTGAGGGACTTGTCCAAGGTCACACAAGTACTGGGATGCACAGGGTTCTCTAACAGGGCAGGAACCGTCTTTGGCTTTGTTTGTATCCCCAGGGCTTAGCACAGTGCCTGGTATCTGGTAGGCCTATAATAAGTCTCTCCTAATTGAATGACTGACTTTGATTAGTTTATTTGATCCTGTGTCCTCTGTCTATGTACACATATAAACACACTCATGTATATATTCATATGCATATATATACACCCTCCTATATAGACATATGTTTATGTATACCTATATATATTTATATACATTTATTATTCCCTTCACTTATCCTCATACTGAGAAAAGTTTCATAAGTTACAATTATCATTTTTCCTTGTCGCCATATAAATAGTTAAACTTTGATAAGTTCCTTATGATTTCTTTTCCATGTTTTTTTTCCTTTTTTTCTTTCTTCTCATGCTTCTTGTATTTGAATGTCAAATTTTCTATTCAGTTCTGGCTTTTTCAGCAAGAATGCTTGAAAGTTCTCCACCTCATTGAATGACCATATTTTCCTCTGAAACATTTTTGCTGGGTAGGTGAAAGCGCTTTGATCATTAAGGGGGTAAGAGCAGATGACATCATACAGGAAATGTCCTGTGACTGGTTGAAACAAGTGAGTCATATTCCAGGGGGCTTTGGAAAAAAACATCAAGACAACTTGGAATCCAATATTCCAACAGCAAGCTCATCTCACGGTGGGAAAGCACCAACTAATACCCCAAGAGGGAATCACTTGAGAGAGCGGCAGAGGCAGTGTCACCCTCAACGTTCAAAAGACTCTAAGATTTGTTCTTCCCACTGGCAACCCATGAAGCCACAAAAAAAAAGAAAAACGGCTCCTGGTTTTGTGTAAACCCTTTCAACTTTCAAAGGGGCCATCACAGTGTGGCGGAAAAGGTGGCAGAGGGAGCTAAGACTCACAAAGTTTTTAGATGGTCCATAAATATTCATTTAACTGTTGTTACTCTGAATGTGAGAGTCAACGTTGAACAGTGGATAGAACACTGGTCTTGTTATTTGTAGAACCTATATTGGATTGCATGCCACCATGAAGCAGGCACGGGGAGGAGAGGGAGGGTGAGAAAATTTGGAACTCAAGGGATTGTGTAACTGAATGTTGTAAACTAAAAGTAATTTTTTTTAAAGAACACTGGCTTTGAAGCCTGGGTAACCTGGGTTCAAGTTCTGTTTCTGACATATAAGACAAATCACTTAACGTCTAAGTATTCTACGCAACACTAGGCAGTTTCAGAGAGGATGCTATCCTGCATCAGCAGAGGGGGTTTCCTCACTTGGGAGTTCCTTATACCAATAAAATCACAGGTGAGTCTCTCTCCCTACTATAAATGAGCATCTACTGGCTTTCATAATGTTATATTGCACACATTTTGGTGACTCCCCATTGCCTGAAAGATAAAACCCATTAGGACCCCAAGTCATCAAAGCCTGGCCTAACTGTTTCTCCACCTTCTCACCCCAGCACTCCCTCGCTCCAACTCTTCATTCTGCCAGACAAATTTTGTACATTCCCATTCTCTGCTTCTCAGTTCGTTCTGTTCCCCACTGGCCACTCAGGCTGCTGCACTCTTTCCTTCCTATTCTTTGAGACACAGATCAAGTTCTCCCTTATCCATAAAACATTCTGGAGAGTACAGAATTCTAGAGACAGACTATCCATGTCTGCCATGTTTAGCCTCCGAGACCAGCTAGACCAGTCCATTTCCCCCAAACAAATTTCCATTACTATATATATCAAGTAGGCATCCAGCCTATGTTTGAAGAACTCTAGTGGAGCCCATTCCTCTCAAAGCATTTCATTCCTCCAAATCACCTTAGCTGAGAGTTCTTTTTTACCTCTGTCAAACTGTAGTAATAATAATAACAAAATAATCCTAACTTCCAAATTCTGTAGAATTAAAAAGTTCTCAAAAGTAGACTCCTAGAAGAAGAAGAAATGCAAACTCCTGTGGGAACAGCAGGCAGTATATATCACCTGAGTGACATTTTCATTCAATTACCAACAGTGATCATTCTGTCCATCTGATCAATAGTTTCCCAAATGATAAACATGGAAGATTCCCAACAGGATAGGGATTTTTCCAAGGAACACTTCTCTTTCAGCCCTATAACATACAAAGATGAGAACCACTCCCTCAAAAAAATTGAAAATAACAATAGTAATAGATGATGTTTATGTTGACTTTAAGGTTTACAAATCATATTGTACATGTATGCACATTAGCTGCATTGGGAGGCAGAATGTTACTTCTCATCCGGGACTCTTCCAGCAAAAACGAGGTGACCATTTGTCAGCTTTGATAGGTAGAGGACTGTTGTTTGGGATCAAGTTGGGCTGGGTGGCCCCAGGAAGTCCCTTCCAACTCTGTGGTCTCATTCAATTCCCCAACAACCCTAAGAAGTAAACGCTCTTGTTTCCTCTTTCCTGATTAAAAAACTGGAGCTCAGAGATGAAGTAACTTACCCATGGGTCCTAACGCTAACAAATGCCAGAGGGCAGCTCCAAGACCAGAGTTCTCTCTATTATACCACACAGCAGCTCTCTTTGCTCCTAAAATGTCAACTTTCTGTACCACTCATTGGACCAGTAAGAACTGTCTTTTGAGTCTATCCTGTCAAGTTTAATGTGTCAATTTGCTGATTGAACTGCTCTGCTCTCTCCCCCCACCAACAATACCACAGAATTAGAGCTAGAAGGAATCTTAGAGGTTGAGTCCAAACTCCTAATTTTACAGATGGGGAAACTGAGGCCCAGAGAAGTTAAGTGATTTGCCTGTGATTGTGCAGAGAGAGTAAGGTGGGATATGAATCCAAGTCTTCTTGACTCTCAGTCTGTCAATCCAGTCACTGCACCGTGCTTTTATTTTTTTATACTATATTATAAGGGATGACTCCCTAGAGAAGGAAGTAGGGGACATAATTTAAAGTGAAGGTGACATAAAAACAAAAGATACCAACAGTGGGTAGAAAGGGGGGAGGGAGAAAAGGATGAATTAGAGAGAGAGACAGAGAGGCAGAGACAGAGAGAGGAGAACAGAGACATAGACAGAGAGACAGAGAGAGAAGAGAGACAGAGACAAAGAGAGGAGGAGAGAAATAGAGAGAGAGAGAGAGAAAGAGAGGAGAGAGGAGAGAGAGAGAAGAGAGACAGAGACAAAGAGAGAGAGAGAGGAAAAGAGAGAGAGGAGAGAGAGAGAGAGGAGAAGAGAGAGGAGAAAGAGGAGAGAGAGAGAGAGAGAGAGAGACAGAGAGAGACAGAGAGAGAAACAGGAGAGGAGAGAGGAGGGGAGGGGAGGGGAGAGGTCAACAAATAAGTTCCAGTGCATTCTTCAAAGGGAACATTGTCTATGCTTCCATATCCCCCACCAGTGCTTGGCCCAGAGCAAGTAAAAGATAATAATGGTTGGATATGGATGGATATCAGAGAAACCTCATCTGATCAAATGCATTCATGAGGACAGCTTGTGACTAAGGAAGTCTTGAGAGGTCCAACCTGTTGGGGGCGGAGGGAAGAGGATAGAAAATTAGTGCTGGGATCAAGGCCCATTCAGTTCCACAGCCTTGAAGTGGGTGGTATACTAAACTCAAAAATACTCTTTTCAATATAGATTAAGGGGTTTTGCTTTAAAATTCCAAGCTGCAGAAACAGTGACTCTACATTCCACTGGGATCACCAAATAAAGATGCTCTGCAGCCCAATTTGACACAGCTCAGTGATCACCCCCAGACCCAATTCAGTCCTTTCAGAAAAACATGTACATTTCCTTGCCCAGTTCAGGAGCCTCTGTTCCCTTTTCACAAGAGTTGCCAATAAACCACAATCTTGAAACACACATGAAATCTCCCAAGAACGCTAGCCAGCTTGCTGCCGAATCCAAGCACTTACAGTGGTCTCGATGCCCCCCTTCCAGTCCAACCACATCCTGCTCCCCCATCCACCTGCCCAGTACGACAACCCCTTCCTTTGAGAAGGAAACAGGACATCTTGAGAGATGCCTCATCATTTCTATCCCCACAAACACCAACAACTTTGCCAGTTGGAGAAAATGCCACACTCTGGGAACACAACAGTAATTTGGACCAGTTCCTCACCTTGTTCAAGAAAAATTGCATGCCTGCAATGGAAAAAAATAAAACAAAACAAAACCCAACCACCATCTCTGCTCTATGTGCTGTTCCATTTAATGTTTACTTTACATTAACCCTCTGAGCCCATAGACTCTCTGGTTGGTCTGCATAGAGCAGAGTTATTGGTCCAAGTATTTTAAAAAATAGAAGCAACCTCAGGCCCTAAGAAACTGAAGGGATATTATGGGAATACACAGTTGTACTGCTTTCTTACTCCATGAAAAATAGGATTTTTCTCACTCCCATTTTCCCCCCACTGCTCCCTTTTCCCTTCCTCTCCTGTGTACCTCACCTGAGGACACTGTTGCTGTTAATGCTCGGGCACAAAGAACAGCTCGGATCTTTCTGTTACAAATGAGCTCCCCAACAATCACCTAAGCGGAGTTACTAGAATCCCAGTGACCCCAGCAGCTTTTCTGGGAGCCTGATGGCTTCAAGCTTCCTTCTCTATTCAAGCCAGCTTGACATTTTGGTTAAATTCCACCCGAGTTGAGCCCCAAATAGTGATTAGTGACTTCCAGCCAGCTATGGGTACCCTACATCAACACCTGTCTCCTTAGCTGATGATAACATGACGATGATGAATTAGCCAGCATTTATTTATTCAGTGTTTCCTATGTGCCAAACACTGTGCCTGTGATAGGAATCCAAAAACAAAAATTAGACAGTCCCAGCCCTCAAGGAATTAACATTCTATGGAGAGAGGTAGTGATAGGCTGATGACAGCATTGATGCAGTACCTTCAGGTTAGCTCGTCGGATCCTCACAACATCTGATCCTTGATCCAAGGATCAGATAGTATTATATGGTATTATATGAGTATTATAGTTCCCATTTTATAGATAGGTAAACTAAGGTATAAAAGGCACAACTGACAAGCTGGGCAGCTACATGGCACCATGGTGCATAGAGCACTGGGTCTGAAGTCAGGAAGACTATCTTCATGAGTTCAAATCTGGCCTCAGATACTTACTACCTGTGTGACCCTGGGTAAGTCACTTAAACCCTGTTCGCTTCAGTTGCCTTATCTGTAAAACAAGCTGGAGAAGAAAATGGCAAACCACTCTAGTATCTTTGCCAAGAAAATCCCAAATGGTGTCACAAAGAGTCAGACAGGACTGAAAATGACTGAATAAGAAAGATGATGAATTGGTCCCTGTGCTGAGAGAATTAATTCAGAATTAGTAACTTCCTCCTCTTCACTCCCAACCCAAGTAAATGGTTTGGGTGTCATACATCCTCACCAATGCATCCATCCTAGGACTTTAAAGGATGCTAGTTTGTAACCTCTGACCTCTATAGAATACAGAATCCATTGCATAGCATATGGAATTTTTGTCAAACTGATTATGGCCTTATTCTAAGAAAACCCAATACGCAAGAATCTAAATTTACTCAACACATATATTTTTCCCACTATCGAAGGAGTGGCTCTAGGGGAGTCACTTAAGCATTCAGTGCTCGAGGCTACTGTCTAAGACTATAAGTTGCAAGGAAGGTCCAGTCCCTGTCCTCTATCCTTCCTGAAGGAATGAATCTTCATTTCACAAAAGGAATCACTTCTCTAACACAGTGAATCCCTTTAGTGTATTAAAAATAGGAATCAATGTATAAAAATCTGATTTACTTGGAACTCTATGGGAACATATCTATTGAATGAAAGGAGGTCTCCATACATTGAAAAACAGCCCCCAAGAGGAAAGACAGAACTATGAAGGTATATATGCCTGTATACTGCGGCTCACTCATTTTCCCATTTACACTATTACCCAGCCAGAAGAGGGCACTAATAATGAGTGAACTGGCATTCAACAAAAATATACTTAATATCCACAATGTACAAATTGTTGTATAAGGCAAAGAATAATATGATGCACCACAAGGGTGGTGCAAGGTCACGTGTTCTGTTGAGTCTGAAGGGGAAGGCTGTTTATGATTAGGAGAGAGAATCAGAGAAGACTCCCTGGAAGAAGTGGTGTTTGAATTGTCCTCTAAAGGACAGGCAGGATTTCATTGGCCAAAGAGAAGAAGAAGGGCCATTCCATCTTTATGCCATGTTCCCATGCTCTAGCCTCCATCTCCACCCTGGGACTCTAGGTTTATAAACGGGGAGTGGTGACCATACATAGATTCCCCCTGGTCATCTTCCCTCCCAATGTCCAAACCTTTCCACCTTTAACTCCAAGAACAAGAACTAAATCAATGCCACCATTCCTGGAAAGGAATCAACTGTCCAATTGTCAAATCAATTGTCACCACCCCTATGACTTCCCTGACCAAAAATTCTCCTCCTGGACACAACTCCCCTTTATCTGTTGTCTCCTCCCATTGGAATATAAGCTCCTTAAGGTCAAGGACTTGTTGTTTTCTGTTGTATCTCCAAGGCCTTACTTGGCACAATACCAGACAAATAGTAGGTACCTGATAAAATGTTTTTCCAGCCACGCATTCATCACTGGTATAGGGAAGAGTGTTAACCAAGGCACAGAGATGAAATGACCATCTTGGTACTATTGCTAGTATGAAAGACAGATTGGAACTCACTTTTCTCCCCCTTCCCCTTTCACTTCTTAGAATCTTAGCTTCCCTGCAGACTGAGCACAGGCACCATCTCTTCCTTGAAGCTTTCTCTGATGCCCACAGGCACCAATACTCTCTTCCTCCCTGACTCCCTGGTAATTATGTCCACTCCTTCTTCTCTTTTCTCACTGCCATCCCCTATCTAGGGCATATGGATGGGAACTGGACCCAGGACATCACTGCTATAGGGACCTCCGTGGTGGGAGTCCTCCTCCCAATGCAGTCAGCATCTTCCCTTCAACTTACAGGGTCAGATCAGAATAATGTGAGATTATATAGGTACCTAACAAATGTTTATTGATTAATTGATAGATTAGATGAAGTGAGAACTGGAGGAATGGCCCAAAAGTAATCACTAATGAAGAAAAAGGCATTCTCCAGTGTACTGCCATAAGGAGCCCTACTTGCCTCTTATTATCTAATATTTTTATTAAGGATTTTGGATAAAGGCATACTTGTCAAACTTACAAATCACAAAGCTAGGAGACATGGTTTACACATTGGATGACAGGGCCAAGATCCAAAATAAAGGTTTCAGCTGTCTAGACCATTGGGTCAAAACTAATAAGGGGGAGAGAAAAAGGGCTTAAGCATTCATCAAGTACCTACTTTGTGCCGGGCACTGCGCTAGGCACTTTACAAATATCACTTCATTTTAGCTTCACAACAACCTTGGGAAATAGGTGCTATTATTACCCTCATTTTATAGTTGAGGGAACTGCGGTAGATAGTGGTGAAGTGACTTGCTTGCGATCATGCAGCCAGTGAGCCTCGGGAGGTTCGATGTGAACTGAGCTCAGCATTCTGTGCACTATGGCGCCACCTACCTACCTCTGAAAGTTAATGTGGATAAATGTAAAGTCATATGCTTGGGTCCAAAAAATCAACTTCAGGACTATAAAATCAGGGAGACACTGCCGGACAGAAGGGTGTTTAAAGAAGATCACAAGCTCTCTATGAGTCAATAATGTGATAATAAGAGTGAAAAAATGAATACTTGTTATATCACCCAGAAACATTGCTGATCCCTAAGTTTATCCTCAACTTCTTAGAGGAACCAGCTGTGTGAGATATTATCATTTGGGCCTCAGTTTGGTAAGTGACCACAGGACACATTTCACGAAGCATTTATTAAGCACCTATTGTATGGAGAGCACTATGCTAGTCAACAAAGAAAACACAAAGTTCTAAAATCACAGACTTTAGTAGGAGGATAGGATATGTAAAGAGACAGCTGAAATGATACTGAAGCTGTGAGGTCTGAGGGGTAAAGGTCATTACTTCTGGGAAGAGGGAGGAAGTCTTAGGAAAGCAGCATGGAACAGAGGGTATTTAAACAAAGTCTTCAAAGACAGGTAGGGCACAGGACCCAAGTTCCAAGGCTGGAAGGGACCTCTCTGGCCATCGAATCCAAACCCCTCCTTTACAAATGAATACAAGGGAGAAGGAGGAGGAGGCAAAAGGGAATAGCTAGCAGCCTGGTTTGGCTGGAGGAGATAGCAAGGGGTAAGTAACACAAGCTAAAACTGGAAGGGAAATATGGCGCCAGAGTGGGGAGAGCTCAAAGGCCCCATTAAGGATTCTGAGCTTTATTCAGTGGGCTATAGGGAGCCACTGAAGGGTTTTGAGGAGAGAAATGATAGGGTCCCGGGACTGCATAAAGAAGATTAATCCTTTAAGAAGACTCTGTAAGTTGAAGAGAAGAAGCCATCCTGTCTTGTTAGGGGGAGTTACTGCTGTAGGGAGTTTCCTATATCAGTGAAATCTCAGTGTTGGGAAGAATGAATTGTGATTTGGGGGAAGACATCTTAGGAAGCCACAAAAGGCCGGGCAAAGACTAGTAAGGGCCTTGACCATCAATTAACCAATCAACAAGCATTCATTAAGTGCTTACTGTGTGCCAGGAAGTAGATAGAGCACTGGACTTGGAATCAGAAAGACTCATCTTCCTGAGTTGAAATTTGGTCCCAGATATTTACTACCTGTATGACCCTGGACAAGTCACTTAACCCTGCTTGCTTCATTTTCCTCATCTGTAAAATGAGCTGGAGAAGTAAATGGCAAACCATTCTAGTATCTTTGCCAAGAAGACTCCAAATGGGGTCACAAAGAGTCAAATATGACAGACCAACAAAAACAAAAATGTGCCAGGCACAGTACTTGGGACACAAGATAAATTGAAACAATGCCTATCATCAAGGAGTTTAAATTCTACCAGAAAGAAAATTGCCCATTTATAACTATATATAAAATAAATACATGACAAAGGGGAAAGGAGGAGACATTCACATTTGGGTTAGGAGGGGTGAAGTGATCAGGGGCTAGAGAGCCAGCCTTAGGGTCAAGAAGATCTGTGGTTAAGACCCAACCTGGCATTAAATATCTGTGTGATCCTGGACACTTACCATTTCAGTGTCCCCAGGGAGTTCTCTAAGATTATAAATTGTATTGATTGTCTGTATCAATGATGGAGTTTTTTCACCTGGGGTATCCTTCCAGGGATGGGAATCCTATGGCTTCAAGCCACATGAGCCTTTCTAGGTCTCTCAGTGCACCCTTTTGACCAAGACCAAGTTTTACAGAACAAATCTTTTTAAGATGAGGGTTTGTTCTGCAAAGTTTGGATCCAGTCAAAGGGCTGCACTTGAGGCCCTAGAGGGCCACATGTGGCCTCAAGGCCACAGGTTCCCCACCCCTGCCTTATATCATTGAAATGATGGGTCCAAATCTTATCCCCTAGATAGGGTAGTATCCATGTAAATAGAGGAGAGAGGGTAAATACAAGAGACTACCAGTCTCGGCATAATAGGATTCAAAAGCAGATTGATTGGGTTGGAAAGAGATTCAGAAATCAATACACAGACCTCTAAAAGGATAGTCAACTCTCTCTTCCTCCAGAGAGTCATTCTGACAGCCAACAGTTGTGAAGGGTGAGAACACAATCCCCAACGTTCCTGGAAAAAGCCGCCCCGCCTGCCTCCCTCCAAGAATCTCTTCTGCTTTTCTTATCCCCCGAGCAAAGAATCCACTCGCCCAGTCATCTAATAACAGCCAAAGACTATCCCGGGGACTTTTATCCCAGCCCCAGATAGTGCTATTCCTCTACCCCAATCCATCCCAAATGCAATGAAGATTTAAAAGTTATTAAATGCTTTTTAATAGCAGGGCCTGTCTCTGGATCCATTCTCTAGCTGAAATCCTGCAGAGAAGGTGTTTTTGCAACTGAGTAGCTTAGAGACAATCGTAAAATTAATCGTGAAAAGCAGAGAAGCCCCCTCAACTGCTGTATTTACAAACTATTTGAAATATTCCATTTTTCACACACATACATACACACACACTGAGAAGGGTGGGGGGAGAATCCTATTTTCTGTTTATTTTTAGTCCTAATTAAAGTTGCGGCAGAATGACATGGATACAATTGCCATGTTCTTTTCTTTGATTACCTTTTTATAACCGTGGTGCTACAAAGGGAAGATTTCAGCCCTCCAGCAAAGAAGAACAGTTATAAATACTCCCACTCCCAGACACCTCCATGCAATTACTCATAAAGAGTGAGGAGGATGAAGGAATGAAAAAAAAAGAACCTTTATGTGCTTTTCTTCCTTAGGAACTCCTTGGGTTAGCTCTATTAATTACTTTCAAGGTTTTCTTCTTCTGTTTTGTGCTCACTGGTGACTCAGGGCTGGACCACATGGGGCAGGGGGAGGCAGGGATTCAAGGAAGAATCTTTGGCATCCCAGAGAGTCAAGTCCTCTTACCCCAGAAAAGACCTCCACGGAGGCAAGGTTTTAAAGCAGCCTGGACATTGTACACTCCTCCCTATATCAACCCTCTACAAAAGGAAGCAGAGATGTCTGGATTAGTGAGGGAGGGCAGAAATAGGGGGAACAATCAGAAAATCAAGAAAAAAGGAATTAAAATTCACTTCAGGATATGGAATAATGCTAAGAAAGTAACTAAAGTGTCCCGTGACTTATGCTGCCAAGAAGGACAATGATAAAAAGAAAAAGACCCCCTATATAGCAAGATGTTTGTAGCAGCACTTTTTGGAACTGAAAATAAATCGGATTCCTATCCCCTTGGGAACGGCTAAATAAATTAGGAGCAGTACGGTATAATGGAGAGACTGTTAGACTTGAAGGCAGGAATGAGCTGTGTGAAGCTGAGCAAATCACTTAACCATGCTTGATCTCCATTCTTCATCCCTAGACTAAGAGAGTTGGCCTCAGTGGCTTCCAGGGTCCCTTCCAGCCCTAAATCTATGATCCTATGGGTTTGGGGGCTTGAATGTGATGGAAAATTACTATAGTTAAAGAAATAATGAATATGAAGACTAGAGAAGTATGTTGAAGACTTATGTGAACTGATGCAAAATGAAGTAAGCAGATCCAGAAAAACAATGTACATGAAGACTACAACAAAAACGAAAAAAAAGCTACAAATAATCAAAACTGAAGGCTTTAGAAATATAATAACTGAATTTGGTGCCAAAGATGAGTTATCAGAAGACAACTTTCCTCTTCTTGCAGAGGTAGTGGACCACCAATGTGGAGTACTACATTTGATGGCCAGCTTTTTGTGTTGTTTGCTTTTTTGCTGAACTTCTTTTTCTCTTCTAAATTGTTTTTTGTTATATTGAAATTACTGTTTGACTCTTCCTAGCAATCATTATAAAGGATAGTTTGTTGGGATGGTAGGAGGAACAAACTGAGTCATATAAAAACAAAAAGGTATCAGTACAAAAAAAATTAAGCCTCATTGCAGTATGAGCAATTTATTTCCTGTCTGTGTGGTAATTTGGTGGTGTCTTCTGACCCTGAAGTGAGGCCTTCTGGCCTTCTCCTAGGCAGAACAAGCTGCCCAAAGTACCTCTCCAGTAAATATGGACATAGAATCATAAACCCAGAAAGGACCTCGAAAGTCATTGGACCTAGCTCCCTTCTTTTTTTTTAAATTTTAATTTATTTTCTTGGTTACATCATTCATTTCCACAAGGTTTTGAGTTACAAATTTTCTCCCCTTTTTGTCCCTACCCCCCAGCCCAGAACATTGATCACACTGTAAGACCCCTCCCACAATCTGTTCAGCTCCCTTCTTTATAGATGAAACCCAGGCAAGTTAAATGCCTGCCCAGAGTCACATATGTAACATGAGAGGTGGGATTTGAACTCAGGTCTTTTGACCTTGGAGCCAATATTCTTTTTTCACTGTACCATGCTACCTCATTAGACATTACCTTCCCTCCCCTTCACATCTCTTATCCAGATGTTTAGCCAGGAGAAGAGAAGATTTATTAGACTATATAATAGCTGTTCTCAAGTATTTTAATTGATCAAACTACATACCTGCTAGGTATCAGGTACTGAGAACACAAAAATAAAAAGGAAACATTGTCTGTCCTCAAGGAGCTTACATTCTACTAGAAGAAACATGAATATAAACAAGTATAAACAAAATTGTACAAATTCAATTTGACTAAGGAGGCACCAAAAGTTAGGGGTTCCCAATAGTTCTTCAGTTGGGAGGTGTTCTTGAACTGAATTTTGAAGGAAATATTCTAAAGTCTAAAAAAGGGATTGACCTTGTTCTACTTGGCCCCAAGGATAGGAACACTGGGTCTGGAGTCAGGAAGAACTGAGTTCAAATATGACCTCAAACACTTACTAGTTGTGTGACTGTGGGCAAGTCACTTCTTTGTCTCAGTTTCCTCATCTATAAAATAGATGGAGAAGGAAATGGCAAAACCACCCCAGTATTTCTGCCGAGAAAACCCCAAATGGGGTCATGAAGAGTCAGACACAATAGAAACAATTGAACAACAATGAAAACTTGGTCCCAAAGAGCAGAACTAAGAACAACAACCAGAAGATGCAAAGAAACCAATTTAAGCACGAAGTTAGGAAAACCTTCCTAACCACTGGAGCCATCTGGAACAGAATGGACTACTTCAGGAAGCTGTGAGCTCTCCTTCACTAGACATCTTCAAGCAAAAGCTAAAGGACCACTACTGAGAAGACTATTTTTCAAGGGCAAATTGGACTAGAAAATCTCTGAGGTCCCTTACAACTCGGAAATTCTATGATTCTGATTTACTCAGTTATCAAGCCTCACTGATTCTTTAACACAGCCGAGAATCTTTACATCCTCTATTTTCCCATTGCCACCACCCTAGTCTGGGTCCTCATCATTCCACCCCTGGAGTTCTGCATCGACCTAATTGACCTCCCCGGACTCAGCTGTTCCTTGCTCTAATCTACCCTGTTTACTACCACCCAATGACTCTCAATAGCCATTTTCACGAAATTATTCTCGTGCTCAAAACCCTTCAGTTGCTCACTACTGTCCCAAAATAAAGTCTAAACAATTCAGTTCAAGGCCCTCCACAATTCAATTCAAGCAACTACCTCTAATATTGATACTATCCCACTTATCCCATCTAATTTCCCATTATCTACCAATACAAGAGAGGCATGTGGTAAAATGGATAGAGAGCTGGTCTCAGAGCCCAAAAGATCTGAGTTCAAGTCCCACTTCAGATACATGTTGACTGTGAGACCCTAGAGAAATCAATTAATTTCTCAGTAACCTGGGCCAGACTCTAGGATTTGAAGTTACAAAGGTGTTCATTTTTACTTGGGAATTTCCTCATCTGGGAATTCTCAGTTTCTTTTTTTTTTTTCAATTAACTTGTTTGTTCACTTTTAGGTTACGAGATTCTGTTCCGAATTCCCAGTTTCAATGAAACCATAAGTCTAGTCTTTATCTCCAAAACAAACCCCCCAAACCAATAAGAATAGTCCCTCCATTATCTCTCAAAGATCCTGGTTGAAGAAAATCTGTAAGAGAAAAGGCTTAGGGGGAACATGTCATCCATCTTTTAGCATCTAAAGGACAATCATATGGAAGAGGGACCAATGGACAGGGGGAGATTTAGAAGGAGGAGGATTTCTATTTGGTGTCAAGAACAAAAACTTCCTAAAAATTAGAGTGAAAAAAATTTTTTTAATAAAAATTAGAGCTGTCCAAAAGAGGAATGCACCACCTCGAGAGGTTATGGGTTTCCCCTGTGAGCAAAGTCTGGAAAACCACTTGGAAAAAACTCAATGGTCATCATATGGGTGTCCTTCCGATTATAAAATCCTCTAATTCTGCAGATGCTGGTGGATCTTAAAGGGCTCTCTAGAAAGAGATTTCCTAATGAATTAGTCTGTCAAGAACCACTTACTATATGCCAAGAATTGCATTAAATATTGGGGATACAAAAAAGGCAAAAAATAAGTGGTTTCTACCCTCAAGAAGCTTACATTCTAGTGGAGGGAAGCAATATATAAAAGACAGAAAAGAAGGGAATAGAAATTGGAAATATGGTCAATCAGGCAGCAAACAAGTATTTATGAAGCATTTGCTATGTGTGCCAGGCACTCCACTGAAAACTGAGGATGTAAAGAAAGGCAAAAAATATGGTCCCTGCCCACAAGGAGCTCCCATTCCAAGGGAAAGCTTTTGTGGCAGACAGCCCTGCTATTCTCTCCAGGAGCCTGTCTCTAGGATGGGAACAAACGGGCTATGTTCAGTCTCACAATTTATTGGTGTTATTTAGGTTAATGCATTATTAGATTGCATATTTATAACACAACCTCTGGTTATTAAGAGTGATGTAATGCTGAGGGGGGAAGATCAGGAGGCCTCTGGAATGTTTACACAGCTTCATGATTAAGAAGAGATGACTCACTGAATAACCCTACAGGCTGGGGCTTTCTGTCTGAACAAATGTGTCTCTGGCTTGACAGCCAGACCATCTACTCTCCCTGGACCAGGGTTGGGGCTGAAGGGGTTTCTAGAAGATTCAGCCACATGTCTAATGGCTCTCAGCCTGAGTCTTCAACACTGGCCAGATCTTTTATGACCCCAGGACAGACTTTCAAAATGAAAGTGTTTGCTGATAAGGGCCAAGTCCAAAAATAAGAGAGCAAGGACGAGAGGCAGGGTAGTGACTTTTGCCCGTGCTAGGATCATAGATCTGTAGTTGGAAGGGCCCTCAGAGGCCTTCTAGACCAACTTCCTCATTTTACAGATGAAGACATTGAAGGTCAGAACAGAGAAGTAACTCACTCAAGGTCGTATGAGTAGTACATGGCAGAAGTAACATTTGAACCCAGGTCCCAGAGTGTTTTCCACTAGACCACATTGCCTCTCCCAGAAACAGAACTAAACTGCCCAGGGAACTGGACCTCATATAGATCAAGCTTCTCTGCCTGCCATTAATGGGAAATAATTATTAGCAAGACACATACTAAATATCTCCAATAAACAGAACAACAATAACCAGCAAGGAGAACCCCATTCCCCAGTTCTTCTCCTGCCATATGCATCAGACTGTGAGCTGCTTGAGGGCAGGGCCTGTGTTTGCCCCTTTTCGAATCCCAGTACTCAGCACACAGCCTGGCTTGCTGACTTGATTTAACTTGATCACACCCCATGCACCTGTAACAGAGTTGCCAGTAGCTTCAAAAAGAAGGCTTCCATATGAGGAAAGTCAATCATTACATCAATCAATCAGGGAGCATTTTGTTAATTACCTACTACCTGCTAGGCTTTGTGAGAGGTGGTGAGGCTGTAAAGAGAAAAAAATGAACATCTCTGCTTTCAAGGACTTTTCATTTACATAGAAGAAAGATACAGAATCATAGGAGTTAGAGTTGAAAGGCACATTATAGAGTATCACAACCTCCTCCCCCCCCCCCATTTTAAGATAATGAAGTTGAGGCTCAAAGATTTGAGATTTGCTCATGGTCATGTATAGCTAATATTGGATGCAGGATCTCAATCCAAGTCTTAAGTCCCAAACCCAGCCCTCCTTCTCCTTCTGTTTTTTTCACCTCTTCTGTGGCATGAACCCCTTGGGCATTCTGGAGAAACTCACTGACCCCTTCTCAGAATCATGTTTTTAAATTCATAAAATACAAAATCTTACAAAGGAAACCAGTTATACTGATATGAAGACAGCATTTCTTTTCCCACTTGGGTTCACAGGCACCCTGAAATCCAAGAACCTCTGTGCTAAGTCATACTGCCTTGCTTCCTCTACACAATCTCAATTAGTGATCTCATTAGCTCCCCTGGATTCTATGAGCATCTCTATTCATGCTATCCCTAGATCTATGGATCCAGCCTTGGTCTCCCTTCTTTGTTCCAATCACAAATTGTCAATTGTTTCTTAGACTGTCTGACTAGATACCCCACAGGCATCCCAAACTTAACAGTACATCCTGAACTGAACTCATTAGCTTCTCCCTAAAATCTCCCCCATCGCTCCTTGTAAAATTCCCAATTATTGTCAAAGGTGACATCATCTCCTGGTCACCCCGGCTTAGAACCTTGGCATTGTCCTTGATCAGTCACTTTCACACCCACAAAACCAAGCTGTTGCCAAATCTTCTCATCTCTACCTTAATGACATCTCATATATGACCTCTTCTCTCAATACATGCAAACATGATCCTAATTCAGGTCCTCATCAAATCTCACCTGAACTACTGCAATAGTCTCCCCATTGGTCTCCCCATCTCAAGTCTAGCCCCAGTCTAATCCACCTTCCGCTCCTCTGCCAAGGTGATTTTTCTAAGGTGTGCATTATGTCATCTCCATCCTTAATGAGGTCCAGCGACTCTCTACCACCTCCAGGATCAAATACAACGTCCTCTGTTTGGCATTACAAGCTCTTTATAATGTGGCCCCTTCCTGGGTTTCCAGCCTTCTTGCACCTTTGACCCCTCCACCAGCCCCACAATCCAGATGCACTGACCTAGGTACTGTTTTTTTGCACATGACAAGCCATCCCTCATTTATTTCCATGCCTTTGCACTTGCTAGAAGGCTCTCCCTCCTCACCTCCCCCTCCTAAAAGCAGCCCTGGCTTCCTTCAGGCCTCAATTCAAGTCCCACCTTCTTCAGGGGGCTTTTCTCATGCCATCCCTACCCCAAGCTTCCCCTTTCAGATGACCTTCATTAATTATGTACATCTCTTGTATGTACCTAGTTATTTATATGTCTCTCCCATTAAAACAGCTTTGCCTTTTTTTAAATATCCCCAACACATAGCATAGTATTGGCATACAGTAAGCACTTAATAAATGCTTATGGGCGGATTTATTGATTTATTCTAAAATAAGGGGATGGAATGAGATATCTTCCCAGGTCCCTTGCAGCTTTAGAGCTAAAATCTTAGGATTCCATCTCCAAACAGTAAAAGGAAAAAAAAAACTGGTGGGGTGGTGGTGCTATATACCAATAGGGCCTTAAAGACGACACACTCCAGAAGGTCAGCCGGAGTAAGACAATCCTACAGGCAGCCAAGCAGAAAGTCACCCACACAAAGACGGATACTGTATCCTTCCCCATAAAGACAAAAGGGAACCACAAGGGATGGAAGCAAGCATCATCTGCCTTCCCCTGCCACATGCATCCATACACACGTATACATCCATCCATATGTCTGCATGGCCATCCATACACACATATACAAATATAAGGGGAAGGATAGGCATATATACGTGTGCACAGAGACCGTCCTGAGCCCTTCCCAGCCCTGGCAGAGCCCAGCTCCCCTCTGGCCATGGGCGGAGGCCGTGTAACCAGGAGGGAGGAAAGAGCCAGACGAGGCTGAACAATCTACATTCCGAAGGACGCCACAGGCAGTAAGTAATGCCAGACACACGGCATCGGGGCTCGCAGTAAATGTCATCCTGTTTGGCTTCTGAGAGAGCCTCTGATATGCAGTTAATGCCGCATTCCGGGTTTCATCCAGCCGCCATCACGGGCGATATGCAAATGCGGCTTTTGTCCCAGCCAGCATCAGCTCTAATAACTCCCAAAGTGAAAATGTTCCCATAAAACCCACCATAAAAAGTCCCTTATTTTATTGACAGATAAGTTTTCTTTGCTTGTTGTCAGGACTTTCTCCTCACTGTTGATTAGCTAACTGGGCAATTGTTAATTTCTCTCTCCCCACCCACCCACCCCCTTTAAAGCAGCAGGAGCCCAGGGAAGGCTGCCTGGTCTGCCTCAGCTTCCATTCCGGGCAAGGTCTTCTTGCATTGGCACTGCTGCCCTGGCAACAAGACGCCATTCAAGCTAGTGGATTTAATAAACTGCATTTACCTTCCCCAAAGGGCAGGACAAATACATTACCTTTCACCGTCCTGTTGTGTTCCTTAGCCAAAAACAAAATCAACTTTATTTATAATGATGGGGCCACTCTGTTCTTCATGCTCGACCAGGCTATCCACACTGACTGCTTTCCTTACCCACAACTGATACAGAAGAAAAAAGGCTTCTCCACCTAAGCCCTCTGTCCACTAGATCCTCACCCAGGGTAAGGGGTGGTTTAGGTTTGTCATCAATCACTCCATCAATAAGCATTTTTAATGTCTCCTATGTACTAGACAAGCACCAGCCTCCAGTAGGGAAAACCTGGATTTAAGTCCTGAAACCTACTGACTGTGTGTCCCTGGATGAACAACAACCTCTCAGTGCCCCAGCAATGGTCCAAGTGAGTAATTCTGAACTAATGTGGGGCAGTCTGGTGAAGCCTACAGATCCCTTTTCAGAGGGATGCATAAAGTAAAATACAGAAGATTCCAAAGAAAATCAATTATATTGAAATATAGTTATCAAAATAGTTTTTTTAATAAGTTCAAAGACTTTCCCAAGTTAAATATTCCTGCTCTAAGAACATGAGTTGCAGAGGTAAGATTGACATGCATTAGCAAAGGTTCCCCCACCAAGGCTTCCCCACACCAAGGCAAGCACAGGTACTGTGGCATTCTATCCCAGGTATCATGCACTGTGCAAGGCTCTGGAGAAACATAGATAGAAACAAAGTCATCCCTGCATTTCAGGTGCGCACACGCGCACGCGCATAGACACACACACACACACACCCCTCTGGCCATACTGTTTACGAAAGGGATTTTGAGAAGGGAGAAGAGAGTTAGCCAGAACCCCCAAAGATCACTCCCACATTTTATCAAACCCCAAACCTTGGCATATAACACTGGGGGAGGGAGAAACAGCACTGTATCTTCCCCCAACACAGGTGGTTTTCCAAAACACCCTGCCCTTCCCTCTAAGCAGCTCCCAAGCAGAAATGACTGGGACAGGGAAAATCAGTCTACCCATCTTGCTCCCAGCAAGCTTTAGACACCAAATGGTTTGCCTCAAAGGAAACTGATTTCTGAACTCTTCCCGGAAAGGGAGATCAGCCTCTATGCCGAAAAAAGCCCAATCAGAGTCAAGACATCAAAGAAGAAATCCAACTAGTTCTGCACAACTCAGAAGACAACCACAGCAGAATCTCATGCTTGCAGTGTTTCTTACCAAAACTTGTGAGGCAAAGGTCAATCATGCTTCTATCTATGGCCATTTACCTACCTGTGGGAGAAAGAGAGAAAAAGAGAGACAAAAAGAGAAAGAGAGAGAGAGAGAGAGAGAGAGAGAGAGAGAGAGAGAGAGAGAGAGAGAGAGAGAGAAAGGGAGAGGGAGAGGGAGAGGGAGAGAGAGAGAGAGACAAATTAAGTATAGAATAAGCTTCTAAGTAACAACACAACCAACACTGCTTCTAGCAGCTAGGCAGTTTAAAATCCCCATAAAGAATAACATCTCACACTTAAGAGGCAGCTAGATAGCACAGTGGAGAAATCATTACATTTGAGGTCAGGAAGACCTGAATATAAATCCAGCCTTGGACACTTACTAGCTGTGTGACCTTGAGCAAGCGCTCAGTTTCCTCATCTGTAAAATGGAGAGAATAATCTCACCTTCCCTCCCAGGGCTGCTGTAAGGATCAAATTAGATAATATTTCTAAAGTGCTTTATAAACCTCAAATTGCTGCAGAAATGCTAGTTGTTCTAATTATTATTATTACTCAAAGAGCACTTTAAGAACGTTTTTTACAACCACTCTATGAGACAGGCAAGGCAAGTATTGTTATCCCCATTTTGCAAAAGTCTGAAGAAGCAAGATGACGTCCCTGTGGTCACACCATCAGCCCCAGAGTACATCGTGCTTCAGTCAGTCAATCAACAAGCATTTTTTTTAATTGATTTGTTTGTTTACTTTTAGTTTACAAGATTCGGTTCCACAATCCCTTGAGTTTCAGATTTTCTCCCCTCTCTTTCCCCCTCCATGGTGGCTTGCAATCAAGTATAGGATCTGCAAGCTCTTTCACAGTGGACATTATTAGTCTGGTTGTATAGAAGGGTTGTGGCCAATGGAGTGAACAATGGGAAAGAAGAAACAAAACCAAACATGGAAAAGAACAATAGCATGTAATTTGCTTCAGTCTCCATTTAAACCCTGTTCTTTCTAGATCTTTCTCTAGATGTAGATATCTCCTTCCATCCTGAGACTTGTAGAGTTGTCTTACAATTGTGCACTGTTGAGAAGAGTCCAGTTTATCAAAGTTGGTTGTCACACATACGATGTGTCTGTGATTGTGTACAAATTTTTCCTGGTTCTGCTCTTCTCACTTAGCATCAGTTTGTATAAGCCTCTCCAGGTGAATATGAAGACCTCCTCCCCATATCTTACAGCACAGTAGTATTCCATTACATTCATATACTACAACTTGTTTAGGCATTCCCCAATTGATGGGCATCCCCTTAATTTCCAGATTTTTGCTACCACAAAGAGAGCTTCAATAAATATTTTTATACATAGGGGTCTTCCTCCTACTTCTATGATCTCATTGGAATACAACCCCAAAAGTGGTATTGCTGGGTCAAAGGGTATGCAATTATTTATAGCCCTTTGG
>CM053596.1:28436084-28477562 GCA_028646575.1 Pseudocheirus occidentalis | reverse complement strand
GCCAATGAGAGGAGAACTTCAGAGTTGGAAAAGACCTCAGAGACTCAGCTAAACACATGAAATCAAAGTCTTTAAAGCATTAGTGTTAATAAGTCAATCTTATAAGCCTGTTCTCTCCATGAGGTTTGGGTGCTACGTCCAAGTCAAGGCCAGATCCTCATGCCATTGCCCATCTACTGCTTTCTCTAAGAGCTGGAACCCACCCAGAGATTTCACCCTGAGACCTTTTCCATACAGAGCTGCAGGGTGAGCCTTCCAAGTGACAGGTCAGTGGGAAGTCAACTTTTCTCTATTTACCATGGACTTAAGGAAGTCTAGGAGCCTAGAGTCCACATTCACATAAGATTCTGTTGGAGGAACTAGAGAAGTTTAGCCTAAAGAATAAAAGTTTAAGACAGAAGTCTTCAAAGGACTGTCATGTGAAAGAGGGCTCCGGCTTCTTCTGTTTCTACCCAGAGGACAGAATTAGGAGGGTTGGGTTGAAGTCATAGAGAGACAGATTCAGGTTTGAAAGCTGGAGCTGTCCCAACACAACAGGTGCTGACTGGGATAGTTGTAAAGTCCTCCTCATTGGAGGTCTACACACAGAGGTTGGACGACCACTTGTCAGGTATTCCTGTTCAGGTACAGGTTGAACTAGATGATCACTGAAGTCCCAACCAACACTCAAATTCCATTATCAACCAGCAAGAAGATCCAAACTGAACCTTCCACTGGCTACCACTTCATTTGCCACATGAGTCCCAAGGGCTTTATTCTCTTAATTTGATAGTCAATCTTGGGAGAAGTTGCTGAAATCCAACTAAATCACCCTACAAGCACTTATTAGATACCTACTGTATTCCAGGAACTGTGCCAAGAACTGGGGCTACAAAGAAAAAAGTCAAAAACACCCCAGCCCTCACAGAGGTTACATACTAGTAGGCAACATTCTCAAACACTTGCATCTAGGGGTCTCAGATAACCCTTCAAGGCAAGGCATGCAAATACTCTTTGGCAGTCAGACTTAAAGATTCAAGGCAGGTGAAACTTTAAGTTCAGCTGCCTTCTCTTTCCCCCTCCTCCTTCATCTCCTTTTGGCAGTTCTGATTTCTTGTACTGGGGGTTTTAAAGGTCATGTTCCCCATCACAAGAAACCTTTCTACATGACACTTCTGATACCATGTCTCTTTCTAAAGGCATTTAATCCAGGTAGAGGCACCCCCTAAAGAAAAGGGTTTATAGGTCACTACAAAGACTTACTTATAAATCAAGCTCGGTTTCTACTCCTTGAACACTCCTGAGAAGCCTATAAACTGCAAGCCAAAAGTTACTGCCAGGAGAGCCCTTGTAGCACAGAATACTCTACCCCCGAATACTCCTGAGAAGCCCAAGAGTGAGTATGCCCTCAGCCAGGGCCCCCAGATCTAAAAACGTACAGTTCTCTGGACAGAATACACCTCTCCCACATCAGCTACAGGGATGCCTGTCCCATTTTTACAGGATTTAAAGCTAGATATGCTTACCTTAACAATGACCCAGTGAAGTAGATAAAGGTATATACTTTTAATTAGCCCCATTTTAAAAAAATCTTTCTTACTATGTAATCACCAACAGACATTTCAACATGTAAATAAAAAATATTATTAAATAAAACTTTCTATTACATACCATTTGTTCAAATATATTAACTTTAACAAGGTAGTAATAAAAACACCCTACCTGTGTGCCCTTTGGATTTTTTTTTGGTTTTCTTCTCTGTTTTTCTTTATGTTTTGTTGATGTTCTCTTCTTCGTGTGTATGTATCTGTCACTTTTCACAAAATCACTCCCCACCCCCCAAAGAAGACTTCTCTTGTAACAAATAAGAATACTCACTGGAAACACATCAACATATTGGCCAAAACACATCAACATATTGGCTGTGTCTGAAAATGTATGTCTCACTCTGCGCCTCTAGTCCATCATTTCTCTGCCAAGAAGCCTGAGGGAGGCTTCATCATCAGTCTTATAGGAACAAAGATACAGAGCTAAAAGAGGCATCAGAGACTAATCTGTTTCATTTTTCATATAGGTAAACTGAGGACAAGTGATGTTAAGTGACTTGCTGAAGGTTATACAAGTTATAAGAATTTTCAGAAGTCTTTCAAAGTTGCTTCCCTTTACAGAAGGAGTATGTATTTTCACTCTCATTTTGTAGATGAAAAAAGGCTTCTTCCAGCTTTGAATCTCAAGACTTAACTGTAAGCCTATAATCAGATACTGAATGAATAAACAGCAACAAGAATGATCTGGTAACATGTTCTCACAATGATGAGGGACTGTCCTCACAAGAATAAAGCCTGGGGATGAGGGTGAGGTAGATAATTAGGTCAGGGGAGCAGTGATGATTGAGGGACCTTCCACACAACAATTACAAAAGGTCAGCTGCTTCTTCTGCTGCAGTTATACAACACCTACCCACACTGCCCATTGTCCCGTCTCAGCTCTGGCCATCCAACCAGGCCCCCTTTCCCTCACCACCTTCCAGGGGCTGTCTTCCATTTAAGGTAGAGAGAATTGCTCTAATTCTTTTTTGTAACAAATTTCCCAAATCTCCAAATTGTGCCAAGTCCTGTAGTTTTTATGTCCTTTGGAATATTAAGACTTTTCCTTGAATCAATTTAATCAATCTGCTCAAAATGTTAAAAACGTGAGAAAGGTCATTGCAAGTAAGTGTCTTTTGAAGGGAAGATGGGCCCAGTTCTCTTTCCCTATTTCTTTCCTTCCCTCTATCTCTCCTCTTTCTCTCTCTCTCTCTCTCTCTCTCTCTCTCTCTCTCTCTCTCTCTCTCTCTCTCTCTCTCTCCTGTCTCTGTCTGTCTTTTCTCTCTCCATTTTTCTCTTTTTCTCTCTCTTCCTCATTACCTCTTTCTCTACTTCCCCCCTCTCTCCCCCTCTCTTCTCTCTCTCTCTCTCTCTCTCTCTCTCTTTCTCTCTCTCCTCTCTGTCTCTATCTCTGTGTCTGTCTCTCTGTCTCTCTCCTTCCCCCCCTCTCTCTCTTTCTCTTTCTCTCTCTCCCTTTCTCCCTCCTTCTCTCCTTGTCTTCCCCATATAAGTATCTTCTCTACAGGAACCATAGATCTAGAAAGCTGGAAGGGAGCTCACAGAGGCCATGTAGTCTTACCCTCCGTTTTGCAAATGAGAAAGCAAAGGCCCAAGTTGATGAAGAGACTTGTCTAAGGTCATACAGTTAAGCATCAGAATAGAATTGGAACCCAGATTAATACCTCACTGAATATTCAATGCTTATTATATAGTTGGTACTCAGTGAATCCTTAAGTGTTTTATGTAATTATCATTATTCCCCTTAAAATCTTCAACAAAATTCAACAAGCACTTATTGCTCAACTGTGTCCTATTCTCTGTGATCCCGTTTTTGGAGTTTTCTTGGCAGAGATGCTTTCCTTCCAAAGGCCATTTCCTTCTCCAGCTCACTTTACACATAAGTAAACTGACGCAAATGGGGTTAAGTGACTTGCTCAGGGTTACACAGCTAGTAAGTGTCTGAGACTGGAGTTAAATTTGGGTCTTCTTGACTCCAGACCCAGAGTTCTGTCCACTAAGCCATCTAGGTGTCTCCACGCACTTATTAAGTGCCTGCTACGACAAGGTCCTGGTCTAAATGCTGGGGATACAAAGACGATCCAAATTATACTGTGACCTGCTTGAAGGAAGAGTTTTGGTTTTGCCTTTCCTTACGCCCCAGTGATTAGCATAGTTCTCAGCACGTAGTAAACACTTCATTAAATGCTTGCTGATTGACCATAGGACCGTGTTTTGACGAGTCTGCATTCTACTGATACAATGTGCACATCAATAAATACAGAGCAGAATCAGCTTCTTATGTTGTCTCACTTTGGGGCCATTCATGGAGAACTCCTGGCAAGCAAACTCCCTTCACTGATGAAGATAAGGGATTCTTCTCTAACTTTCCATCTTAAAAAGTTATGTGCGGGTACTATAAATGACTTGTCATGGTCACATCAGTATGTTTCCGAAACAGTAAACAGGTCTTTTTGCCTCTAAGGTTGGCCCTCAATCCAGTGACATGCACTGCATCTCATCTACAAAGTTACACAGAATAATTTCAAAAGGGAAAGAACACTGGAGATGGAGGGCAATTACGAAAGGTCTTGCATAAGAGATTGCACATGAGAAGTGCTTTTTAAAAGATAGGACACATCTAACCCAAATCAAATCAGTTGCCTTCTCAATGAGGAGGGTGGAGAGGGAGGAAGGGAAAGAATTTGGAACTCAAAGTTTTAAAAACAAATGTTAAAAAGTGTTTTCACATGTAACTGGGGAAAAATAAAACACTAAATAAATTTTTTAAAACAAGTTTTAAGAAAAGAAAATAGGGATGCTAGGAGGTAGAGGTGAGGAAGAAGTATGCAACAGGCATGGAGAATCCTCTCACCAAGGCATTGCGGTGGGAAATGGAGTATTGGGCAAGGGGAATCTTCTTTCCCTTGCACATGAATCTATAAACAGAAATCCGATGCTGCTAAAGGCCTTCATCACTGTAGAGCCCAGCGAGGCTGGACAGGATTGGTTCCTGGTGCCATCTCCCTGAGTTACAAAGGTTCACCCCATCCTGGGTCCAATACCACTGCCCCTTCACTTCCATCTTTCCATTTATTGGAATGGCTGGCTCAGTAATTATTCTAGGATCAATTTCTTCCACATCTCCTTGGGCACTGAATGGTGAGTCTCACACATAGTGTCAGAATTTTCAAGTCCTCTCGATCCATGAACGTGGCTGTCAAGTCCAAGGTGAACAGAAGACAACCCATTTCCAGGGCTCTCTGCACAGTCACTGGTTTTATTTTGGAATCAGCAGCAAGGACTCTGCCAAAATACTCAAGGTCAAGAGACCAGCATGGTTCTAGGCAATCTGTACCTCTTAAAACAGTGACAAATATGTTATTTAATTTTAATGAGCTTTTTTGCATCTCAAATCTAATTACAGCATTATCAAGTACTGCTTTGAACTGCAGGTGGTTTCTCATTACGTGTGCAAAGGCTGCCACAAGCATTTTTCGTGAATACTAATAACTACTTAATTTTACTATCCGCTTAAAAAATTAAAAAAAATTTCTAGCGACTTATAACACTGGGCTTCAAAGCTCTGGAGGGTGAGACTCATTGCAAGGCTGCTTAATTAAAAAAAATAAATACTGTATTTGACCACCCTCCAGGTTGACAGACTGGGAAGGCAAGGCTGGAATGAGATATGCTTGGAAGGTTTCTGAGGCGGGCTGTCCCAGGGCAGACCTAAGGCATCCCACTCAAATGCCTGTTTGATTGCATTTCAGAGATGAGGGTGCTGGGAATGGATTTTCCAGGCGACAATCTTCCCTAATAGGACAGAGGCATGAGGGCCAAGGCTTGGCTCTCCAGAAATTGGTTGAGTGGAGAAGACTGGGGAAGAAAGGCCCATCTATTTGCTCCCTGCCTAGTCTGTTGATATGGAAGGGCCCATCCCTGGCTGAATCCTAAAACCTTTGCAGGCCCAGGACTTGGATATCATCATGGCTCCAGCTCCCCTCTGACAGATTTATACTTCAGCTGGGTATTTACATTTGGCCTTGTTTGTTCCACAAATTGCAAAGGCCGAGTTGGGCTTTATCGGCTACTAGCTGGTTTCCCAGCTTGTATATTTTTTCTTTTCTTTTTTTTTGAGGGGGGGGTGGAGAGGAAGAAAATACAAGGTGGCAGGTGTTCCATAAAAGAATCATCATCTCTGTCTCTTCACCCTCCTCTTTTTAATTTTTCATTCAGGGAGATTTAAGCAGCATCTCTTCAGCCACAGAGGGATACACTGGAATTGTGCTCAAATAAATTAGCATCCTGGAGCAGCTCAGGGGGGGCTTCCAGGGAAGCCTGGCAGTGCGGGGAGCTGCAGGGGAGCTGAGGCACTGGAAGCTCCCCAGGCAAGGACAGACTGATGCTCCAGGAGCTTGAAAAATGCAACCATGACCTGGAGCATTACTGATTTCCAAAAGGAAGAGAGTAGGATGCGGGGTGGGGGGGGCGCAGAGTACCAAGACTTTTGGTACTGGAGCATGAAGACCTGCATGTGAGTGAATGATCAGCCACATATTAGCTAGCTACATGACCTTCGTGACTTCTTTGAGCCTCCATTTCTTCATCTGTAATGTGAGAGTTGGACTGTCCCACAGAGTCCCAGAAGATAGGGTTAGAAGCTACAAATAGGTCAATGTAATCTTGATAGAGTTGAGAAATGGAGGGGGGTCCCTAACAATCAGAGCTGCCCTAAAGTGGAATAAGCCACTACAAGAAGAGGTCAAGTCTCTCCTACTCAGAGACCGTCAAGCAGACACAAGATGATCACTCATTGGGGATGTCATAGTAGGACTTCCTCCATGGATGACCCTTAAACAGATGGCCATGGAGGTCTCTTCTAGCCCTCAACATCAATGATTCTGTGATTCCATGACTAGGGAAGAAATGCAGCCACAGTAGAGAGAGTACTGACTTTGGTGTCACAGGACCCGGGTTCACATCCTTCCCTTGACACTCACCACATTGGACAAGTCACTCAAACTCCCTGGGTCTCTGTTTTCTCAACTTTACAATAAGAAAGTTGGCCCAGATGGCTTGGAGGTTCCTTCCAGTGCTGCATCTATGACTAAATGACTTTTAAAGTCCCTCCCAATTATAAATCTAACATCCTGATTTACCCATGAGTTGTTGATCAATTTCAGTGAAGAGAGTGATTACTCTCCAAGGTCCTCAAAATCAATTAACTTATATGTCCATATTTTTTCATGTTATTAAAAAATGATGAATGGATGAAAACATCTTCTCCCAGTGTAGAACACCAAGTCACCTGCAATGTCACCTGCAACCTAGAGAGTTGGGCAGGGTATTGGTATGTCCATTACTGTGTCAAAGACTAGATATCAACCTAGGTCCTCTAAAGTCCTAGGCTCACTAGTCCTTTATCCACAATGCCATGCTGACTTTGGGTCTAGGATCTCTTTGGCCTCTTTAGTACCTTCTGTGCTTGGCATGGTGCTAGGCATATAGTAGGTGCTTAATAAATATTGACTGATTGACTGATTGGCTGATTTAGATCTAAAATGGACCTTAAAGGTCATCTAGACAGGTGAAGGTAATGAGGTGCCAAGAAGTTAAGTCAATAAATCACCCAAAGTCAAAGAGGTAGCAAGAGGCAGAGTCAGATTTCAAATCCAGCTTTACTGATTCTTCATCAGGCATTCTTTCCTCTGTACCACATTGTTTCTCATACTCAACTACACCCCTTCCACCTCTAATATTCTGTAATTTCTGATCAAAACAATTGTTTCAAAAACCATGAAAAGCAAGTCAATTCTTTTCCTGAAGTCAGAGCCCACTCTGTACACCACTTAAGAGGCTAATAAAGGCAAAGAGAGACGTTGGACTTGGACTCAGGAAGACACATCTTCTTGAGTACAAATCTGGTCTCAGACACTTCCTAGGTGTTCAACCCTGTGAAGTCACTTCACCCTGTTTACCTCAATTTCCTCATCTGTCAAATGAGCAGAAGAAGGAAATGGCCAACCACTCCAGTATCTCTGCCAAGAAAACCCCAAATGGGGTCACAAGGAGTAAGACATAATTGAAAAGATTGAACAACAATAACAAAAAAAACCTTGGGACTACTATACTCTACCCACTACCTACGGACTATTCCAGAACAGAGATGGACAAAGAACAAAGGAGACATAGGTAAGACATCATCACAGAACATTCCCTTCAGGACATATCTGTAACTCACCACCCAAAACGTGTTTGCTTCCTTCTAAGGGATGGAATGATCATGAATGATGAATGAATACATAGACAGAGAAGTGGAGACGCTAACAAGGAAGCTTTCAGCGTCAACAAGAGCCAACATTTACCCTAAATTAATATAAGATTTTCAATCAAGCTTCCACATTTGGAAAGGACATTAGGGGCCATCAATTCCATGCCATACCTTAGCCAAAATACCTTCTCTAGTAGTGATGTCAAATGAAGGTAGAAATGAATCCCTGCAGCTGCACTTTGACTTAGAAAACCCCAAATTAACATTATCTATGTTGGATTGTATTTTATTTATTTTATTAAGCATTTTAATCTGGCTCATGTCTCACTCAGCAGTTTGACATCTCTGTTGTACAGTCCACAGACAAGGAGACTTCTGGTAAGGGGAAACCAACTTCCTCCCTCAGAAACCCATCCTACTTTTAGATACCTTTAATTGGGAGGAAGTTTTGAGGGTTTGCTGTTGTTTTTTTCCTGGCATCAAGGAGAACCTGCCTTTTTGCAAACCGCCGATTACTCCCGGTTCTGCCCTCTGGGGCTAAGCAGAATGAATCTAATCTCTCTTCCATGTGACAGCCCTTCAAATACTTGAAGACAGCTCTGATGTTCCCCCTGAGTCTTCTCTTCTCTGGGCTAAATATCCCTAGTTCCCCATTTAATTCCAAATAGCTCCCATAACTAAATCCAGGTTCCAATGCAGCCTATTTAAGCCTTATTTTTGTCTTTTTTTATCTTTAAGGACCGATGCTGTTGAAAGCTAGGGCAACTGCTGACAACCTCTTCTCTCTCTGCTTGCATCCCCATCCCCTCAGCCCTCTGAGAGGTAGCATTCAACAAGGTGTGTACAGCCACTGAGAATTCATCCAAGTCACATCTGACCTCACATCAGCCTCCTCTGCTATACCCCATGAAGCTGCCCCCTGTCAGTCCTCCCTCCTCTCCTCCCACTAGCAGTACCTCTGCTTAGGGCTTCTCTCTCTCCTCCGTCTCCCTCTTTCCCTCCCACCTTCTCCCCCCTCCCCCCTCTCTGTCTCTCTCTTCTTTCTCCCTCTATTTTTTCTATTTTTCTCTTTTTCCTGTTTCTCACTCTTTCCTTCTCTCTCTCTCTCTCTCTCTCTCCCTCCATAAATCACTTCCTTCTCTCTACCTCTCTTCTTCTTTTTCTCCCTCTTCTCTTTTCCTCCCTCTCCTTTCTCTCCCTCTCTCCTCTCTTTTTCATTTTTCTATTTTCTCTTTTTTCTTTCTCACTCTTTCTTCTCCTTCTTCCATCACTCCTTTCTTTCTCTCTTTTTCTCTCTCCCTCCCTCCTTCCTCTCTTCTTCATTTTTCTATTTCTCTCCTTTTTCCTTTCTCCCTCCATCACTCCCTTCTCTCTCTTTCCTTCTCTCTCCCTCCCTCTCTCTCTCTCTCTCACTCCACTTCAGAGAAGAGTTCACTGTAAGGTGGAAGAAGATTCTTGATGCTTGTCAAATTGATGCTTTGGTGCTGCTTGTCCCACAACAAGAGAGAGAAAGTTAATGGCCCAACACTGAGCCCTTTGTTTTTATAAGAGAACAAGTGGTTTATGACAAAGAACAAAGTTTCTTTTTTTACGAGGCTCTTCTTGATGCTCCCTCACCAAGCCCATTAAGTCTAGTTATCTCTTACAAAACACTGCCACACAGGTACTATTTCCACCGACAAGTTCATTTAAGAGAATTTATAGCCTAATTGTGCAGCTGTTGCCTTCCGAGTCAATTTTAAGAGATTGTTACACAAGTACTGTCATAATTTAGTCATGTTTTCATCTCACAACTATACTGTAATTACTGTTGTTAACAGTGAACAGTAAACAAAAAAAGTACCCAACAACTCCAGCAGAGAGTACACCCACCAACCATGACGACAGCAGCTGGCTGCTGAAAGCACATACAGCGGGGGATGGGAGGAAGGACTCATCTGGTGACCCTGGGAAGGGCATGATGATCCCTCCATAGCACTGATTACAAGCAAGAATCTGGCCAGGGGAGTGACTGACAGAGATAGGACTAGCAATTCTGACACCTAGGGCAAGCAGGACAAAACAAAAACGGCCCTTTAATCAACCATGAGTAAGGCAAGACCCTTACACTAGCTTATGGGACATCTCAAGTCCCCTGCTGAGGAGACTACCACCAAGGAAGGAGCAGGGTATATAGCTCATATAATACAAATTTTCAGTTCCTTTAAATTTCAATAACACAGAGCAAAGCCCTGGAGGCCCCTCTCTACTGATGGCTCTAAGGTCATGTTTTCCCTAACTCTTCTCTTCTCTGGGCTAAACATCCCTAGTTCTTTCCACCAGTCTTCATATTACACAAGTCCTTCATTATCCTGAGTGTTGTCTCCTTCAGAAGCTAAAAGTAAAATCAGAAAGAAATATAGCATCTTGTTGAGAAGACACTGAAATAGTGGACTGACCCTACAAAAAAGAAGATGTTAGGCAACCTTCAGCACACAGTCTTGGGATTTTCTCTTGTGGAAGGTAACTTGGTTTGGACCTGAGGAACCCTGGATGTCCAGTATCACCAAAGACAAGGTTGACCTTGAGACCATAGACTCTAGAACTTTAGCTGTCATCTGGAACTCATAGACTCACTGAACTTTCACTGTCATATAGTCTAATTCCTTCTTTTTACAGATGAAGAAATAGGTCTAGAGAGGTGAAGTGACTTAGGACCTAAGAATAGAAAGGGCCCTAGCGACCATCTAGTTAAACCCTTTATTTTACAGATAAGGAAATTGAAGCCTAGAGATGTGATAGGACTTGTCCAAGATTATACAAGCAGTGAATAGATGAGCTGGGCTGTAAGCCCAAGTCTAATTGCTCTTAATCCTAAACCCAGTACCCTTTCCATGTTATCACAGTGGCCCTCTTCCTCTAGATCCTCACGGAGGATCTAGATTCTTCTGGAGACCTGACAAGCAGGATGACAAAGTGCCTCAAGTCTGCACCATTTGTGAGCTGGTTAAAGGGACTGGACATGTTTAGTCTAGAGAAGAAAAGACTTAGGGAATGGGGGTGAGAGATGAGTGGGACACAATAGCGGTCTTCAAGTATAGTTTTCCTGAATGGCTCTCATATACATAAGGAATTAGACTGTTCTGTTGGGCACCTCCAGGGAGTGAGGAATGGAGGTCTCTCCTCATTGGAAGTCTTGAAGTAAAGGCTGACTAGCATTTGGGTGCATTGAGGTAAGAATGCTTTTTCTGAATCACCTCTGAGGTTCCTTACAACTCTGAATTGTGTAACAATGAGGTCATTCCCTTAGTCTCTTCTGCCATTCTGAAATCCCTATGAGGAAGTTACGTAGCTCTGGAATGACTTGGTCTTGCCAGGAATGATTCAGACCTGCTTATGGGGACCACAGTCTCCTCTTCACTGGGTCCTTTCCTGCTAAGGGCAAAGCATGAGCCCAAGTTTCAGTAGGTCTAGGAAACAGGAGGGGTCAGCTCCAAGTCTATTGGCTAAAGGCTATGCACTTTCCTCAAGAAAAGGACCCAGGATGAAATATATAGGCTTACTTGGTACCAGATTCTGTCCCATATTTCTGTGTCTTCTTAAACAGAATATATTCTTTAAAAGAAGATACCACAATGCAATAAATCAAAAAGTATTTATTAAGCAACTAACACATTCTAGATCAGCAGTTCTCAACCTGTGAGTTGCAACCCCTTTGGGGGTCAAACGACCCTTTCACAGGGGTCACAGGGGTCACCTAAGACCATCAGAAAACACATATTTCCAATAGTCTTAGGAACCAAGACCTCTCCTCTATCCATCTCCAGGCGTGTCCACCCACATGCAAATATGCCCACATATGAGTATTAAAGGGTAGAGGCATTAGGAAGGTTGTGAACCACTGTTCTAGATACCATACTGGAATGCTAAGGATGCAAGTACAAAAAATGAAATAATCAGATAGAAATACAATAAATGAAACAAGTCCCTACTTGTAAGGACTTTGTATTCTAATGAGAAACAAACTAAGACATAAAAGAATGTATAGAACAAATATAAAGAGAATAACTACAAAGGGGGAAGAGAGAGGGAGAGAGAGAGAGAGAGAGAGAGAGAGAGAGAGAGAGAGAGAGAGAGAGAGAGAGAGCGCACTAGCGGCCTTGGGGGGTGGGTAGGGGGATGGTAACGAGGAAAGGAATCATGTAGAACAAAGATTCTTCACTTGTTGTGGGCCCTATACCTCTTGTACAGCCGATGGAAAGTCTATAGATCCATCCTCAGAATCAGGTTTTTTAATGCACAAAATAAAATTCATAAAATGACAAAGGAAACCAATTATACTACATTGCATGTATCAAAATCTTTCTAAAATAAGTTCGCAGAGCCTGGGTTAAGAAACCTTGAAATAAAAGGTGGTGTTCCAGCTGTGTCCTGAAATCTAGAAGTGGAGGGAAGGAAATAGTGTCTTTCAGACATGGGGGACAACCAGTAAAAAGCATGGAGATCCGAGGTGGCAAGTCATGTGTGTGGAACAGAGAGTGGAATAATATGACTGGATCTCAGAGGACTCTAGAAAAGTAGAGAGGAGGCCAGGTTGTGAAGGGCTTTCAAAAGAGAGTTCATATTTGATCCTAGAGACAATAGGAAGTCACTGGAAATGACTACATAGGGATGTATCATGGTCCAGTCTTCATTTCAGGAAACCCACTTTGGCTTTGGCAATCTATGTGGAGGATGGCCTGGGGTAAGGACAGATTTGAGGGGGGGGCAATTAGGGAGTTGCAATAATCCAGGAGATAAGGGACAGTGTCTGAACTGAAATGTGATGATGTGAGAAGGGGGTAGATGAAGAAGAGGTTATGACTGGAGATGTGGCTCAATGTGACAATTTACAGACTTTGTAGAGTCAAAAGTCTATGATAAAGCCAAGGTTACAAATCTGGGAGAAGCAAAGAAATGATGTTACCTTGAATAGAGAAAGGGAAATTTGGAAGAGGGATAGCTCTGGGGAGGGAAGATAATGAGTTCTGGTTTATGAAGCTCAAAGGGCACAGGATCGGGGGTCAGGAGACCCAGGTTTGAATTCCACCTCTTCCATTTACTGCTATGTGACCTTGGAGCACATTACTTCATCACCCTAAGCTTCAGCTTTCTCCTCTTTAAAATGAGAGAGTGAGCCTAGGTGATTTCTAAGTTTCCCTCCAAGCCAAGCTCTAAATACTATGAACTGTAGTTTTTTTAGAATTAATTATAGGGAAAGAATCACTGGGAGGAGGGGAAGCCCGTGATTATATGTCAGGCTAAAAGCATTGGGAGATAAAATAAGGCAGTGCTTTAACTCCTATCCATGTGTCAACCCAGAGAAAGCAAGCCAAGTCACTCTGTTTCAACAGCCTCCCCCCTCTTTAATTCATGCTAATTCTCCTAAGCTGCTCGAAGGCAGCCTGCCCAGGGGGCTGATGCTGTGCTCTCTGAAAGTCAGCTAAACATCTGGCAGAGACTTCAGCCCTTCGGGCTGTTCTAAGAGTTCAGCCAGCCTCTACTTGCTAGCATGATCCCAGGCACCTTCGCTGGCTCACAGAGTGGTGTCCTGTGGGCTGGGTTGGGACTCTGTCCTTCCCCAGGTTTCCTCCGTTTTAATCAGCCTGCCCCAGTTCTTCGTACCATCCCCTGCCTTACAGTATGTTAAGAGATCCCAGACAGACTCATTTCCATGTGATCCCCAGCCTCACCCAGATCTTCAAGGGTTTGGGGCTCAAAACAAAGAATGGCTTACTTGCTGGGTCTTGACAGTCAAAATAATCACTGCTTGTCTGTGAGGCATTGTGTGGAAAGAGCACTGGACTTGGAAATCAGGGGACCTGAGTCAGGGTCCACACTTTTAGACACTTCCTAGCTGAATAAGTCAATTATCTCTCTGAGCTTCCTCTGTAAAATGAAGTGGTTGGACGTTGGGTCTCCAAGGTTGTTTTTGGCCCTAAACCTAGGGTCCTAGGATCTGTCTGACCTTGGACAAGTGATGAGGTTTCTTAGGGCCTCAACTTCATCTGTTCAACCATCAGTGACCTTATTTGTAATTATCAAATGATAAAATTTAAGACTAGAAGGGGTCTCAGGGACCACCTAACCCAATCTGGGCAAGAATGAGTGCCCCTTTGTCAGAATACGAATGAAGGAAGTTGTCATACAACCTGCAATTGATGACTTTCAAGGAAAGGAAACCACAGACAGATTTGGACTGGAAGGGGTACCGAAGGTCAAATCCAGCCTCCTTATGATATAAATGAGAAAACCAAAGCCCAGAGAAATGTAGTGACTTGTCCAGGCCACACTGCTCAGCAAGTGTCTGAGGTGGGTTTCAAACCCGGGTCATCATGCTTCAAAATCCTGTGCTTTCTCCACTACGCTGCTTCTCATGATCTGAAATCCTTCTGGAGGCCAAAGTAAGCATGGCCACGCTAAGAATGAGGCTGGCAGAATGAGCCTGAGTTATTGATGCCTTTGGTGATAGGTTTGGGAGGAAGAGCTAAGTGAGACAGATAGGCCTGATTAGTGGAATTCCACCCTTTAGTAAGGAGCTACTCCTGAGGCCTCGGCCTTGGGGAGAGGGCAGGAACCGGCCCCCCACCCATACAGCTGCTCCCCATGCACCCGGGATCCAGCTCATTAAAAGATATTGGCCTTGATTAGTTAGAGCTGATTAGAGAAAGGTCGGTTGAAATTCAGACTACGGTGGCTAACAAGGCTGACATATTCCCTTCAAGATTGCGGGAGCCAGAGAGAAAAATTGAGGAGCCGGAGATAACAATCAATAGACACGAAGCTATTCTAACTGAGAATAATAAAGACTATGAAGTGAAGAAAAATCGAAACGGGAACCTGCAAAACAAGCGTAGGCTGAAAAATGTCAGGGCGGCCACAGGACTCAGGAGGGACTGAGCTGCTTCCTTTCTTTTTTTTTTAATCTACTGGATTAAAGAAGGTGCTGAAAAAGGGATATTCTTCACACACACACACACACACACACACACACACACACACTTTGTATTTCTCTCCTTGGACTTCTACACTTGACTTTGGTTTATGGCTGTATTTGTCTACGTGGCCTAACTTGTCTTACTAGACTGTAATCCCCATGAAGGGGAGAGGGGAGTTGGGGCTAAATTTGGATGGAAAAATGAACCAGAAGCTGAACTGTGTCAGGAGCCAGGGCTTCTCAGGATGCCAGAACCCAAAGGGCTGAGACATAATCGTCAAAGTCAGGGGGCCAGAAGGAAGCTGTCAAGGCAGGGAGATTTGCATAGGATCTGGCTACCAGCAAAATGACTATTAGTCTGATATAATCTGCAATCTGTAGTGGGGACTGTTCCTCTTTTGTCTTTGTATCCCCAGGGCCCAGCATGGTTTCTGGCATTGGGGAAGTGTTGGATTGGACTGAAATTAATCTGCCTCCCGAAATCTTCGGCCTTTTACGGCTACCCCTTATCTGGTTTGGGTAGAGGCCCTGGGCCAGCTCTTGCATAACCCTTCCTGACTCGACCTTGCCAATGAGGCTTATGGCTTGGACAGGAGAAAGAAGGACATGCCAGGTAGGGGGAGGATCATGGACAGCATTGGAACATGGAACTTATGTGAGCTATTATAAGAAGTGATGAGGATACCAACATCACTCGAGCAGTGGGAACAGAAGAAAAGAAGGTCCGGTAGGGCCAGCCAGATTATGGAGGGTCTAGGAAGGCAGCCGGTCAACGAGCATTTATTAAGCTTTTATTGTATGCCAAGTACTGTGCCAATTGCTGAGGATCCAAAGATAGAAAAAAAAACCCTACCATTCCTGTTCTCTCTCTCTCTCTCTGTCTCTGTATATGTGGGGGGGGGGGTCCTGTCTGTTTCTCTCTCCTTTCTCCCTTTCTCATAGATACATAGGCACATATAGAGTCAGAGACAGACAGACACGGAGAGAGACAGAGAGACAGACACAAAGATAGAGACAGAGAAATAGAGAAACAGAGACGGAGAGAGTGAGAGAGCACTAATCTCGGAGGAAAGTCACTAGCAGCTGGAAGGACTAGGAAATACCTCCTGTAGAAAGTGGAATTTTAGCCAAGTCTTGCAGGAAGCCAGGTAAGGTAGGCAGAGGTGAGCAGGGAATGCATTCCAGGCATGGGGCACAGCCATGCTTTCAGAGGCACGGAGATGGGACATGGAGGTCACCTTGGAGGAACAGCAAGGCAAAAAGAGACTAGAGCTGATTTTATAGGTAAGATGGGACTAGTATGGGTTCTTGGGAAAATGTAGTTATTTGGGAAAGAAAAGCTGAGTTGACTCAGTTTGGGGCTACAGTTAGACCTAAATGATAGGAGTGCTCTCATGAGAAAGTCCGGGGAGAAAGGTCTCGATTTCATCAACCTGCAATGACTACATTCCAAGTTTCAGACTGGCCATGATATCTTTACCATCCTACAACTGAGGAAGCCCAGCATGCTACCATAGGGCACTGGATTTGCAGAAAAAGGATGTGTCCTCTATCCTGTGCCTTTGGCACAGACTACAGGCACAAGGCCTGAAGTCAGGAAGACTTTTTCCTGAGTTCAAATCTGACCTCAGACACTTACTTAGTTGTGTGACCCTGGGCAAGTCACTTCACCCTATTTGCCTCAGTTTCCCCATCTGTAAAATGAGCTGGAGAAGGAAATGGCAAACTACTCCAATACATTTGCCAAGAAAACCCCAAATGGGGTCACGAAGAGTCTGAATGACTCAAACAACTGAAGAACAACATGGGTGGAAGAACCTTGAACTATCTATGCTTTTTTTGCATAAAGATGTATAACCCAAGAGTCAGGAAGGACTCCTAGGTTCAAATCCTAAGAGACTCACTAACTCTATGGGCAAATCTCAATGTCACAGAGCCTCAGTGCTAATTAAACTTTTAAAATAGAGGGGGTGGGGGGTTGACAGTAATACCTGCGAATGAGGGACAGCATGATACTATATATAGAGATCCAGCCTCTGAGTCAATAAAAGCTGGGTTCAAATGCTGCCTCTGACAGATTAGCTTTGTGACCCCACACCTTAGATAATTCTATAAGACTGTAACAGAGAAGTGAGAGTTGGGGGCCTCAGAAACTCTCTAACTCAATGCCTTCATTTTTACAGGTGAGGGAACTGAGGCCAAGGGAGCTTAAACTTGCTGAGATCACACAGGTCAGAGATGAGATTTGAATGTGGGTCTTTTAGCTCCAAAAATGGTGCTAGTATTTCCATTTAGCCCTGTTTGGGGCAATGGGGCAAGAAATTCAAAGGTAGAATTGTATGGGTCAAATTAGATTGGCTCCTAGGATTATTATCAAAACGATTATTATATGTCTGATGCAATCTATAATCTACAGTGTTCCTATGATCAGGACAGTTTTTCTGCTACTGTCATCTGTGTGACTCTGGGCAGACTGAGATGATTTCTAAGGTCTTTTCTCGTCCTAAATCCTAAGAAGTTAGGAGGGGTTCACTTCCAAATAACAGAGACTCACTTCCCACTATCCCAACCCCTCCTCTTATACACACAGAGTTAGAAAATTCTTCACCTTGGAAAGTTTCAGCCCATGAATCCAAAACGTTGTCAAGACTGAAGGACTGCCAACTTCTCTCATGGAAGGCAACCAATAATTTTACGGACTTTCACATCCATCGTTGGGGTTTTATGCGGGCATAATGCTCAGCCATTTTATGTTGGCTTATGTGATGTGTGTACCAAAAAGCTCATAAAGAGAGGGGAAAAAATTTAAATGAACATTGTTTAAAAAAGGCCCTTAAAAGGCTATAAAGTGCAGTGACTTTCATACCCTTGGGTTGTTGTTTCCTAACATATAGAAGAAGGTTTCTCACAGTCAGTTACAAGCCAAACTGATTCTGGGTAAGAGGGCAGTTTGAGGACAGTCCAAGGTCAGAGATAGTCTGGAGTTCAAGAGCAGGCTGGTTCCCTGAGGGTGAACACTTTGAACCACACATCTGAGAAGCTGAGAGGAATGCTTTCTCTGGGGTCCATTATTTCAGTGTCTATGATACCATGAACGTAGCTATTCCTTCCCATGATACAGAACATATCCCACCCATGCCTGTCCATGCTATGTGATTCTCATCCTTGCCCTCCCAGGAATCCATCACTGCCAATCCACCCAGCGCCCCGGGAACCTTCCTCCTGTTCACCTGACATCACATGGCTGCTAGTGGAGCACAGACGCTGCCCATTGACCATCCCTCTCTCTCACTATGTGACCAGACCATCTCCTGTCCCACTCATCCACCTCACTGATCACAACCCAGGGAGTATTCAGAGCTTGGTAGGCTGGCTTTTCTATAGTCATAGTATGGGGAAAGTGAAGCAATACAGAAGAAAGAAAGGGAACAAAAAATACAGATAATCCATCTGTTAAGCCATAGATTGTATGATAGAATCACAAGATTTCTGAGGTGGAAGGGACCTCAGTGATCATTTAATCCTCCATCACTTATCAGACAACAGATTACCCAGACTTTGTTTGAAAGCCACATGCTACCTTCCAAGCCTACTATAGTCCATTCACCTGGACTAAAAAGAAGTGAACTTACCTAAATTTAAGAAGAAACTTTCCTCTTTTTTAACATCTATTCCACTTGCCCTCAAAGGGTATGCCAAAGTCAATAGTGTGCCTCAAGCGTTGCTAGAAGTGCCACAAAACGAATAAAACATATACTTGTCGTTGCATGAACATCTGCATTTCTTGACTCTCCAGAGGATCCCGCAATGGTATCCCACATTGCCCTCACTGCAAAGATTAATGCTGTGCCATGAAAAAAAAAGTCTGAGGACCAGTGGTCTACCAAATACTGCTATGTATATTCATTCTCTGGATGACAGGAAGAGCTCAGCAATGAATCAATAAAGCATTTATTGAGTGCCTACTAGTATGTCAGGCACTGTGCTAGATACTGAGAAAGCTAAGTCAAAAGGAGGAGAGGTATAAGAAGTATAGATAAAAGGAGTTAGAGGATCGCACAGACATACAAGACAGACCAGAGGTCACCCTGGAGGAAAGTCAAATCACACAACAGGGCATCTCAGCTCGTTTATTCTCTTAAAATTTAAAGTATGTCATATGAATGAAAGGATAGATAAGAAATATTTGTATTTTATTATTAATAATATATTAGAGGGTCAGCTAGGTGGCTCAGTGGATAGAGTACCTGCCCTGAAGTCACGAAGACTTCAGTTCAAATCAGGCCCCAGACACTAGTTGTGTGACCTTGGGCGAGTCAGTTAACCAAGACTGCCTCCAAAAGAAAAAAATGCTTACCAGGTACCAAACAGTGTACTAACACTGTGAAAACAAATACAGAAATGAATAAATTCCCTGCCTTCATAAAGCTCATATTCCAGTAAGAAAAAATAGCCTATATAAAAGACAGAGAAGGTGGTTTGGTCAGGGGAGCCACAGGGATAGCAAGCGCGGTCATAGAGCAACTGATGGGCGTGTGCTATCTAGGAATGGTAATACTGACTTCATTATTGTTCACGAAGCTGAAAGGGGAAAACAGAGGGAATAAAACATTTAGGGCAGCTGGGTGGTGTGGTGGATAGAGGGCTGGGCCTCTTTCCCTTCCCCTCTTGAACTAGGCACCTGCACCTAGTGGGTCCAAAGGCTTGATTGACAAAAGCATATACATGTAGGCTCACTTGTCATTCTTCTACAACCCAAAGGCCCTCCTTGACTCTTTGAGTCTCTGATGAGTTCCATGGATGCACTCCAATCAGTTTAATCCAATCTAACATCTATTTAGCACTGTATACAAGATACTATGCTAGACACTAGGGATACAAAAAATTCTTTTTTAATGGCATAGTTCTGACCCTTAGGGAACTTCCATTCTATTGAACGGACTATCCAAGGATGGAAACGTGTAGAACAAGGGGATTATACATACATATACATGCACGCACGCATGCATTCATGCATATATACATACATATATGTATATACACACTGCATGCACATGTCACCACATGTGCATGCATAGGTAGGTATATACATACACACATACGTACGCACATCTATACATACGGATCCCAGTGGGGAAATGGATCCTAGGATTGTACTAGGCATAATTAGGGGACGGAGGTTTCTTTGCTATTAGCCTAGAATCCCCAGCATCCTTCAATCTCAGCTAAAATCTCATCTTCTGGAGGGAGCCTTTTCCAAAGCCTCTTAATTCCAGCTCTTTTCTTCTATTGATTTTTTCCTATTTATAAAGTCTATTGTTTGCTCTGTCTATTCCCTGTCTTCCCCATTAGACTGTGAGCTCCTAGAGAGCAGGGCCTACCTTCTGCCTTTCTTTGTATCTCTAGCACTAGTAAGTGCTTAATATGTGTTTATTAACTGACTGACTCAACTTTTAAAAACATTTTTATAACTGCTTTGATATACCTGGTTTTCTCTGTAATCCTATATGTTTCATTTTATATATTTGATAAAAAATTATTCTGAAATGGGTTTCACCAGATTACATAAGGGGTCTATGGCCCCAAAAAATGTTAAGAACCCCTATTAGAGCCAGAAGGAGCCTCAGCACCATCATTCTGCAAATAAGGAAATTGGAGGCCCAGGAAGATAAACGTCTCACCCAAGGTCACCCAGGCAGTAACACAGCAGAGGTCAGATATGAACCCTGACTCTAGGACCAGTACCCCTTCTGATACAGCAGCACACAGAGATTATGCCGGTTCCCTCACCTGACCACAGGCTTTGTTGCCCTTTAGACAAACCACATTTTGAAAACCAAATATGGTTTGCTATTTTTTTCCAGAAAATTCTAAACCAAAACCACAGAAGAAAAGCCCCTAAAAAGCTAGTCTTGTGGCCTTGTCCTACTCTTCACAGGGTTGGCTTCACCACCAGAATCCTGGGCAACAAGGCCCTATTAGAATCTGGCCCCAGAATCTGAAAAGATCCTCCTTGTCTTCTGAACCCGAACTTGGACTTCCAGTCCCCTTAGGCTGGAGAACTTGGCAGACAATGCAGAAAGAAGGGCCTGAAGTCTTACCCTTACCCCTACTCTCCACCCTCTGGTTTTTAGTAAAGAATAGAGAACATCTCCTTCTCTGCTCAGCACACAAATGACCCCATGCCCTCAGTGCCAAAGGGAAGCCTGCAGTCTAATGTAAACATCTCACAGAGTAATGTCCCTATCAAGATATCAGACTGCCAAGAATCTCACACTATCTATAAGGCCTCTTCTAGCCCTGGGCTTCTCACTGCAATAAGACTTATGTTCTAAAGGGACTCTGGATTTTCTGGACCAGGAAGGGAAAACCAAACCTATTTTCTCCTCCCCCATGCAAACCCAAGAAAGACAGACACGTCCCCCTTCACTCTTCAGAGACATATCCTCTGTAGAATAATGCAGAAGAATATCCTAGTGGTGGGAAAGATCATACATTTTGAGCTATAAGGGACTTTAGAGGTCAATTAATCAATTAATAAATATTTATTAAGCACATATTATGTTTCTGCCACTACGTTAAGCACTACTGCTCATTTCATAGAGGAAGAAACTGAGAAAAAGAAAAGTGACTTGAGCAGGGTCACACAGCTAGTGCCAGGAACTGAATTCCAGGCTTCCTGCTCAGTCAGTACTTTTCTATGCTTCCTAGATGCCTCTAGCTGTATTGGAAAGAGAAACTGAGTCATTTCAACATCCTCAGACTCCCTGGAATGCAAAGAATCTTCTAGAATCATCTCATCCTGTGATCTTCCTCTCTGGGCATGATGGCGGCCAACCAGATCAGGGGTCAAATTCTATGTCTTCCTGTGAAACCCAAAGAGAGGAATAATGCAGATGCTCCTTTGGAATAAACAGTATTGACCCAAGTCACAAGCACAGTAAACAATGATGGAACACAAGAAGTACACATTCTCCATGGATGATGAGTTCTTTCCCATACACACCTTGGACCCCTTCCTCCTCATCTATGGAAGGACCAACATCCTTTTCCCCTTCATACAGGAGCATTCTCCCGTGCCCATTAATCATTAATATAATAGTTTATATTTGATGACATTTTTATAATATTTAATGTAGTATATTTAACTAATATTAATCTGATTAATAATAATCATGCAGTCAGCCAACCAGCCTTTATTAAGCACCTATGATATGTTAGGCACTGCACTAACCTCTAGGGATACAAAGAAAGGCTGAGCTCATAGTCCAACGGGAGGAGACAGCTACTGCATGCAAACAAAATAAAGTCATGATAAATTGGGAGATTTATCAGCAGAGGGAAGGCACCAGCATTAAGGGGCTGCAGGAAAGGCTTCTTGCACATGGTGGGGTCTTAGCTGTAACATGAAGGAAGCCGAGTTATTAAATCACAGCTCAAAGCAGATTTCCTCCCTGGTCACAAAATCCCAGAATCTCTGAGCCAGAAGGGACCTCAGGGATCATTTAGTCTAACCCGAACTTGAATTTAACAAACAAAAGCATAAAAGTGCTATTGAAATATATTGTAAACATTACCATTATAGCCATGATCCCCTTAATGTCCTTAATGGGGTCTGGAGAAACATAACTTTAGATTGGACAACATTCAATTCAATTTAATCCAACAAGCATTTATTAAGAACCCGCTACGTGCCAGGCACCATGCTCGGTGCTGGGGCTACAAAAACAAAAAGGAAACAGATCCTGCCCTCAAGGAGCTTACAGTCTAATGGGGGAAGACAACATGGAAGAGCAAGGGGTGGGGGAGGGGGAAAGTCCCAACAAGTGCTCAGGAGTGCAGCAGTGTGGGAAATGAAGGGAGGGCTGGTGTGGGTGACCTCCTGAAACGGAGTTTATGGGAGAAGCTTCACCCTTCAAATAGAGGCGCCCTGGGACAGAGGTGAGTTTGAGATCAGATGTGATTCTTGCATGATGAAAAGGACAGAAAAGTGGAGGGCAGTACAGCAAAGGTGGGAAATGCAGACACATAAGTGCAAAGTATATTTATTAAGCACTAACTAGGCATCAGTCCTTGTGCTAAGAGCTAGGAATAAAAAAAAAGGCAAAAGGCAGTCCCAGTATAAAGTCAGCACAAGAGGGAAAAAAAGACTAACTGAGGGAGATCGATCTAGTCCAAGAGGCAGGTTTCTCTGGTATTTCCAACGGACATCTTTTGTCTTTATATCACCTTCATTTCATTTGCAAAGATACCTTTCCCTTCTTCCCTACCCAGAGATCCTCTAGAGCAAAAAGGAGGGAAGGGAAACTAATACATTGATTGCATTAATGGAAAATGCAATGTTTTGAACCCATAGCCACAAACACCTCCACTTCTTTAACGAGAAAGGGAAGTGAGTTTTCTTTCAAATTTATTTTTTATTATGAATTCTACAATCACCAATAAGCACAAATATTCTAAGACACAAAGGAATCTATGCTAACCAAGGTGGCAACAGGTGGTTCTATTTATGTCTCCTGTCACTCTTTTCCCTCTCTCTAACAAAGCGTCTCATCCCTACTTCTGGATCCTTCAATAATCACTTATTAAGTCTTTACCATGTTACCAGGCACTGTATTAGGTGCTAGACGTACCAAGATAAAATAGTCTCTGCCCTCAAGGAGCTTGCATTCTCTTGGGCAGAAGAGGAAGAAGCAAAAGAAAACAGTCATCCCAAGAGGGAGAGACCATGGCCAACTGGGCAGAGCAGAGCCAAGGCTTTGTATAAGGCGGACACTGAGATGAAGATGGCGCCTATAGAAGAAGCCTAGGCACAAAGCCTTCAGAGGTCATCTCATCCAACCTATTGGGGGAGGGTGGCAATCAGAGTTAAGTGACTTGCCCAGGGTCACACAGCCGGTAAGAATCTGAGACTGGATTTGAATCCAGGTCCTCTGGACTTCAGGGCCAGTGCTCCTAGCTGCCCCCAACCCATTCATTTTTACAGCTAAGAAGGACCTATAGGGAGCATTCAAACCCAGGACCTCCCTAACTTCAGGGTCAGTACTGTCTCCACTATGCCGCTTGTCTGTCATTGCCATCAACTATTCCCAACAAGTGGTGGGTCTCCCAGCCTTTGCTTAGAGATCTCCAGTGATGGGGGACCCCTGCCTCCACCTCCTAAGACAACAGTCGCCTGTCCCACTTTCAGCTACAATTCTTATAAGCTAGAGAGGCAGCTGGTGGTACTACAGCACACAAAGCAGTGGATGTGGAATGAGGAAGATTTACACTTAGACACCCATATAATCCTGGGCAAGTAAGTCATCTGTCTATCCCACTGTCATTTCAGGCATGTCAGACTCTTTGTGGACCCCTTTGGGGTTTTCTTGGCAACATCCCACTTTGGGATTGCTCAAATGGGTGGAGCAGCAGGCAAGAGTGCTGAACTTGGAGCCAAGAAGTCTTGGGTTTGAATCCTGCCTCAAAGCCTTACTAGCCATGTGACTATGGTCAAGTCATTTAACTTGTCAGTCTGTTTGCTTATCTGTACAATGGGGATAACAGCATCTACCTCCTGGGCTGGTTGTAAGGCTCAAACCAGGTAATACTGATAAAGTCTTTTCGAATCTTAGAGCACTGACAGCAAAGTTAACTCTTCCTATTATCATCATCTCCTCTAATTTCTGACTTGCAGACAAGCAAGGCTAGAGCTGAATTACTGCCAGTATAGACGGCCGCCTGTCTGTGAATGCAGATGAATGCACACTGCAAAGCATCCCTCAGGTCTCAGTGCCATTTTAAGCATTGCACTAAGCTATTAGTGGTGGGAGGAAGACTTGTCCTTATGTGGAACTGCAATCTGCCTTTCTGCCGCTTCCACCAAGAAGACTTCCTGGCTTCATTCAGCTCATTCTCCCGTTTGACATCACGTCCAGCCCCCTCTCCCCTTATCCCCTCACCTCCCTTTGCAAATTTGCATTTGCACAGATGACCACAAGCTGAGGATGGGAAGAAGGCTATAAATGAGAAAGACATCATCTAACATGATAGTATGAGCTCTTTTTTTTTTTAAGGGGGGAGGGCGGTCTGGTACAATGGCTAGGCAGGCAACACTCTGCATCCTTGATATTAGCCTTCCCTAACTTCTTGATGTATGGTTGTTTTCAGTGATGTCTGAATATTCATGGTCCCATTTAGGGTTCCTCTGGCAAAGATATGGAGTCATTTTGCCATTTCCTTCTCCAGGCTACTTTACAGATGAGAAAACTGAGGCAAACAGGGTGAAATGATTTGTCCAGGGTCACACAGCTAGTAACTATCCAAGGCTACATTTGAACTCAAGTCTTCCAGACTCCAGGTCCAGCACTCTATCTATTTCATGATCTAGCTGCTCCAATTAAGCCATGGCATTTCAGAAAAAGCTGGACAGAATCCAGAAAGGAATGCCTAACAAGACCAAGAAGATGGGGAAGGTGGTATAGTCACACAAGGCTAAAGAAATAGAGACTGCTTGGCTCTGAACAAGAGAAGATTGAGGGATGGAAATAACCCTTTACAAGTACATGAACAGCCAGCATTTTATGAATGAATGAATGAATGAATGAACAAATGAATGAATAAATGAAAGAATGAATGAACAAACCAATCAATAATCAATGAGTATTTATTAAGTCAGTAACTAAAGAGACAAAGAAAAAGCAAAAATAATCCATGCTTTTGAGGAGTTAACATTCTACTGAGAGTGTACAACATGTATGTAAAAGTACATAAGCATATACCAGCATTCTAATGAGGAAGATCAGATGGATGGATGGATGGGCGGATGGATGGATGGACGGATGGATGGATGGACGGATGGGTGGATGGACGGATGGGTGGATGGATGGATGCGTGGGTAGATGGATGGATGGATGGATGGATAGATGGATAGACAAATGGATAGACAGACAGAAAGACAGACAGACAGACAGACAGACAGACAGACAGACAGATAGATAGATAGATAGATAGATAGATAGATAGATAGATAGATAGATAGACAGAGAGACAGAAAGATAGACAGACTGATAGAGGGGTGAATGGATAGATGGATAAATGAATAGATAGATAGATGGACAGACGGACGGACGGATAGATGAATGGATGGATAGATGATAGATAGGTGGGTAGGTGAGTAGATAGACAGATAGGCAGACAGACAGACAGATAGATGTGTAGATAGACAGGCACACCGACAGACAGATAGATAGACAGACAAACAGATAGACAGATAGACTGATAGAGAGAGGTGAATGGATAGATGGATAAATGAATAGATAGATAGATAGATAGATAGATAGATAGATAGATAGATAGATAGATGATGGATGGATAGATGGATGGGTAGGTGGGTAGACAGACAGATATGTAGACAGACAAGACAGACACACAGACAGACACACAGATAGAAAGAAACAAAGAAACAAAGAAAGAAAGAAAGAGAATAGATGGTCTTCAAGTCAAAAGACCTAGATTTGAGTATCAGCTGCAATACTTACTAGCTAGGGAGGCAACTGATGGTACCATGGGACACAAAGCAGTGGACCTGGAGTCACAAAGATTTGAATTCAGATCTAGTCTCAGACACTTGTTCGCTGTGTGATCCTGGGCAAGTCATTTAACCCCTGCCTATCTCAGTTTCCCCCAATATAAAATGGGAATCATAACAGCACCTCCTTCCCAGGATTGTGGTGAGAATGAAACAGTCAGTCCATCAGTGCTTACTATGGGGCAGCTAGGAATCCAGGAGGCAGGGATGAGGAGGGGGAGCATTCTTGGCATGGGGGACAGCCAGAAAAAATGTCCAGAGTCAAGAGATGGAGGAGCTTGTGGAAGAAAACACCAGAGGTCAGCATCATTGCGGAGGGGGGGAAGGGGGGGTAAGTAAGGTCTAAGAACATTGAGAAGGCATTGGGGGGAAGGGCAGTTGGTAAAGATGAAATAAGATTAAAGTATACAAGGAACTTTGCAAACATTGAAGACTTTAAATGTCAAGTATTATTATTACTCTAATTATTACTAATGTCTTTGAGGTAAGGGACTGTGCTTTCTCTAACATTGTATCTCTACCAGTTCTCAGCCCAGTACTCTGCCCAAGGTGGGCACGGAATGATTCTCAGCATTGTTTTTATACTTTGGGCACCTCAGGGCTTCCTAACAGGAAGAATTCCCTCTAAAATCCTGGAGCAGAGAACTAAGCATAGGTGGTTAATACCAACAGACAGCCAATGAGGTGAGCTGGCAGGATCTTGTGCCCTTTGCAGGCCGTAAGCCCCCTGTGGCAGGGCTGACCTGCAGCTTTGTGTACATGGCTGCCTATCCAAGTGCCTCAGATGGGTTCTGGGCATTTCCCTGGGCATCCAAAACCAATCTTCCTCACTTCTGCAGGTAGACCTCGCTGGATTTTATAGCCAGGCATGGGGCCAAGTCCAATCAGGCTGAATGCTTCCAAAAAACCCTTGGCAGCCCCGGATTTCATCTCAGCACACCCACAGTTATATCCAACCCCATTTTCTGACCCTCCCCACCCCCAGTCCCCAGAACACCGGGGCCCCAGAGAACACCCAGTTCTTGGGAGCCAAAATGTAAATAATCAATTTAGCCCATTTCAATTAACCATCAGTTCCAAAGATAAAATGTAAGAGTGGATTAGTCACGGTGGCTGGATTAGGTGGAATAATCTTAGAGAAGGCAGGAGTTAGGTGGAAACAAAGTCCATGCTTAGCAGAGGACCCCCTTCCCTGCCCATCCCTTTGGTAGAGCTACCTGCCTTTGGCTACATCATCCCAAGAAGACCAGACAGATCGCGCCAAAGGAAACACACACATCAAAAGACAGCAGGACAAGCATAATGGATTTCACTTTCTGTTCTTTCTTCTTCCACTTTGTGCTCTCTTAATGAATTCCCTCAATAATCGAATTCCAACACAGGGGAGTGTGGCGTGGATGTATAATGGGATCCGCCTGGAGAATCCTGCGGAACAATGGGGCCTCCGTGGACTGTTATCAAGCCCACTGAGTGTCATTGTGCTGGGGCTGGATGGCACGTCAGACGGCTTGGGTTCGAATCCCTGCTTTGTTGTGAAAATTAAATGAGACGATATATATAAAGCCTTTTGTGAATCTCCAAGCAGTGTACAACGATTCCTGGCCATCTCTCCACACTACCACACAGGGATTATTAGTAAGTCATCTCCATACGGTGCAGGCAGCCTTGAATGGACATGGCCAGGAATCTCTAAACAGTGCTTGGAGGTTCACAAAAGGAGGGGGAGGGAGGAAGAGAAGGAAAGAGGGGGAAGAGACAGAGGGGGGAGAGACAGACAGAGACAGAGAGAGACAGACAGACAGACAGAGACAGAGACAGAGAGGCAGAGAGAGAGAGAGAGAGAGAGAGAGAGAGTGATGGAGAGGGAGAGGAGAGGGAGGGAGAGTAGGAGAGAGAGATTAAATTTCACAACAGAGTTCCACAACTATCTAGCTTTGCACAACAGCATTCATTTACTCATCCATTCATTCAGAAACCACCTCACAAATAAATACCTTTCAAACAAGCACTCTCCTTTACAAAGGAGAATAGGGTAAAAGAATGCAGGTAGGTTGATGCCACTCCTCCCCACAAAAAGTGCTTGTGATATGAGGGTTGGGGGTGGTCAGGACACTCCTTGTCTTAGCCCAGATCCAACCCAATATTCCACCAGCCCAACCAGTGGCTTTCCGATGCCAACGCCACGCTCTTTGCTCATTACACTAAGAGCCCATGGATTTAATGTCAGGATTTACCCAGCGGCCAAATGAAGAAAGATATTTTACAAAACTGCAATACAGGATGAAATTGCTAAGTACATCTATACAACTAATGTCACTGCAATATTAAAACAGAAAATTCATTTGTACACTTTTTCTTTAAATTGCCAAAGCAACTTGCCGTAGTTAATTAAAAATTCTGAACAGTGCGTACTGTATGGGCCAATTTTCAAACAGGGCATAAGCCTAGTGTACAGCATTCATAATGTGCTCAAAGCCATTGGTAAAATGAGATTTCCCTTTTTCAAAAAAAGCAAAAAAAGAAAGCCGGACCCCAGCAGGACCAGATTCTCCTGCTGGCCACTGAAGTCATTGAGAATAGCAGGTTCCCAGATCCAAACTTCCTGCTAGAAAGACTTTCACATGCACAAGAGGGGACACTCCATCAAGTAGCTAATTTTGGCTTCTCCCTTTCAGCGTTGCCATCTCAAACAAGCCCATCTTCGGCCCTCCATCACTGCCATCTTTTTTCACTTGCTTTCAATCTTTTGGGCTGACATATTATCATAGTCCTTTCCCTCCCGGGCACCACCTCCCCCTTCTACTTCAGGGATGGAGGAGAAAAAGTGGCGGGCCAGGGGACAGGAGACCTGGGTTCTTGCCTTCATGGGTGTCACTCACGAGAGCAGTGTAATCTTGGGCAAACAGTGCCCCAACCAATCCATCAAATCATCAACAAGCACTTATTACGTGCCAGGCACCGGGAGAAGAACTAGAGCTGCCGACAAAGAGTGGATACAGACGAGTCCTCTAGGGCTTATGTTCCAGTGTGGGAAACAGCACGCACATGTGTGCATGTGTGTGTGTGTATATACACACAAACACACGTATGTGTGTATAAACATACATATGCACATTGTCTATATGTAAATATGTGTAAATGCTGTACATATATGTATATTATATATAATGTAGTGCATAATATGTACAAAATTAACATGAGGAAGTTTGGGGAAGGAGGACATTAAAGATGAAAGAAGTCAGGAGAGGCTTTTAACAGAAGGCAAGATTTGAGCTGACATCTTAAAGGAATCCGGAAATTCCAGCAGATGGAGGTGCTGAGGGATAGCATGCCAGGCATGGGGAACAGACTGAGCAAAGGCTCAGAGATGGGAAACTGTGATAATACACAGTACCCTGAGTGGGTCCATCTGGGTGGGAGGGTTGGTATCAAATTGGTCTAGTGTAGCATAAAGAAGACCAGATTTCCCAAGTCAGGCAGACCTGGGTCTAAGTCTGCCCATGGATACCTCCTAGTTCTCTGATTATGAGCAAATTTCTTAACATCCCTGAACCCCATTTTTCTCATCTATAAAATTAGGGTAATGATACCAGCAGTCCCGATCTCGAATGAGATCATGCATACGGAACCTTTCCCAGATGTTGTGGTGCCATAGAAATGTCAGCTAGCAAGAGGAGAAGTGGTTTCTCATGGAACAGTTCAGCCAGTATATGGTCAGCCAAATTACACGGGCTTTCACAATTTTACAAATGAGTTTGGCTAGAATGGATTAATATTAATAATATAACAACTTGGCATTGCTAGAGTACTTTAAAGCTTGCAAAGTTCCTTATACGTGTTATCTGCGCCTTGCAACGATGACATGGACACTATAGGTGTGATCGTCCTATTTTACAAAGCAGTGAAGGGGAGGTCCTGCAAGGTTAAGTGATTTCCCTGTGGTCATACAGCCTGGAAATGTGTGGGACACAAAATTAGCAAAAAACTTCTCAGTCTGGAATGTACCCCCTCCTCCTGAGTGTCTACCCTCCCCTTTCTCCTGTCAATTACTTTTATCTTCCTTTGTTCATTTCTTCCCGCCTGGTGAAGGCCAACCCCCTTGTAGTCTCATTGGGGAGGAGGTTGGGAGGTGAATTTTTCACCAATGAAAGAGGGCAGTTGGCCAGGAAAGGGGACGTCCTAATTAGGTTTTTAAACCTTGGAACAGGGCTAGGCTCTCTCTCTTCTGGCCTGGTCTCATGCATCAACATGGGTAAGACATCATCTCATGGGGAACCCCTTTCTTCCCAGGAGAAAGGGAATAAATTCCTCTTCTTATCTAAGGCATCTCTGTGTTTACTTTTCTAATTAAATTAAGAATAATGGGTATTTTTTATACCACAAACAGAAACATCAGAAGTAGAATTCCTCTCACCAGCTCCAAATCCAAGAACTGATCTTATGTGATTGTGAATCAAGGCTGACTACAGAAGGAAATTTATAAAGGATATGCCTGTATTATCTGTTGTTGTTACTCAGTCATCACCCCTTTTGGGGTTTTCTTGGTAAAGATACTGGATCGGTTTGCCATTTCCTTTTCCAGTTCATTTTATAGATGAGTAAACTGAGGTAAATGGGGCTAAGTGACTTGCCCAGGGTCACACAGCTAGTAAGTGTCTGAGGCTAGATTTGAACTCAGGAAGATGAGTCTTCGTGACTCCGGGCGCAGTGCCCTACGCACCTTGCTGCCACCTTGCTGCCCCCCACCATTGTATTATTAACGTTTATTTGACATACACTGGAGCTAGGTGGAGCATTCGTTAAGAGTAGTAAACAAGAAGACAGTTCAAATTCTGTCACAGACATTTAATAGTTGTGAAAGTCCCTTAACCTCTGCCTGCCTCAGTTTCTCTATCTATGAAATGGAAATAATATCACCCACCTCACAGGGCTGTTGTGTGGATCCTCAAATGAGTTAACATATGAATAGTGCTTTGTAAACCTCAAAGTCCTATTCTAGGGGCCAAATACCCTCTTTGTTTTCATTATTGTTCCCTGATCACTGGGGGAGGCTTGGGCAGAAACTGTCAGTTAGTCTTAAAAGCCTTGGATTCTTGGAGTCAGCAGTCACACTAAGCCTATCCGCTCCTAATTAAAGCATTCTTTCATTCATCATTTATTAGTGAATTTCATAGGATTCTGAGATTTGCTGGATTTTTGAGGATGTGAGGGGATCAGTTCCCAAGGTATCTGAAAGAGAAGAGGAAACCAAACATTTGGGGATGGGGAAATCACAGATCATATTATTACTAAACAAAATGTCAATAATCACCTACCTATGTGCCTATTTTCCCATTTCAAAAAGCTTTAGGAGAATATAGTACACAAGGGTATCTTCAATAAAGGCATAAGAAGGAAACGCAGGCTTTGGCAAACGGTATTCTAAAGCAGACCATTACTGGTATGGCCACACAAAAGGTGTCGAAAATATAATATCTCTTTATGCTCATTGTTTGCTACCCATAAAAAGCATTTGATTCAACAGGAGAAAATGCCACCTGAAAAGCCATCCTCCAACATGGTGTCTCCCATGCACATGTCAAAACCGTACAAGATTCCTTAAAAGATATAACAGAGATAACCTTATTCTATGACCTTCTGATTATTCATCGCAAGCAAGTAACAGAATATGCTTGCCAAAGGTATTTACCACTGTCATGGAGAATGTCCAGGAAGAGTCGGAAAAAAGAGATTCCCCATAGACCAGGACTATTAACCAAGGGCTCATGAAGTCTTTTAAAAAATATTTCGATAATGACATTTCAAAAGAATTGGTTTTCCTTCTATTTTGTGCATTTAACAACATGATTCTGAGAAAGGGTTCATGGGCTTTACCAGATGCTGCTGAAGAGGGCCAAGACACAAAGGTTAAGACCACCTGCTACAGACAGTGGAGGTCCTCCAAATGCCACCACTCTGCAAAGACACTGTGCAAATTTCATCAAACTCCAGAACTGCAGACCCTCCCAAATGAGATCTGTAATCACACTAATGAATTCAGTACATTTACAAAGGAAAAACAAGTGTATGAAAAATGCCAGCTCTCCCAGGCTGTGATGGGCAGCTGTATCAACTGGTCAATCAATTCAGCCGTCTTGAACCCATACTGCAAACTGATAATGAGTTGGGTCCAGAACAAGAGGAGAAGCTTGGGCTGGGTTGCCTTTGGGAAACTTCTCCCTGAAGCCAAAATCTTTTTTTTTTCAAACATCAATATTCTTCTGGTGATGGCTATGAGTCATGGAAAACCAGTGTCTCCAAAGAATTAAAGTGATGGGGAGAAAGGCAAATGATGGGCCATGAACAGGTTGTAACACATGTACCAAGACCAAGGATTAGCTAGACCAGGGCTCCACTGTTATCCAAGAGAACTACAGGAAGGGACCCAGAACATTGAAGACAATTCCAACAGATACCACCTCCGCTGCTTGGCATTCAAAGCCCTTCATAACCTAGCCCCACTTTCTACCTTTCCTGCCTTCTTCTACCTTATTCCCCATCACATCCTCTTCATTCCAATACCACTGACTTGGCTGTTCCAAGAACAAGATATGCCATTTTTCAGCTCTGGGCATTCGCTCTGGCTGTCTCCCATGCCTAAAATGCCCTCCCTCCTCATCTCTACCTCCTGGCTTCCCTGGCTTCTTTCAAGTCCAAACTGGAACCCCACCTTATAAAGGAAGCCTTTCCCTTCAATGTCTTCCCTCGGTTGATAATTTCAATTCTTCCTGTTTATAGCTTGCTTGGATGGTTGTTTGCCTGCTGTCTCCCCCATTAGACTGTAAGCTCCTTGAAGGAAGGGATTATTTTTTTCCTTTCTTTCTATGCTCTGGACTTACCACAGTGCTTGGCACATGGTAAGCATATTTAAATAATGTTTAATTTAAATAATGCTTATTTATTGACTGAGACTTCCACAAAAGGGGCATGAACAAGTCTCACACAGAACAAAGAGATGTAGAAGGGTTAGGATGGTCATATACCATGGAAAGAAGCATTGAGATGCCAGATTCATGGAAATGTTGAAAGATCATCCAGGATAATCCACTCATTTTACAGATAAGGAAACCAAGGCACAGAGAAATAAAGTGACTTATTCAAAGTTAGTTAAGTGGCAAAAGGGGATTTGAACCATGTGACAGGGTGATCAAAGGCATTTAGGGATAGAGAACCAAGAAATGCATGTAGGAACCAGGTAAATGTTATGTCTAAATCACTGCTCCCTGCTGGAGAGCATCTGGATGAGAGGGAGCTACATGGAGAAGGACCTTGAATCCATGCTGGCATGAGGCAGCGAGGTGGCACAGTGAATAGAGTACTAGACTCGGAATCAGGAAGATTTGAGTTCAAATCTAACCTCAGATACTTACTAGCTGTGTGACCTTGGGCAAGTTCACTTAGCCTCTATTTAACTCAGTTTCCTCAACTGTAAAAACAGGGATGATAATAAGGGTCCAATGTAAAGTGCTTAGGACAACATCTGGCCCAACAGCACTTGGCAAATGCTTGTTCCCTCCGCTTTTTCTTCATCCCATATGAGCATCATTGAAGGACCTAGAGCTGTGTAGTTTGGAGAAAAGACTGAGAGGAAACATGATTCCTGTCTACAAATGACTGAAGGATTGTCATTTGGAAGGGGAGGGGGTGTCAGTGGTTCAGAGGTGGGGAACCTGCAACCTTGAGGCCACAGAAGGTCCCCACTTGAGGACCTAGAGGACCACATGTGGCCTTGAGGCTGCAGGTTCCCTACCTCTTGCTAGCCTTTGAGTGGAAGCAACAGAGACAATTGAGGTTTGATGAAAAGAAGAGTTTCCTCGCCCTAGGCACTAACCAGAGTAGGATGGAAATAAGGGACTTCCCCTCCTCCTCCAGCTACGGCACTTTCCCTTCCCCTCCTCAGGGTTTTGGGCAGAGACCGGATGACGGACTACCTAGAAGTATTGCTATAGATGGAATTTGGGTTCAGGTGTGGGCTGGGCCAGCTGGCCTCCAAGCTCCCTTCCAACACTATCATTTGATGATTCTGTGAAGAGGCTAAGTCAGGTAACTATAAAACGCAATATTACTGAGGTACTTTAGAAAGGCACAAAACACTGGGCCGTGGGAGGGCACAGAGGGATGGGCTCCTGGGAAAACGGCAAAGAAACCCAGAAACCCCACAAATTCAGACAGCCTGGCAATCAGGCCGCTCACTTCTCAGCCCAGGTTGGATGTCGTTCCTTTTCCCCTTCTGTGGCACATAGGAGCTGAGTAAGGACTGTCTGAGGGTGGAGAGGAAAGAAAGGGGACAGAAATCAGTCTTTCTTCCTCTAACCTCACAACCTACAGATGTCACGCAGCCAGTAGTTAGGAGGGGGAGACTATGTGCATCAAAATTTCCCTTCTCTGACCACCTTCCTAGTCTAATAACAATAACTTACTTCTATACAGGATTTTCCCAGATCCCACTGGCCACTCCAGCCCCTTGATGTACTGACTACAGTGAGGGTGTGAGTTGAGCTTCTGGTAGAACGTGAGCTCTTTGAGGGAAGGAGCCATTTTTCGTTTCAGTCTTTGAATCCCCAACACAAAGCACATGGCCTTGTACACAGTAGGTACTTAACACATGTCTAGGGGTTTGCTTGGATCCCTATTTTACAGATGAGGAAACAGAGGCTCAGGGGGGAGGTTCAGTGATTTGTCCAGGGTCACACAAGAGCAGAGCTGGAATATGTACCCTGTTCTTTTGACTTTCTAGACCAGGTGTTTTTCCCCTGTGTAGATCACCTCACCTCTTGTTCTAAGATTTAGGGCCAACATGACATCTCCCTCTTCATTAATACTGCCCTGTAATAGTCTCACTTAGCCCCATTTTCCTCAGTCTCTTCATCTGTAAAAATGAACCATAAAAAGAAATGGCAGAAAACCTCAAATTGGGTCATGAATCATTGGACAGGACTGAACAACAATATTCTCTAATCATTTTATATATAGAAAGTTGGTGTGCACATGCAGAGTATAAAATATCCATAAGATGAGAAATCTCCCACTTCTTCTGTATCCCAACTGCACTGAGCACAGGATTAGGCACGGTAGGTCCAATCCAAGGCGTCCCAACGAACACTGACATGCCTCACATGTGCTGGAGACAAAAAAAAAAAAACAGGCCTCACCCACAAGAAGAAGCCAGTCTTCTGAGGAGACACACCAAGACACCCCCCTATTCTGTGGACTCCAGAGGCTCCCTGGTGCTTCCAGAATCAAACACAAAATGCTCTGCTGGGCATTCAAGGCCCTTCCCAATGCAGCTCCCTCCTACCTTTCCAGTCTTCTTACACCCTACTCCCTAACACATTCTCTTTGATCCAGTGATGCTGGTCCAGGAACCAGACACTCCACTTCTCAGTTCCAGGCACTCTCTGGGTGTCCCCTATCCCTTCCCATCTCTGCTTACTGCCTTTCCTGGCTTCCTTAAAATCCCAACTAAAATCCCATCCTCTACAGGAAGTCTTTCCCAACCCTTCTTAATTCTAGTGTCTTTTCCTCTCTTAATTGTTTCCTATTTATTCTATATACATATATACAGAGAGAGAGAGAGAGAGAGAGAGAGAGAGAGAGAGAGAGAGAAAGCTTGTTTTTACATATTTGTTTGCTTGTTGTCTCCCTCATAAGACTCTAAGGTCCTTGAGGGCAGGGACTGGGTTTTTTTTTAACTATTTTTTGTATCCCCAGCACTTGGCATACTGCCTAGCACATGATAGGTTCTTAAATGTTTATTGATCAGCTAACCAAGGTAAGTATACATATGATCATCATGGAGTGAGAAAGCACTAATATTAACTAGAGTTCTTCACCTTTTCTGTGACAACAAACCCCTTTGGCAGGCTAATAGAGCCTAGGGAAACTTTCTTGGAATCGTGTCTTAAAATGAATAAAACATACCACATAGAATTACAAAGGACAATAATTATATTAAAATACAGTTATCAATTTTTTAAAAAGTTCACAGATCCCAAATTATGAAGCCCTGAACTAAGAAAATCAAGAAAAAGTTTCACATAGGCGGTAGATCCAAGAGGGGAGGGGATTCTAGGAATGGGGGAGAGGGAGTGAGGAAGGCACAGGAATGCTAAAATCCTCAATTGATGCTCAAAGACTTGACCACTATAGGCTTTACACAGCCATGAAGTAAAAAGATGAAAGTGTTTGCCTTCTGGAAACATATCACCTTCTAGGTTTGGAGAACCAGCCCCAGAGAGAGGCACAGCTCAGATGTTAACGTGAGCCGATGGACCGAGGTCAGCTGGAGACAAGAAAGCCCTGCTTCGTGATAGGGAAGCAAGCTGGTACCACAGGTGGCTTCAGAGACCATCTATGCATCACCATGTTGATTTCTTTCAAATGAAAAACAATCATGTTTGTTTTCCCTTACACATCCTGGACAAAGGCCACAGGATGATTACAAAACTCACCACACATAATGTGTACTAAGCTGTCTCTACATAGTGTGTGGTTTTGGAATAATACATAAAATGCTTAATAAAAATTAATGTGGAAGGGAAAGTCATTATCCTCATTAATTTCTTCTCACAGAGTTACCCTGATGAACTAGTAATGACGTGTTTCATCTCCTGTCTTTGATGCCATCTGTAAATATCTATGTAGGAAATGTCGCCTTACTCAGCTTAGAATCACTCTGGTCAATTATAGCCCAGAGATACTTTGATTAAACTGACCTGAGCACCATCAAAATCCCAGCCTGTGTTGTCTTATGGAAATAAAAAGCCTACTGCTTGAGGGTCAGGTAGATGGCTCAGTGGGTAGAGTGCCAGGCCTGGAGTCAGGAATATTGAGTTCAAAGATACTTACTAGCTGTGTGACCCTGAGCAAGTCACTTAAACCTGTCTGCCTCAGTTTCCTTATCTGTAAAATGAACTAGAGAAGGAAAGGGCAAACAACTCTAGTATCTTTGCTGAGAAAATCCCCAAATGGGGTCACAAAGAGTTACAACTGAAAAATGTGGTTGCAGGTGGGGGAGAAGGAGCCCCTTGACAGACTAACTTTCATCAGGAAGTGATGGGATGACAGGAGTCAAACCAGCAGCTTCCAATCAATCAAGCATTTACTCAGCACTCCCCATGTGCCTGGCACCATGCTAAGAGTTCTGGAAAATGCCAGACCAATTCCAGCCATCTGCTCCTTCCCTCCCAGGGCTAAGTTTCTTGAGGACTGGGATTTTTGTCTTGTCTTCTGCCTTTCTCTTGGAGCCTAGCACAATGCCTTATACAGAACAAGGATTTATTCATCCCTGTTGGTGAAAAAAATGAATGAATGAACGGGTGAATGAATGAATGAACACTGTCAGCAACGTGGAGAAGATGAATGAGGACTATCTAGAAAGAGGAGAGGAGAGAAAACAGACCGGAAACCTCCCCTTCTCCCTTTTCTTCTTCAGCAAACGCTTATAAGGAAGATATGTGCTGTATCCTCAAGGAACCAACCATCAATTAATCAGCATTTTGAGTGTCTGCTGTGTGCCTGGCACTGTGCTGGGCACTGGAGATAAAAATGCGAAGAATAAATCAAACCTCTACTTATGAAGAGCTTACATTTTACCAGGGGAGAAAATAAATATACGCATGTGTATACGCAGAATAAATATTTTAAAAATAAATAGGAAGTAGTCAAATGCAGCGTGCTCCAGGGTAATAATAATAACAGCTATGGCTCTTTAAGGTTATATAGATTTTATAAAGATTATCTCGTTCTATCAGCACAATAACCCTATGAGGCAGGTGCTAGTATTGTCCCTGTTTCACAGATAAGAAAGTTGAGGCAGACAGAAACAGAGTGACTTGCCCAGGGTCATGAAGCTGGTGAGTGTCTCAGAGACAAGAAGCACATCAATGCAGCAATTAAACTGCAAGGTGGGACAATATACTAACAAGACTTTCTAAGCATTTGTTAACTGTCTGACTGATGAGGGTAGTTACTCTAGGACAATGGTTCTCAACCTTCCTAATGCCCGAGACCCTTCAATACTTGTATATGGATGTATCTGCATGTGGGCAGACCCGCCTCCAGATGGATAGAGAAGCGGTGTCTCGATTCCTAAGACCATCAGAAATGTGTTTTCTGATGGTCTTAGGCGACCCCTGTGAAAGGATTGTACAACCCCCAAAAGGGTCGCGTCCCACAGGTTAAGAACCACTGCTCCAGGAGTACAGAGAAGTCCACACCTCCTAAAGTAGTCAGGGAAGGCTTCACAAAGAAGGTGGGATCTGAGATGGGAAGGACAAAGTTGGCACTCTGCTCTCCTAGGACCACAGCTCAAAGCTCCAAAGGACATCCAAAACCCTCTCATTTTACAACTGAGGAAACAGGTCCAGAGAGGTTAAATCATTTACCCATAGTCATAGGGGTAGAATGTGAGAGGGCTAGAATTTGACCCCAGTTCCTCTGACTCTAAATCTAGCATCCTCTTCACTGCATCACACTTCTCTGAAGCATCCTTGGCCCTCCTCTATATCAAGGCCCCAGGTCTCGAAAATGGCAGCCCTACTTTCCCTTTGCATGGGGCCTAGCAAGGGCGTCTTCACTTTTTTCCTTGATTCATATGATCATAGTATTAAGAGGCCAGATTTAGAGCAGAAAGGGCCTTTTGGTACAGATCCTTCAGTTTGCTAATAAAGAAATTGAAGCCCAGAGAAATGTAATGATTTACCCAAGGAGCAGGGCCATGGCTAGATAACATCTTGCCAGCTGTGATATCACCAGGATGGCACCATGGTTTCTCTTCCTCACTAGTTCTCATCTTCAAGGAACTGAGATCACTCACCTCCCTTCCCACCACCTCATGGTCAGTCACCCCAGAGACAAAGTAGTATGGTGTTCTATGTATATGGCTAGAAACTAGGGAATTCTGGCTCTTAAGAGTCCTTTGCACAGAACAGATGCTTTAAAAATGTTTATTGGATTGAATTCATTGGCCTTACTCTGACATGAAACTCCATGCAACCTTGGGCAAGTCAACTTCTTTCTTAAAAATTGGGATGGTGGGGTAGAAAGGAAGAAGGAAATTGAACTCAACTTCTAGGGGCCCTTCCTGCTGTAACATATTATATGTATTCTCACATCTTTTCTGGCTCTGACAACGTATTCCTTCCCAGCTCACACACTGCATATTCTAAGGCCCTCCCACCTCTGAGATTCCCTGTTCTAAGGACCCTCCTAGTTGGGGTATTTTATGCTCTGACATTGCATGTTCTAAGACTCCTCCCTAGTTCTGATATTCCAAGTTCTAGGGCCCCTTCTGCCTCTGATATTCCATGTCCAAAGGCCCTTCCAAGTTCTGACTTTAAATGTTGTAAGGCTCCTCTTGGTTCCAATATCCCATATTCTAAGGCCATTTCCAGCTCTGATATGGCAATCTCAGGGCCCTCCCAACTCCAGCATTCTATGATTCTATGGAATCTCCCTTGTTGTGTCTTGAGCTCTTGAATCCTCACTTATTAAAAACCAGGAACACACAAATGACTTTCTTCCATCTTGACTCTTTAAAAATGATTAAATGAAAAAATCCTCTTGGTTTCAAGTCAGCATTCTGGCCTGCTTGGCCTCAGGCCCTATGGTTCATTATATGTATTTATACGTACAAACACACACACACACACACACAAACACACACACACACCAAAAGTACATATTACAAACCAGGTTTACATTTAGTACTGCATTTTTATTAAGAAGCCATGCACCTGGGAGCAGCTCAGCCCCAGGGCTCAAAACAGCAACCTACACCTTTCCAGCCTCTCCTGAAATTCTCAGGTCAAGACTGCACAGAGCCAGGGGGCTCAGCAGGTATTATCATGAATAAACCAGGATCATCAAGAGAAAACAGGAAAAGCAGGGAACAGAGTCAAGACGGAGGCATAGAAGAAGCAAAGCTCTACAGCATCCCCCATAACCACCTCAAATATCTATAAAATATGACTCTAAACAAATTTTAGAGCTCCAGAACTCACAAAAATTACAGAAAAACACATCTCCTGCTGAAGGCAGCCTAGTAGGCAGATGTGAAGGGGTTCATTGCAGCACACCAGGAGCCCAGACCAGCAACGCATGAACCTGTAGCTTGGCTCATAGGTGGCCAGAACAAGCCGTGGTTGGAGCTTTCAGGAGAGAGAATCACTGGCAGCTGTGGCGTTTTCCAGAACTACCAACCCATAAGAAACAAGAACTAAGTGAAAGGTCAGTAGAACTTGGCTAAATTCAGGGGAGAAGGTCCAGCCAGCTGCACCAGGGCTAGAAGTGGCTGAAGCGGTGGCCCTGCAGCCACCTCCACATGGCTGCTTCAGAAGCTCCCGGCCTGCAGATTGCAGGGGGGCCAAGTGATCATTCAGAAGCTAAGTGCTCTTGCCTTGAGCTGCCTGGATCGGGATCGCAGTCTTGGGTGGTAGTCCTGAGGTATGTGACCAGTAAGCCAAAGCTGGTGGGAGTTATGGAGACAGTGGCCTCTTAATAGCTCTGGCAGCTGCAAAAAAAACCCCAGCAATTTGGGACAGAATTCACCCCTCTGAAAGCAAAGTTCTACTGAGACCAAAAAGTCAAATAACTGACTGGCAACATGAACAGGCAAAGAAAGCAAAGCAAGCCCAGCAATCTAACTTCAGATTCCTTTTTGAGGGACAAAAAGGATCAAAGCATAAAACAGGAGGAAGACAATGCAGTCAGAACTCCTGCACCAAAAGCTTCCAAGAAACATGAAGACTGACTAGAAGCCATAGATCAGCTTAAGAAGGATTCTGAAAACCCAATCAGAGAAGTAGAAGAAAAATTGGGAAGAGAAATGAGAATGATGCAAGAAAATCATGAAAAAAGAGTCAAGAACATGACTGAAGAAAATAACACCTTAAAAATAGATTAACTCAAATGGCAAAAGAGTCCCAAAAAGCCAATGAAGAGAAGAATGCCTTAAACAGTCAAATTTGCTAGATGAAAAAAAATCTCAAAAGTTCACTGAGGAAAATAATTCCTTCAAAATTAGAGTAGAGCAAATGGAAGCAAATGACTTTATGAGAAATCAAGATACTATTAAACA
>CM053596.1:28399401-28435584 GCA_028646575.1 Pseudocheirus occidentalis | reverse complement strand
AAAAGAAAACTCCTAGGAATATTATAGCCAGGTTCCAGAGTTTCCAGATCAAGGAGAAAATATTACAAGCTACCAAGAAGAAACAATTTGAATACTGTGGAAACACAATCAGGATAACCCAGGATCTAGAAGCTTCTACATTAAGGGATCAAAGGGCCTGGAATATGATATTCTGGAGATCAAGGGAGCTAGGATTAAAACCAAGAATCACCTACCCAGAAAAACTGAGTATAATGTTCCAGGGTAAAATATGGTCACTCAATGAGGTGAAAGACTTCCAAGCATTCTTGATGAAAAAACTAGAACTAAATAGAAAATTTGATATTCAAATACAAGAAGCATGAGAAGGTAAACACAGAAAAGAATTCATAAGGAACTTATCAAAGTTGAATTATTTACATGCCAACATGGAAAAACGATAATTGTAACTTATGAAACTTTTCTCAGTATGAGGATAGTTGAAGGGAATATAAATGTACATATATATGTATATATACATATATATGTATACATACACATGTCTAGATAGGGGGGTATATATGTGTATGAATATATACATAGATAGAGGGCACAGGATCAAATGAATAGGATGGGATAATATTTTAAAAGGTGAAATTGAGAGGTGGAAGAGGAATAGTATGAGAGGAGACAGGGAGAGACAGAAAGGGGTTAAACATCTCATATAGAAGAGGCTAGGGATAATTGTTACAAAAGAGGGGAAGAACAGGAAGACAAAAGGGAATAGGTCAACCTTACTCTCGCTGAATTTGGCTTAGGGAAGGAAGGGTATACACTCTAAATTGGGTATCTTGCCACACAGGAGAGTAGGGGGGGAAGGGGATGAGAGGGAAGATGATAGAGGGGAGGGCAGGTTGGGGGGAGGGTTATTAGAAGTACACACTTCTGTAAAGGGACAGGGACAAAGTGGAGAATAGGACAAGTGTGGGGCAAAACAGGAAAGAGGGAAATATACAGGTACTGGGGTAGGGAGATCTACTGGAATGTCAGAGGGGTGATGGGGGAGGATATCAGAGAGAGCAGATTGAAGAAGGAGGTATACAGTGGGAATGCTGTTTTGGGATGGTGGGTAGGGGAAAGACGGGGAGAAAATTTGTAAATCAAAATCGCATGGAAATGAATGATGTAAACTAAAAATAAACAAAATTTAAAAAAATAAAACAGGAAAAGCAGCAGTCCAATGCCTCTTAAGAACACCCCTTTGTCCAGCTCCTCCCCACCCCACCAGCCATCACCATCCAAAGAGCCAGCAACACCCATCCTCATTCACAAACCCACACAAAGTCCTGCTTGATTCTCTGTCACCCTCCCCCAGCCACTGGCTCTCCCCGACCCTCATCAGAAAGCTTTAATATTTTCACTCTTCTCCTACACCCAAACTGTCAGTGTACTTATTCTATTTTCCCCTCAGTGAAGAAATTCAATCCCATTGTACTGACTCCCATAACACACAAAAAAAATGGAGTGGCTTCTTGTGATAACAAGAGATAGGGCAGTAAAATTGCCACATTAGATATTTCCTCTTATCTGGGCTATTTTTCCCCACAAACCATATAATCTTAGACTCATGAACACAGCACAGACTCCCAGTAACTAAGCCAGAGGTTCACAAGGATTTGGGAGGTTTCATTTGGGGGACCTCATGCACTGTGCCCAAAGCTTCTGGGATTCCACCTGTCAAAGGGTTTTAAAAGACTCTTAGCAAAGGCTAATGGCCACAAGGAGCTTACAGCCACAAGTGGGGGATATTTGTTCCAAGTCATTTGCTGACCTCTTCCCACAAATCAGAGGAAACTCACATTTTTATCATCAGTGTAATCCTGTCAAAAGGGCACTGAACTAGGAGATCTGAGATCTAATTATGGCTCTGTCATTATAGGACTTTAATTAATTATGTCATTTATCTGGGTCTCAGTTTTCTTTTCTGTAAAAAACAAGGGAGTTGAACTATATTGGTCCATAGCATCTCTTCCAATTCTGGGTAGATCAGTGGATAGAGTGCCGGGCTTGGAGTTAGGAAGACCTGAGCTTAAACCTGGCTTCAGACAGCTATGTGACCCTGGGCAAGTCACTTTAACCTGTTTGCCTCAGTTTCCTTATCTGTAAAATGAGCTGGAGAAGGAAATGGCAAAGCACTCCAGTATCTCTGCCAAGAAAACCACAAATGGGGTCATGAAGAGTCAGACATGGGTGAAACAACAGAAGAACAGAATAATCCTGAGGCCATGTTTTACATCCCATCTAACAGTCCACCCTTTCTTGCCATCTGATCTGCCATAGTCCAACTTCTCTCTATCTCTAATAGCTCATCCAGACCAGTCCTCCAGAAACTGCCCTCAGTTGAGCAGTCTTGATTGGTAAGGGATTAATCCCAAACTCACCTAGCTGGTGCCAGATTACCAGACAAGACTATGCCATCCTCAGACCATCTTGCCATCTCTCCTGCCCCCAAGAGGATAACTCCTCACTCTCCTTTCTGCCTCTTGCCTTCAGCTCAGTAACTGAAGCCATACTACCCTACTACCATTATTCACGGAAAGGGTTATTATTGACCATGGATCACTCTCTAAATATCGCTTTCCTGACTACTATGCATATATGCACACATACATGTTGCCATGTACGGTTCATGTGTATACACATGTGTTGTCTCCTTCTATTAGAACATTAGCACTTTAAAACAAAAAAGGGGGTGACTAGGTGGCACAAGGAATAGAGCAGCTGCCCTGGAGTCAGGAGAACCTGAGTTCAAATCCAGCCTCAGATGCTTAACACTTGCTAGCCATGTAACCTTGGGCAAGTCACTTAACCCCTTTTGCCCTGCTCTGCCCCCTCCAAAAAGTAAAAACAAAACAAGAATGTAAGCTACTTGAGGACAGAGACTGTCTTACTTTAATATTTAATCCCTAGCACTTTGCATAGCATGTATGTGTGCCCATAAAAGATAAGTATGTTCATCAATTGTCTAAAAGTATCTCAAAGGTGGTACAAATAGATATGTCTGGAATCTGGCCCATCCTTTTCTAAAGGCCAGGATTAGACCCCAGATCTCCCAGTCCTGTGCCCTTTTGACAGGATTACACTGGCCTTCTAAAATATTTGACTTCTTCTGACTCATGGAAGAAGGTAAATAAATGACATGAAACAAAAACCCCTCACTCTTGGTCATAAGCTTTTTGTAGTTCGTAAATTCTGTCTAGAGAGGAACAGGACAAAGATCTTAGCTAGGCATTTGCTCCTATCTTTCCCATCTCCTAGAGTGGCATGAGACTAGGATATATCTATCTCTCCTCATAAATATTGGTTGCTAAGGTTATAATTATTTTAGGGATTTAAAACAAATGCCACTTCCCTGGCCACTCTTAAGAAGGAAGGGTTGCCCAAGCTTATACCTACTAGGTTGGCCCCTTCTCACCAAACTCTAGTTACACAAAACATCATCACAAAAAGTGAGTAATGACTAAACCCATCTGTCCAAGCAAAACAGCAAACAAAAATTGGAGTTATACAGATGAGAATATGTCAGAAAATACATAAGATCAAATGATTTCTTCAGTGACAGTGAGATAAGAATTCAGTTCAAACCAAGGTCCCAATCTCATCCAAGGTAAAAGTTTCCAAGTCTCTACAAAGGAAAGTTGGTAGTCAGGGATAGTCCTTACATGTCTGCAACTTGCAAAATCTTTCTGTCCCTTTGCACGTCTCCCTCAAAGAACTCTTGCATCAATTCTCCCCCTTGGTCAGATACATCATGTGCAACATTCTCTCCACCAATCTCAAGTCACATCTCTTTCTGAATGTACAACCACATGCTAACACCCCAGGCTTGGGTGAAAATCCAGTTATACTGGTACATGATACTCACTTAATAAATACTTTTTCATTTATATATCCATCCTTTGAAGGAGTTAGTCTAGAATAGTCTGTAATAGGGGTTCTTAACCTGAGACCCATAAACTTGATTTTTAAAATATTTTAATAACTGAATTTCAATGATTGGCTTTCTTTGTAATTCTACGTATTTGATTTTATGCATTTAATAACAGGATCTATAGGCTTCCCCAAACTGCCAATGGGGTCCATACCACCCAAAGGTTAAGAACTCCTGGTCCATATGGTCCAGGAAGCTCTAACCCCTGTCATCCTTGAAGGAGGTTGAACTTCACTAGATGACCTCTCGGGTCCCTTCTGGCTCCAGCGTTCTGTGATTCTAAAGAGTCAACAGCGCCCCAGTCCCCAGAATCCCATCAACTCTTACTTTACAAACAAGACCCAGGAAATCATTAGCTTCAGCTCAGAAAGGGCAAGGAAAAGTTGACTTCTCACAAAGGTTTTCTTTGCCAGAACCTTGTCCCAGAGTTGATATAATGTCCAGCAGATTAGACAATTAATGCCTGGGAATACAACACAAATCTGCATTTGTTCAGCTGGGTCTAAAGGAGATCGTCATTTCCTTCCTCCCACAAGTCAATTTACTCAGGGAGAGCAGGCTTTTCTCCAGATAAGCACATTGACTTTAAAATAAAGTGGGTGCCAACAGCTAGCAGTGAGACTGGAGCAGACAGAGATGTGGCATTGAATGATAATTAAATACATTTTCATCATCCGTCATTTTTTTACTGCAGGTGCCCGTGTAATAAATCTGGACTCACGTCTTTTGTCAGCTGGCAGTGAACACATTTTAACGTGAAATCTCCCGGGATGAATTAAGAGTCAGTTGGCCTTGTAAGGGAGGAAAGGTTTTTACTTCCAAACTGCCAAGTGGGTAACTCACAGCTGATTGGTTCCATAATACCTTGTTATTTGACAATACCTCTTCCACTGGTTGTATTTCAATTCACCACTCCTACAGGTTAACCAGGTCTCTGAGCTATTTATCATCAGATTCAAGAATAAAAGCTGGTTTGGGAAGACTTTTGCTCTTTTTTTTTCTTTAATGAATCTCAAATTCAACTCAGAGTTGATCAAGGATGGACCAATATTTCTTTTGTCTTTTAATTCTCCCACATAATTTGTCTCATGGAACACAATCTCTTGTCTTCCTTGAGCCTTTATCAGTTCCAACCTAAACTACTGCAATAGCCTTCTAACTGGTCTTTCTCCCCCCATCTCTTTGCCCCCCAATCCATTCTCCAAACAGCTGCTGAAATGATGATCCTATAATATAGATCCATGTCACTTCTTTGCTCAAGAAACTTCACAGGGTACCTATTGCCTCCAGGATAAAAATATAAGCTCCTCTAGCTGGCCTTTAAAGTCCTTCACAATCTAATTCCAATCTATCTTTTCCAGGCTGATCTCACATTATTCGCCATTCCCTTGTATTCTATGCTCCAGACAAACTCACCCTAGCGTCTCTTTCCCATACGTGACATCCCATCTCCCACCTCCACACCTTTGCCCCCTATACCTGATTAAGCTCTCCCTACTCACCTGCACTTCTTGGAATCCTTGGCTCCCATCAGGGCTCAGCTCAGACTCGACCTCCCCAATGTCCTCAGTGCTCTGCACAGCCTGAAATTACTGTGTACTTTTTAATATTCTTGGTATTTACTCATCTGTGTACATAGAATTTCCTTTGTCCTTTTAATTCCCCCATAGAATTTATCCCGTGGAATGCAATCTCTTGTCTTCCTTGAGCCTTTATCAATTGCAACCTAAACTACTTCAATAGCCTTCTAACTGGTCTTCCTCAGAAACCTTCTAGTACAACTCTTATATTTGACAGATGAAGAATCTGAGGCCCAGACAAGACATTTAAGATCATAGATCTAGAACCATCTCATCCAACACTCTCATTTTACAGGAGAGAAACCTGAGGCCCACAAGAGTTAAGTGACTTGGCTCAGGTCACACAGGTAGAAATGACTAAGTAGATTTGAACCCAATCCCTCTGACTCCAAACCCAGACCTCCTTCCACTGCTGAGCTCTGCCCTCCCTCCCCAGGCCCTCTAGTAGGATGGAAGTTCTTTGGGAGGAAGGACTGCTTCTTTTTTATCTTTCAAGGACTGGCACGAAACAGGCATTTAATAAATACTTGTTGACTTGTTGGTAGGCACCCAATAAATGCTTGGTGGCCTGATTTGTATTTTCCTCCTGTCTTTGGTTGCAATCGGGTACAACGGATGGGGGTACCCAGTCTGGCTGACTTCTAGATCTTTAACAATGCCTTCCCCATCAGGGCTAGGTTCCTGGATAGTGAACGGTCCCCAGGTAAAACCTGTTGTCCTGGCACATCTGCTCTCCTCCAGGTCCCAGTTCTCTCCTCCCCAATGATACCTCACTAAAAAGCACATCAAGCTGAAGCCAGATTGGGGAGGGGGGAAAGGAAAAATCAGCAATTTCCATTTCAAACTGAGGGCAACGGCAGTGGGGGCCTCAGACAACTCCTGTGAGCTCCAAAATGCAGTTGAAAGGAGGTGAGGTATTGTACACACACACACACACACACACACACACACACACACACGCCATCTGCCTAGGCCAGAATAGTGCCCACAATCAGCCATGTAGCTGCCACATCACCTTCTTCTGGTCCTTAGTTCCCCAAGGAAAAATATAACAGAGGTAAGAAAAATATGACGACAGACTGATAATAAAGCTCTCCAGAAACTCCAACCTGCCCTCCTGTTTTTCTGGCAAAGGGAAGGACTGCAAATCTGGTGGGGGGGGCGGTGCAATGCTCACTCTTCTCTCGCCAGACAATCACCCGCTCAATTCCACTAATTATCTGGCTGCTTAAGTGTGGCTTCTAAATAAGCCAATGGCCAGAGCAGGGGGAAATACGGAAAAATGCATTAATTAGGGTCCTAGTAACACTTCTCTTTCAAAGGTTAACCAACATGTTCCATCTTGATTCAAGCTAATTAGAAGCCATGAGGAAATGATAATGAATGAATTTCCCCAAGCATGCTTGGCAACAAGGTGGCATCGTAGATAGAGCACTGGGCCTGGAGTCTGGAAGACCTGAGTTTAAATTCTGCCCTGGGCAAGTCAAAGCAGCTCTGTTTCCTCAGTGTCATATCTCTAAAATGGGGATAATAATACTACCTGCTTCCCAGGTTGTTGTGAGAATGAAATAATAATTGTAAGTGCTAAGTACACTTCCTGGCACATAATAGGTGCTATGGAAACATTAGGTATTATTATTTGACACTTACTGGGCAGACTCATCTTCCTGAGTTCAAACCTGGCCTCAGACACCTAATAGCTGAGTGACCCTGGGCAAGTCACTTCACCCTGTTTGCCTCAGTTTCCTTATCTGTAAAATGAGCTGGAGAAGGAAATGGCAAACCAGCCAAGTGTCCCTGCCAGGAAAACCCCAAATGGAGTCATGAAGAGTCAGACACGAAGGAAATAATCGAACAACAACAACAGGTACCAGGCACAGCGCTAGGGACACAAAAGAGAAAAAAAAAGGAATTAGTCCTTGCCCTCAAGGAGCTTCCACATTACAGACAGAGGTACTACATATACACACAAGCAGGACACACATGTGCTAGAAACAGTGCAGAGCTCAACTGGGCGGAGGGAGCGAGATCGTTAAATGTTCAGCATGAGCATTTATAACCTGGAGATCAGCAAAAGCCAGGGCTTGATTTATTGTTCTGTTGATAGCCTAGAATTAAGAAAGTGATGGAGAAAATGTTAATAGTGCCTATTAAACTAAAAAGTGGGTTTCTGAGAGCTGGTTGTTAAACATGTAACAGCACATCCCTGTATATAAGTATGTGTGTGCAAAATAAATATAAGGTCATGTGGAAGGGAAGAAGAGAGAGAGGAAGGCACACGTACTCCTGCATTCCTCTCTGGACTCCACTCCTGACTCTCTGGACTTCTTTCTCCACCAGGATACAGCAACCTTCTCGGGCCAGGAGACACACTGCATTCAAGCAGTCTCCTCACCCTGGAAGATCATTCCATACGTTCCTCTCAATCAGTTCTTCCCAAAACTTTCATTTTAAGAAAGGTACCCAGGACAGTTACGGCCCTCAGACACAGCCCCGTGAGGATACCTCACTCCTCTCCAGTCCCCACTATTCCGCTTCCCCCTTTAGATTCTAAGTTCCTTGAGGAAAGAGGCTATCTTTCTTTCTCTGCCCCCCGGTTTAATGGATGCTTGTTGGCTTGGTTCAGCTAGCAGTGAGGGGACCAGAAAAAGTCTCATTTAGGATGTGGTCCTTAAAGGAAGCTAGAGGTTCTAAGATGAGGAAGTGAGGATGGAGGGCATTCCAGAAATGGGGGGAAGAGTTTAGAGATAGAGTGTTAAGTGTGAGAAACTGCAAGAAAGCTACTCTATACCCAATTAATAAAGTCTGTCTTAAAGGAACAAATGATGACCTTCCCCAAGGAAAGTACAAACACAGACCGCTAATTGGTGAACATGCTCATTGTTCTCTGTTTCCTGCCTCTGACCTTTGGAATCCTCACCCATTCTCTAACTTAAATGTCACCTCTGAGGTGAAGCCATCTACAATCCCTCTCCCCTCACCCATCACATCAGTTACAACCTGCTCCCTTATAGTTCCCTTATATCTCAGATTTTATTTTGCACTTCTATTTCATTTATCATGCACTAATGACTGCTACATTACCTGTTCCACATCTCATCTTCCTGCTAAACTGTGTTTCTCTCCTCCCTCAGATTCTATAACACCTCTCTCTCTCTCCTTTTCTCTCTCTCTCTCTCTCTCTCTCTCTCTCTCTCTCTCTCTCTCTCTCTCTCTCGGTTCTTTTCCTCCCTGACTATTCTTCTCAGTCTTCTTTGTTAACTCATCCTTTTCCCATCCACTAAGCTTGGGTCCTTCCCCTCTTCCTCTCCCAAGACTCTATCCTCTATTATCTTGTGTCTCTACACTTTCTCTCTCCCGTGGTGATCTTTTCATCTACCATGGCTTCAATTATCACCTCTCGGCAGGCAACTACCAAATCTATATCTCTAGTCCTAATTTCTTCCTTGAATTCCAGCCAGTTCCACATCACCAACTGCCTGTTGGACATTTCTGCTGAGACATCCAATCAGCATCTCAAATTCAACATGTGCAAAATAGAACTCATTATAAATTCCCTAAAACCCCTTCCCTCCTCCAAACTTCCTTTTTTCTGTTAAGAGTACCATCTCTATTCCAGTTAGCCGGTGATGGTGGACCCTTTCCTCCCTCTCTCCTCTTCACAAAGCTTCCCCCCGCGCTCAATCTCACCATTTCTCACCCGGACTATTGAAACAGCTTTCTATTCTATCTTGGTCTCCCTTGCTTTCAGCCTCTCCCTGTTTCTAATTCATGTTCCACACGGCTGCCAAATGAGTATTCCTAAAGCACAGATCTGGCCACATCACCCCACCCCACCCCACCCTTTTTCTAAAAAAATCAATGGCTGCCTGTCATCTCTAGGATAAATTACAAAATTCTCCAGGCTGGCAATCTGGCTTCCAACTACCTTTACAGCCTGATTCCCTTTCATTGTCCTTCATACCCTGGCCGTTCCTGACTCTCCCATGCAAGCTATTCCTAGCTCTGCGTCCCCTGCAGACCTGGTTCCTTTCCTGAGTTCCCTGACAGCAAGGACCCTCTCTTCCAAATTACCTTGTACCTAACGATTGTGTACATACAGGGCACTGCAAAAGTCCCAAGCTCGAGTAGCTTAAAACTACCCTGAGACTTCTGGAACACTCTGTATTTGTATTTATTGAGGCAAATATCCCTCAGTGGTTCAGTAGACAGAACACTGAGACCACAAGTCAGGAAGACATGAATTCAAATTCTGCCTATGATACATGCTGTATGACCTTGGCCAAGTAATTTGCCCTCCACATCTCAGTTCCTCCTTTGTAAACTGGGGATAATAATAGCACCTACTTTCTAGAGTTGTTTTAAGAAAAAAACAAGATGATATTTGTAAAATGCCTGCTAGCTATATAAATTCTAGCTATTATTATCATTATTAACTTTATACTTACATTATATGTAGGTAGGAAAGACTCAGTACCTGTTCCCAATTCATTCCAATTTAATAAACACTTTTTAAGTTCCAATTATTTTCCAGGCACCGTGCTTGGTGCTCGAGATCCAAAGACAAAACCATTCTTGCCCTCAGGGAGTTTACATAATACAACATGGACGTTCAAAATTTATACTAAGCAATGGAAAGATTGCAAAGAAAGGGCTTGTATCAGAATCACAGAGTTGGAAGGGGTCTCAGAAGTTATCTGAGTCATCATGAATGGATGGATGGATGGATGGATGGATGGATGGATGGACCACTTAAGTGGGCATATATGCAAGTATGAAAAAGTACACTTTTGATAGCATTCTCCACGAGTGGTCATCTGGAGCTTGATTGCAGACCTCTAGTGACAGAGAGCTTACTCTCTTCCCAAGGAAGCTCTTTCCACTTTGAGACATCCCTAACTGTTACAAAGCATTTCCCTCCATAGCAGTGAAATCTGCCTCTCCACAACTTCTGCCTGTCGCTCTTAATTCTGCCCTATTAGAGAAAACTATATCAAATCTGAGCAATCTCCTGCATCCTAGTCCTCCATATCAATCAATCAGCATTAATTAAAAACCTCCTGTACTGCAGGCACTGTGCTAGGCACTGAGGCTACAAAGACAAAACTAAAAATGCCCCCTAGCCTCAATGAGTTTGTATTATATCCAGGGAAACAACATACATACACATATTTGAATATATGTGTATATTTGTGTATTTATATATACCTATATATGTGTGTGTGTGCGTCTATATATATGTATGTGTCTATATAATAATTTTAATTGTCCTTCATTTTCAAAGATGACCAATGATATCATGAGGTGATGTCTTGACTCATGGGTGAGTTGGATTTAAGTGAGGCAGAGTTGCTCAAAGTCACCAGCCTCACTCTCTCTTCCAGAGTCAATGAAGTCCAGTGGCAGGACAAAAGTCTGGATGACTAGCAATGACTCGGGGTACAATGTTTGTCTTCCATGCCTGGTCAAGCTCTGAGTGCTCCACAGAACATGCTTCAGCCGCCATCATGGCAACTGGAACAAAATCTCATCTGCCCATTGCACTAAGGGAATATACAAAGTAGACACGAGGTGATCTGGGGTGGGGGAAAGCCACTAGCATCTGGGTGGATTATGAAAAGCCCAGTATAAACCAGAAGCTGATACTGAAGGACAATGGTAATTCTGGGAAAGAGAAATCGGGAGAAAGTATGGTTAAGGAATGAAGTGATCCAAAGGTGCAGGCATGGGGATGGAAGGCCATGTCTAAGAAATCAAGCATCATGTCTCCACCCAACTTCATGTCTTCTCCAGGTTGAACATTCCTAATTTCTTCAATTACTCTTCATATTTTATGATCTTTAGTCCCTTCACTATCCTACTCTCCCATAAACTTATCAATGCCCTTCCTTTGGTGTATACATTTTAGGAAACTGAAGTGTTAAGGGACTGACCTGAGATAGCCCAAGGAGAGTCAGAAATGGGATTTGAAACCAGGTCCTCTGACCCCATGGTAGCTGTGTGCTGTATGCCTGGGAGCCATTATAAGCAGCCATGCCTCGTGGCCATTTTCCACCTTGGAGCACTAAGAATTGAATGACCAGGTTCAGAAATAACTTCCTCAAGTCCCCAGGCTGGAGGAGATCGGCCTTTCTTTGCGCCTGTGACATCATCCTGCCCCAGTGGGCAAGGCTGGCCCAGATCACTACCCATTCATTAGCCTCAGCTGTTCTCCGAGCCTCAAAGCCCAGAGAAAGTTGTCATGACACCAGACAAAGGGAGAATGAAGACCGGAACTTAACCTGACTTCAACCACTGCCCGGCTGGGCCCCCTGACACCCAAGAAAGAGCACGTATGAAAAAGTTATAAAGAAATCAGAACAAGGGGCAAAAAAAAAAAACTTAGTCTGCCAAAACCCATCAAAATCACTATTTGCAAGGTTTCTATCTGTTCTAAGTAACTCATTTCCATTCTAAAAGACTAGATTTTCAGTTGTAGTGATAGCAAGGGTACTCACATGTACTTTAGCTTCCATTCTCCTTTTAAAAACTTTGCTAACTTTTTTTTAAGTTTATAAATAGCCTTGGAAAAGGAGCTGCAACGGGCTTCTTAGTAAATACCGCTGACCCATTTTCCTCATTCTTCACCAGGAATAGGTGACTGTTACCACGGAAAGTACAGAACTGTCTAAATATATATTTCCTCCTCACATGGGCCCAGATCAGAAAAAGCTGAGCTGAAAACCAGTAGGGGAGGGAGGGAAAGAAGCTGGGACAGGAAACAGCAAATTCTTCTACAGATGCCTTTCATCTTCTCTTGGGGGGAAAGGACGGAACATGGACCAAAGCTATAAAGCCTTTGGTTTCTCCACATGGAGAAACAGTGACACAAGCCTGAGAAGGCAGGGACTGACCCTTAATCCTCTTTGTTTGACCCTTCCCTGTGCCTAGCAAGGTGACTTAATACACAGTAGGTGTTCTACAAAACTGTGTTGGCCATAGGAGCTCTAATGGGCCAAGGGCCACTGGGGCTTAACTCCAAGGTATCATACTTAGAGGGTGCTTGAAAGCCTTGATCAACATAGAGATAACAGAATTTGGGACCTAGATAGCAAGAATAATTAGTTAAAATAAGAAACCACCAGATGGTGACTGGGATGAATTCTCTCCCCTTACCTTTCCCCCTAGCATGGCAGCCTCTCATTGGTATCCTAAGGGCTCCATCTCTCCCTTACAGATTGGTGTCCATCTCCCCCACCTAAATGAGAGATCTTCTTGTCCAGAGGAAGCTTGTGGTCCTTGCTCCAGGCATAAAAATTTTAAGTCACACTTCTGTTCATATTACAATGGGATCCCAGAAGCATAGGCAGTGTATGAAGGGACCTTGGAGGGCATCACATCCCATCCATTCACAGAGAGATGAAGAAATGGAAGCCAGAGAGACCTGCCCTTGGTCACACAGAGATCACAAATCCCTATAAACTGGTAAGTCTAGAGGGCATTCTGTCCAGTCCCTTCATTTTACAAATGATGAGCAAATCAGGCCCAGAGGGACAAGTGATTTGTCCCATGTTACCCAGGAATTGTAGGTAGAGGGCCAGCAAGAACCTCAAAGGGCATCTTATGTAATTCCCTCACTTTACAGGCTCAGAGAAGCGATAATTTACCTTGGGTCCTAGGGAGTAAATGAAAAAGCTGGGATTAGCAGTGTTGATTCACTCACTTCCTCAACCAACATGTATTAAGTATCTTCTGTATGCAGGGAACCCAAGCAGTCCCTGCTGAAATCCTCTTTTGCTCATTAGCAAGTAACTCGATATAATGTGAGAAACTAAAGGTGGAGCTTCCTATTAGCCCTGGGATGCTTATTTCAGTCAATTAATCAATAAGCATTAAGTGCTTACTATGTGCCAAGAACCAGGCTAAATTGCTAGGATTACAAAGAAACTGGCCTTAGGGTAGCTGAGAGAATGGACTCCAAGGCAGTAGGGTCAGTATAATAGAACGGAAGGAGCTCCTAACTTGGAGTCAAGACACCCCTAGACTGGAATCCCACCTTGGACTGTAGGCAATTACAGCAATCAGAGTAACGTGAACCTAGAGATGGAAGGGACTGTTTAGTACAATTCCTTTATTTGCCAAATGAAGAAACTGAGGCTCAGAAAGGTCAGACAGTTAGCCTAAGGCCATGTCTAAACAGTAGAGCCGGGTCTAACAATGGGGCATTCTAATGCTGGTCTCAGGGCTAGAGCACAACTCATATTTTTTTTATTTTATTTCTATATTATCCTGAGCTTAACAAACACCAGATACAATGGACCTCTCTATATATACTGATGAGCAGAAGAGGAGAATTGTACATAAAACTGCAAATCTGTGACCAAAGGACCTGACTTGCTGCTGAAACCTTCCCCAAATCATCCCCAATATCTTAATCATGAGGTTCTTGGGAACTGACACTGCCTTACTTTTCTGTTTGTATCCTCAATACTTCGCATACCACAGGCACTTAATAAATGCTTTATTCATTCATTTGTTCATTCACATACAGCTTAATTTTTAAAAAAATATATAATGATTTTAACATGTAACTCTGAAAGCTTTCCAACCTATCTGTGATTCCTTCTGGGTTTTCTTCTGCTGTTTTGGGGGGGGAGAGCAGAATAACCATCCAAAAAATTCTGGGGAGGGGAATATTCTATCCCTATAGTTCTCAGGAGTTATTAACAAAAAAAAGATATGGAGTTTATCCCTATAGCTCTTCTCCTTCCTCTCCTCCCCAATTAAAAAAAAGCAGAAACATAAATAAAACTTGTAACAAATATAGATGGATAGACAGATACATTAATGGACGCTAGATAGATGGATAGATAATGGATAGATGGATGGATGGATGGATGGATGGATGGATGGATGGATAATGGATGGATGGGTTGATAGTTAAGCAAAACAAATTCCCTCAATGGCCAGGTCCAAAAATGTATCTTGAATTCTCTACCCTGAGATTATCACCCCCAGGGAGGAGATAAGTAGTATGTTTCATCACTGTCCTCTGGGGTCTTTTGATCTTCATCTGAAATATGGTATGGCTCATGTGCTCTATCATGTATCTATTTTGGAAAGAGTTTCTACTAGTTTTGTTCTAGGCATAATCAACCAAGGGACATCCATAATCTCTTCACCCCAAATTCAAAGCTCTCCATTTTCCATCATCAGCTCTGCTTGGTTTAGACTCTGCAGAACATCATGCCCCTGCACTAGGTACCCCCCAGATACCTACCTACCTACTATCCATAGTCTTTTTGTGTGTTATCTTTTCCCATTAGATTGAAAGCTCTTTGAGGGCAGGGACTGTCTTATTTGTGTCAGAAGCACTTAGCACAGTGCCTAGAACATAGTACGCGTTTAACATATGGTTACTGAATTGAATTAAATTAACCTTTCCTCTCAAAGAAAAGAGTTCTGGAACTGGATTGGAATTTCTGACGTTTTCAGATACCTTAAACACAAACTCTTATGTACCCTAAGTAAGACAATTCCCTGGCTTAGAACCAAGTTTCCCGCTCTGTAAAAGGAGGGGATTGAACTAGAAGTCTTCTCTGGGGGTGCTTCCAGTTCTAAAAGTTCATGATTTCTATATTTTTATACTTCTTATAAGAAAACTAAATGAGGCAACTCCTTTTCCATCAATGGAATACAGCTTATCAAAAAGCTATAAACCTGGATTCTAAAGACTTGGATACTAATCAATGATCAATGATGTCATCCTGGCTCTTCCACTTAATATCTCTTTTGAGTCAAAACCCTCCACTCTGCTTCTCTGGATCTCTCTTCATCTGTAAAATGAGGGCTTTGGACTGGATGACCCTTCAGCTTTGAGTCTATGACTAAAGGATGCCCCATATTCTAACAAAACAAAATCCTGCCATCGTTCATTGGTTTGGTCAATCAGTTTTTGAATAAAATGGGACACCTACCCACAATCTATGGCTGCTCCCCAACAAGAACACTATGAAATTTCCCTGGGAATGTTTTCTTGGGATCAGAGACTGGGGGCACTCAGCTTAATCACAAGGCCCTCCTCTACCTCTACAAGACAAGGCACTGACTACCAGACTGTGGAGGCCAAAACAATACGATTGCTCCAGGCTTTGACAAAATGCCTCCACTTCCCCAGCCCCCAGTCCTCAGCCACCATAAGCTGATCTCAGCCCGCATGTGTACCTTTCTAGCTAATGGCTCACATCAGAGAAATAACATACAAACATCCAGGAAGGGGTGTCAGAAAATCAGAGTTTTCCAAAAATAAAGCATTTCAACTCACAAGAAAGAGAAATGCCAGCCGGAAAATGCTGAGGACCTCAATTTTTAAATTTAAATTGACCTGAAATTGTTTTACTTTTTGGTGGCTTTCTTTTGTGCTTCTTTCCCTCCTTTTCCTCCCTTCCTTCTTTGCTTTCTCTTGTCCTTTCTTTCATTCTTTCTTATTTTGCTTTCTTTTCTCCCTGTATTCCTTCCTTCATTTCCTTTTTCCTTCCTTCTCAACTTTCTTCCTTTCTTTCAACATTGCTTATTCTTACATCTGTGGTCCTCAGCAAAACAGAACTTGCTTAAGCTATCAATAAAGCCAAGAGAGATTTTTGTCCTTTTTTCCACCTTTGTGATAAGCATGGTAGTAGAACAGCGAACAGGATAAGAATCCCTTCTTGTGACATGTTCTTAAAGCTGGTGTAGCCCTGGGGCTTTCAGCTTACTGGAAATGGAGCATTTTATCAATTTCCCCACCACTGACCAGCCATGAATCTCTTACCACCAAATATAAATTAACTGAATACAAACCTTTCTACCCCTTGCCAAATCGCTGTCATCTGAAGGGATGGGGTGGGAGAGGCTACCCACTTTCCAAGGCCCATCCAGGGCAGTGCAAGGCCCTGTGAGAGTTTATGGTGTCCACTAAGGAGGGCCTGTCGATGGGAAAGGCTATTGTTGATGGTTTCTGGATGCCAGATATATGCCGCTCAGAAGCCAAAGCCTTTCTCGAGTACAAATGCTGCGGCAAAGCCAAGACATTTATATCCGATTGGGAGACATCTATCCTGTGACAACATTCTATTCCAATGACTTTTCTATTACCACCAATGATTAATGATGTAAATTCCGTCATTTGGGATGATGGATGCGGGGCAGCCGAGGGGCCTTTGCATATATTACGCAAAACACTGGCTTGCCATTGGCTCCCAGGGCAGATGTGACTGGGGCATCAGTCAAGCATAAATGTAAAGTTATCTTAGATTAGGAAAAAATAATAGTAATTATTCAAGACTTTTCGAAAGCAGCTACTTTAGGATGGGATGAAGAGTTTCCATGAATCCAATCAGTTTTCACTCTCCAGGCACAAGGCTCCTGACACCTACTCTATTTGAAGGTAATTGTGCAATGTCAATTCTATCCTCTTTGCAAACAGAGCCTAGAAGGGCCCTCCTGGATAAACCATCCTTCTCTCCAGCTCTGTGGATACTCAATCGAGGCAGGGAGGAAAGAAATTTCCATTCCCTAGTCTGAGGTTAAAGATTATCCATGGATCCCAAGTTATTTCAGAAGGCGGAGTGCCCACTAATCCATATGTGTGTATACATATATGTATATGTATATACACATGTATGCATGTATGTATATACAGATACACACATGCACGCACATCTTATATTAGTTAATTCTAGATTATTTGTTATTATCTGTGTTTCCTTATTTCTAAGTCATTGCTTATTCTGTTCCTCCTACCTGAAATAATGATATCACTGGATTTTCAATCAGAGGACCTGGGTTCAAATTCTGATTCTGCTCTATACTATCCAAATGAACACAGACAGGTTTTTTTTTTTCCTCTTGGAGCTTTAGCATCTTCACCTATAAATGAAATCCTCTATTTATATTCTCTACTTCTCTTCTTAACCTAGGATCTGTGAACTTGATTTGTTCTCTTTTGTTTTTTTAAATATTTGGATCAATATATTTCAGTATAATTGGTTTCCTTTGTAGCCTCTGTATTTTATTTTAAGCACTGGAAAACATGACTCTGAGGAGGGCATACATGGGCTTTACTAAATACCATCCAAGGGGCCCAGTACCCCCAAAATGGTGAAGAATCTCAGCTCTAAAACATATAATGTTAGCATCTTCAAGATTCCTCTGATGGTTATGACCCAAATGACATTGGGCAACATAGCCTCCTTGGGCCTCAGTTTCTCCATCTGTTAAATGAGACAGTTGGACTAGAGGGCTTCTGAGGACCCTTTCAAGGGTCCCTCTAGATCCCTGATCCTAGCATCCCTTTGGTTGTTCTAGGCCATTGCTGAAATGCCACCTCCTCCAAGAAGCCTTCCCTGATGCCCCACTCTGGAGTGCGCTCTCTCTTCTTCCTCCAAACCCCTACAATAATCAGTTGCCAAGCACTGTCAAATTCCACCTGCACAACATTCTCCTTCCCCTTCTATCTACTGACACTACCTCCTCCCTTGTTCATTCAGCCAACCAGCATTTATTACACACCTTCTGTGTGCCAGGAATTGTGTTCAGGCCCTCCCTCATCACCTCCCCGCCTGAACTACTCTCATAATCTATTTGACCTCCATGAGTCCAGCAATTCCCTCTCCAATCCTCCAAACAGCCACTAAAAGAAGATACCTAAAATACAGATCTGACCATGGCATGCCAACTGCTGAAACATCTTCAGTGGCTCCCTTTTGCCTTGGAGACAACACGGCATTGAAAGCCCTGCATAAGCTGGCTTCCATCTACCATCCAAGTCTTATTTCTTATTCCTCTTCTTTGGGCACTCTCTTCCAGACAAACTGGCCACCGGGCTGTTCTTCTCTGTCTCATCTCTGAGCCTTGGAACAAAGGTTTCCCATATATCTGGCAGTGCTTTCTCTTCCCCTCTGCCTCACAGAGTCCCCAGCTTCCCAACAAGCACAGTCCAGGTGCCATTTTCTCCACAAGGCCTTTTCCTAACCCCCCACCTACTGCCCCAGTTCTCAACACTCTCATTCCCTGTTAAAAGTGACTGTGTATTCATTCTTATTTGCTTACCTGTGGAAGCAATACTGACTATACCCCAACATCTTTTACAACTTAAAAAAACCTGAAGAATATTCTATTGATACTGCATTTAGCTTAAACATCTTTCTTTCTCCTAATACTGCATGACACATGGGCTGTTGAAGAAGGACTAGCCCCTCTGGTGTGAGGGCTTGCCAAGCCGTTTTCAGGGCTATCCACCCATCACCCAACTCTCATCTGTGGCTCCAAGAAGCTGTAGCATGAGCATCACCCACACCATGTCTCAGCGGATGGGCTAAGGGTGATTGATAGGCTTCAAAGCTGTTGGCAAGTTAGGGGGATGCTCATCCCAAGCACATGAAGACTTCCCCAGCAGAAATGGCAGATGAGAACAATGAATTTTAATGGCCATGAAGGCCGCTGAAGCAGGTGTTGTGGACTACTTAGGATTTGGTCAGACGCTGAAGACACCAAGGTCACGCAATGCATCCTGGGCCACCGCCGGTTGTGTTGACTTTTGTCATGTCCCTGGACTTGGATGTCTCTGGAAGAGAGGGTGAGGCTGACAACTTTGTGCAGCTCTGCCTCACTTAAATCAGTGCATGCTCAAGTCAAGACGAAGGATAAGCAAAAAAAAATCTATGTACAGGTTGTATCCTCCAGTAGAATATGAGCCCCCTCAGAGCAATAGGCCTGGAGTCAGGAAAACCGGAGTTCAAATTCAGCCTCAGATATTTAGCAGCTGTGTGGTTCTGGGCAAGTCTCAACTTCTATCTGCCATAATGTTCTCATGGGTAAAAAGGGGATAATAATAGCACCTACCTGTGAGGGTGTTAGGAGGGTCAAATGAGATATTTGTTAAGTGCTCTGCAAATCAAAAAGTTCTATAAAAATGCGGCTAGGTGGTGTAGTGAATAGAGCACCGGCCCTGGAGTCAAAGAGGACCCGAGTTCAAATATGACTTCAGACACTTAACACTTACTAGCCATGTGACCTTGGGCAAGTCACTTACCCCCAGTTGCCCAGCCTTTCCCCCTCCAAAAAAAGCCAAACCAAAAAAAAAGTGCTACTTTGGGGGGGGGGAGGGGCTTTATATCCCAAGTGCCTATTGTAGTACTCAGTACATGGAAGTAATCTGATCAGTATTTGTTGAATTGCCTCTCAGCTCCTCCATGTGTGACCTCAGGAGAGCCACTCTCTGGGCTCAGTTTCCTCATCTGCAAAATGAAGAGGTTGGGCTGGGGAGGTTGGGGAGCCTGCGGCCTCGAGGCTACACATGGCCTTCTAGGTCCTTGGGTGCAGCCTTTTGACTGAGGTCAAGTTTTACACAACAGATCCTTTTATTAAGGGGATCTGTGCTGTGAAGTTTGGATTCAGCCACGCGGCCTTGAAGCCGCAGGTCCCCCACCCCTGGCAGCTCCCTCGAAGGTCCCACCTGGCTGTAAAATCATGAGCTGAAGTGAACTGATCACATGCTGGTGTCATCAGTATTTGGGTGCTTGCTTTATTCCCCCACATAGACTAAAAAGCTTCTCCGGGCAGGACTCTCTCCCCTTCATCTTTGTACCCATCTCCCACCAGCTATTTGTTAGTGCCTTCCTGCTGAGATTTTGCTCTTCAGTTGCGTCTGACTCTCTGTGACCCCATTCCTGGTTTCCTTGACTGAGATACTGGCGGGGTTTGCCATTTTCTTCTCTGGCACATTTTACAGATGAGGAAACTGAGGCAAACAGGGTGACATGACTAGGCCAGGGTCACACAGCCGCTAAGTGTCTGAGGCTGGATTTGAACTCAGGGAGATGACTCTTCCTGACTCCAGGCCCGGTGCTCTATTCACTGCACCATTCCCTTCCATCTACTCTGTATGTAGCCTATATTTCCGTAGTTGTGTATATGTTATCTCCTCCATTAGAATGGAAGCTTTCTGAGGGCAAGAACTGTGCTCTTGCCCTCCTTCGTATCCCCAACGCTGACTGACGCAGAGCCAATGCCAATGCATCCTTTTTTAAAGAGTCCAGCAGAAACAAAAAGGAACAAAATATTTTTTTAAAAAACACACAGAAATCCTAGAAAGTTGGTAGATTCATTTATGTAGCAAAGACTTAATTTTTTTTAAAGAAAGAGAATTGATGCGAACACAGCAAACGCGCAGGCCTGTAAATCAAGCTGTTGTAAACGCCGAGTGGAGAAGCAGCTTTGTTTCCCTGCAGAAACACATAAAGTGACCATAATTCAGATGGTGGGAAGAGGGGATGCCTTACAGTAACTCGGCTGCCGCACCGCCCGCTTAGGATTCCTGGCATCTCGTAACTCAATTTGACCATCTCTATTAGCATTCTTTCTTGGAAAACAGATAATCATTCCAGCTAAGTGAGACTCCAGAAGGGAAACAGAGCTCTGAGCCCGATTGGGTGGGCATAGAGAACGTCGCCACAGCAAGGCACTCATCCAACCAAGTCTCCTTTCTCAGGACACCCGTCCTGAAGAGAAGAGGAAAAGATAGGAGAAGGATGAGAAGGAAATGGTAGGGAAGCCAGAAGGAAAGAGGGCCATCTGTGGATCTGTTCATCTGATTTCCACTTCCCCACTTCAAGGGTGCTAGCTATCTCTGTCCGGGGCCTGGGACTGATACCTGGGGACAGTAACAATGGCCACAGCTTGCAAGGATTCACCGACGCTCCATTACTGGACACAAGAGCAGAGACCGAGGGTCCAGAGAAGCAGCTGCAAATAATAATAGTCTGTCACTGAAGTCTATATCCACTACCACACACCTTGGCACGGAAATGACTTTGAGTTCTGGAAGAGTACATGGGAAGAGTGTGAGTCTATGTGAGGCTGACCTTCCTCATCATTAAAATGTGGAATAACATTTTTGGTAGTAACTGAACTCACAAGACTGTTGAGACGGCCAAACAGGTCACCTATGCCAACTGCAAAATACTGTATGAATGTCAGCTGGTCATAGTGATGTTAATAATTAATAATAAGGAGCGTTTATATAGCACTTTAAAGTCTGCAGTACATCCTACAAACATAATCTCATTGGACTCTCATAACAAACCTAGGAAGTGGGTTCTATGCTCATTTTACAGAAGATGAAATTGAAATGCAGAATGGTTAAGTGACTTGTTAAGAGTCACATAGTGTCTCAGGCAAAATTTAAATTCAGGTTTTCTGAAATGCAGTCTTGTGCTCTATCTACTGTCCCACCACAACAGTAGTAGTAGTAGTAGTAGTAGTAGTAGTAGTAGTAGTAGTGGTAGTAGTAGTGGTAGTAGTAGTGGTAATAGTAGTAGTAGTAGTAGTAGTAGTAGTGGTAGTAGTAGTAGTAGTGGTAGTGGTAGTGGTAGTAGTAGTGGTAGTGGTAGTGGTAGTAGTGGTAGTGGTAGTAGTGGTGGTAGTGGTGGTGGTGGTGATGGTAGTAGTAGGAGGAGTAGTACTAGTAGTAGTGGCAGTAGTAGTAGTGGTAGTGATAGTGGTGGTAGTAGTAGTAGTAGTAGTAGTAGTAGTAGTAGTGGTAGTGGTAGTGGTAGTGGTAGTGGTAGTGGTAGTGGTAGTAGTGGTGGTAGTGGTAGTAGTGGTAGTGGTAGTAGTGGTGGTAGTGGTAGTAGTGGTAGTGGTAGTAGTGGTGGCAGTGGTGGTGGTGGTGATGGTAGTAGTAGGAGAAGTAGTACTAGTAGTAGTGGCAGTAGTAGTAGTGGTAGTGATAGTGGTGGTGGTAGTAGTAGTAGTAGTAGTAGTAGTAGTAGTAGTAGTAGTAGTAGTAGTAACTTTTAGGTAGAGTTTTTAGGTATACAAAGCACTTTGCACATGGTAACTAATTTGGTCCTTCCAACAACCTTGCAAGTTATATGCTGAAATGATCATCATGTTTAAAAGGTAAGGGAACTGGGACTCAGAAAAGGTGAGTGGTCTGAAGGGTAACACAGGTAATAAGTACCTGAGTTAGAGTTTAGAGTCAAGGCTACAAGTTCAAAGTCTTTATTAGAAAATATTTTTGGGGCGGCTAGGTGGCACAGTGAATAGAGCACCAACCCCAGAGTCGGGAGGACCTGAGTTCAAGTCTGACCTCGGCCACTTAACACTTACTAGCCATGTGACCTTGGGCAAGTCACTTAATGCATATGTCCTGCCCTCCCCCCTCCAAAAAGCAAAAAAAAAAATAAAACAGAAAAGAAAAGAAAAAAAAAAAGAAAAGAAAATGTTTTCACCAGCCATGGGAAGGCCCAAGGCTAAAAGTAAAAGAACCAAGGGTAGGAACATGGCAGGGGCAGGGAAGAAGACTGAAGGAAAAGGAGGGTGGCCAAGATAAGGACAGGAAGAGAAGGATATAGTCAAGGAGGTTGCAGGTGTCCTGGGAAAACCATTGGGTGTCATGGTCTTCAGGTCACAGAATGAGGAAGAAAGAGAGCAAGTAATGATACCCTCAAGTGGCTGTCCTCGGACTTGGAATATTCAGCTTGGCCCAGCTCTCCATCATTCATCCTAGTTGTGATTAGAGAAGATCAGGCTCCTGTTACCTCTATAGTAGGATGGCAGGATAAATTAGAGGGTTTTCTAGGAAGGAAGTAGGTTCTCCCTTTCCATCTTCCTCCCTCTCCCTCTTTCCTCCCTCCCTCTCTCTCTCTCTCTCTCTCTCTCTCTCTCTCTCTCTCTCTCTCTCCCTCCCCCTTTCTCCCTCTCCCTCCCCCCTCGTCTTCTCCCCCTCCTTCTCTTTCCCTCTCTCTCCCTTCCCCTCTCCCTCTTCCCCTGTCTCTCCCTCTCCCTCTCTCTCTCCCCCTCTCTCTCTCCCTCCCTCCCTCCCTCTCTCTCTCTCTCTCTCTCCCTCTCTTTCTCTCTCCTTCTCTGTAGAATTGGGTTGGCTGTCCATCTCTGATGTGCTTGTTCAATAACCACCAAGGCCTGGCCAGTGAATCAAGTCAATGAAGCTTCCAGAAAAAGCAGGGAAGGGGAAAGGCAGGTCTAGAGCAAGGGCAAGATTCAGTGAGGGGTTGTGCAGATGTCATAGAGAACAAAAAAAGCAGAGAGGTTGGGTTTTTGGTTTTCTGTTGTTGGGTTTGCTTTTTTTTTTTGACAACCATGCTAATGAAATCACAGATCCTTAGAGAACACTTCAAGTACTGAAATCATAATAATGATAATAAAGATAAATAACTAGTGTTTATATAGTTCTTCCTAGCTTACAAGATGCTTTACATCCATCAGAGATACACCCACAATCTCAATTTCCTGATCTTTTATTCCTCCTTTACCCTCCAAATGCCCCTAAAACCCCTATCAGTGTCTCCAAAGTGTTTCTACCACAGCTAAAGTATTTTTCTAAGTCTTCATTCTCAAGTTTTTCCTAGCTGGAGCTTATTTGTACACATTTGTTTGCACATTGTTTCCCCCATCAGATTGGGAGTTCTTTGAAGATCAGGTCTATGTTTTCACCTTTCTTAATACCCCAGTACTTGGCACAGGGCCTAGCACATAGTAGGCACTTAATAAATGTTTATTAACCAATTGATTGATTCACCTCTCTATTATATTTGACATTGACCAAAAAAAGCCATACTTAATCAAACCTTTGGATGACTGAGAACTGGAAGGGACCAAAAAAGATTTTCCATATTTATTCATTCATTCAAGCAAATGTTTATTAAGTATTTGCCAAGCACTGTGCTAAGTGATGGTGATACAGAGACAAAAATGAAAACAGCTTCTTCCCTCAAGGAGCTTCCATTCTATTAGGGGACAACAACATGAACATTAACTATTAATTATAAATTTAAATACAATTAAAATTAAATTACAAAATTAAATACAAAATGATTTTTTTTAAAGAAATTTTTGGAAGGGGTGTGGAGTGGGTCTGGCCAATGGAAAGATAATGACAGCTTCCTAACTGAGGTGACCTTTAACACCTGATCCTCCCCTTAAAGAGGGTAAGGGTTAATTAAGCAAGGAGGAAATGAGGAAGGATGTTCTAGGCATCAAGGACAGCCTGTGCAGAGGTACAGAGACAGGAGACGTGATGGCATGTGTGAGGAACCACAGATAGGACAGGTTGGTAAGAATATAGTAAGCCAATGAGTAAAGGAATTAATGTGCAATAAGCCTGAAAAGATATACCTAGGTAGCTTACAAAGAGCCTCAAATATCAAACAAAATAGTTTATATTTTATCCTAGAGGTAAGGGCAGCTAGGTGGTACAGTGGATAGAGCACTGGGGCTGGAATCAGGAAGATCTGAGTTCAAATCTGACCTCAGACAGTTACTAGCTGTGTGACCCAGGGATAGTAGCTTAATCCCTATTTGCCTCAGTTCCTCAATTTTAAAATGGGGACACACCAAAAGAGAAAACAGCAAACCACTCCAGTATCTTGGTCAAGAAAACCCCTAGGACAAGTCCATAAAAGGGTCAGACAGAGGTGACTGAATGACGAAACGACAAAAGGGAGTCACTGAGGAGGGAAGTGACCCAGCCAGAGACCTACACTTTAGGAATATTCATTTAGCCGCTGAGTACAGTTTTCAGAGGGGAGAGACTGGAAACAGGTAGGATAATTAGGAAGCTATTATTGGTGTAATGAGAACCTGTATTAGGGCAATGGTCATTTGAATGAAGAGAAGGGCTGAATGTGAAAAATGTTGTGGAGATGAGATCAACAAGGCTTGAGAAGTGGTTACAAATGGTGGGTGGGAGTGAATGAGGGAGGGGGGAGTGGAGAACAGCTCCAAGGAGGAGAACCTGGATAACCAAGTCCTTGGCAGTAATGGGGAAGTCAGGGAAAGAGGAGGGTTTGGTGGGGAAAAAAACCAAAACAAAACAGTAAGCTCTTCTTCTGAACACATGGACAAGTTGAGTTTAAGGTGCCTACAGGACATCCAGTGTGAAATGTCCAATAGGCGGTATGTGACAGGGCAGTTGAGTTCAGGAGAAAGATCAAGGCTGGATACACAGTTCTAGGAGTCATCTTCATAGAGATAAGGGTAGAACCCAAAGGACTGATAGGATTCACCAAGAGAGAAAAGAAGATGGCTCAACACAGAGCCCTTGATGACATCTCCAGGTAGATGATGTGACGTGAATAAGGAGCCAGGAATCAGAATGAACAGTCAGATAGATAAGACAAGAACCATGAGGGAGCAGTGCCAAGAAAACCCAGAGAGGAGAGAGTATCCAAGAGGAAATGGTAGCCAGCGGTGTCATGTGTAGCAGAGGAGTTGAGAAGGCAAAGCATTGAAGAAAGGTCATCGGATCTGGCAGTTAAGAGATCACTGGTGACCTCAGGGAGGGGAGTTTCAGTTGAGTGATCAAAGAGATGGCCGGAAAGCAGGGAGAAGCAAATAAGAGGAGAGAAAGGGTGAGTGACAAGTGTAGACAGCTTTTTTAGGAGTTAAGTTGTAAAAAGAAGAGATGTCAGACTATTCCTTGAGGCTACGGTAGGGTCAAAACCAAAAGAATTCCTTTCTTTCTCATGAAGACGATTAACATGCTTCCCACTCCTGCCCCCAAAGCCTTCTCTTCTCCAGGCTAAAAACCTTCATTCATGATCAAGAAAACCAGGAATATCCATTCTAGAGAAATACAAACTTTGTCAATCAGCCAATAAACATTAATTAAGCATCTACTATGTGCTAGGCCCCGTGCTAAGGGCTGAAGACACAAAGAAAGGCAAAAGACAGTCCTTTTCCTGTAAGGAGCTCGCCCAAGGAGAAGGTGATGCAGAATGGTGGTCTTCAAGTTATAATCAAAATATCACCAACTCATATTAGACACTGTGAAGTTTACAAAGCACTTTCCTTGGTGGGATGGGCTACAGAGGCTACTATTATCCTGCCAGTTTTCTAGATAAGGAAACTGAGTCACAGAGAAATTAAGTGACTTGTCCATCCATGACACACAGCTAGGGAGGGTCTGAGACACTCAGGTCTCCTAATTCAGAGTCCAAGGCTCTGCTCATTATCCTACCCTGCATCTCTGAGGGTTTGAAAGACTGCTGGGGGGAGAGTAGAAATAGAGTTGTTTTTCTTGGCTCTGGAGGGTCAAAACTACAAGTCGCTGGTGGAAACTTCAGAGATGTTGATTCTAGCTCAATTGTGACAGGGAATTTATCTAAAAATTAAAGCAATGTACTATGGAATGGGATATCTTAAAAAAAAATAGTGAGTTACAGGTGAGAGGCCAAACGTGGAGGGAGATTCTACACAGAGAGAAGGGAACAGAAGAAGATTGACCAGAGTCACGGGTGAACATGTGCCACTGGATGGGCAGCACTTGGGTGGCCAAGGTCACAGAGCCACAGGACAATGCAGAAGATGAAGAGGAGGCAGAAAGAAAGCCGTTTTCAAGTACTTTAGAAGTGACATTTATGGGGAAAAGGCTTAATTTAATTTTAAAAAAACAAGTGACATTTATATAAAAGCAATATGACTTGAGTTCAAATTCAGCCTCAGACACTTTACTAGCTATCTGACCTTGAGCAAATCATTTATCCCTTGCTTGCCTCAGTTCCTTTATCTGTAAAATGGGATAATAATAGCACCTACCTCCCAAGGGGGCTGTGAGGACCAACTGAGATGCAAATTTCAAGGTGCTTAGCACTTAGGGCCTGGTACACAGTAGGTATCATATAAATGTTAGCTATGATTGGCCACTATTATTAACTCCAAATTATTCTTAGTTATGGAACTACTCTGCCTGGCACACAGTAGGTACTATATAAATGTTAGCTATGATTGACCATTATTATTAACTCTAAATTATTCTTAGTTATCAAACCTGTTCACCATGGACATCTGTCTTACAATACTTGGTTAGCCTGGTTTTTGTTACGATATGTTTTTCATGGGTAATTTCTTTTTCTAAAAATTATAAATTATAGGATCAAAGATTTTGAGTTTAATGGGAGCTTAGAGGTCATTTTTGTCCAAACCCTTATTTTATGGATTGGGAAGTTAAGGCCTACGGAGGTGAAATGACTTGGCGGAGGACACCCTGTGGGCAGAGAGTGCTGGGATCTGAACCCAGGGTCTCTAATGTTACATAATCAGAAAAGCTGCTTTTTGTAAAGTGTTCGGCAAATCTTAAAGCGCTGTATAAATGCTGGCTACCGTTGTGATCATTACTAAGCAGGGCTCCTCCAATAACTGTCTGCCAGAAATAAGTAGAACTTAGTGATTTTAAGAGATCCGTATGGGGGCTCCCAGTGACGCACTGGCATAAAGCAACAACGTGGTGGGTGTAAGAGTAAATCGGGAGCACTGAGACCAGAAACCTGGCTGAGAATCCCAACGCTGACAACTCTGTCATTGTGTAACTTTGGACGGGTCACTCCCTTTCTTGAGGCCTCGGTTTCCACATCCTGCAAAATGGGTTTAATAAGACTTAAACTACTTACCTCATAATGCTGCCATGAGAGAAACACTTTGAAAACAAAATTTTAAAGTGTGATTTAAATAACAAAAAAAAAACCACTGCTCTTAGAGAGCTTATGTTCTGTCCCAGATGTGGCCTGATTAAAGCAGAATGAATCAGAAATTTCACCACCCTCATTCTGGAAACTCAACCTTTTTTTTTTCAAGTCCTATCAGATGCTTTGGTAAATAAATCAAAATGAAACTTTATATTGAGCTTGTGGTCACCCCAAAACTCAAGGTCTTTTTCACACGAACCATGATCAGTTTGCATCATCTCTCCCCCATGCTGGCCTCCTTCTCCCATGGGTGAGTTCCCCCCAGGGGCCCATATTGGAGATGGGTCCAGGCCGGTCATACTTCGTTCCCCTTTCAGACTATACCACCATGGTTCTTCTGTCTTCTCTCCCTGGAACTTCTCTCAGGGTCTGGAGCCTTATAACCCTGGAACACCCCTCTTTTGTTTTTGGAGGGCAATTGGGGTTAAGTGACTTGCCCAAAGTCACATAGCTAGTAAATGTGTTAAGTGTCTGAGGCCAGATTTGAACTCAGGTCCTCCTGACTCCAGGGCTGGTGCTCTACTCACTGTGCCACCTAGCCGCCCTGAACACCCCTCCTCCATGCCAGCCTCCCCTCTCCAATGGCAATTTCCTTCTGGGGGTTGTCAATATAGAGAGGGGCCCGAGCTGGACAGCTTTCATTCTGTCTTTCCCAGATTCTCCCTCTCCATCGTGTTATTTTCTCCTGTTAGAATGTAAGCTCTTTGAGGGTATACTGTCTTTTTGTCTGTATCTGAATCCCCAGTGCTTAGTTAGGATGGTGCCTGGCACATAGGAAGTACTTAATACTGACTACCTGTGTGCTTATAGAAATGAGTGTTACTGAAAGACTTAAGAACTCTGATCGATGCAAGGACCACCCTGATTCCTGGAAGAGAAGTGAAGGACTGAATATGCTCATTGAGATGCAGTTTTGGACATGACCCATGTAAGGACTGGGTTTGCTGTATGACACCCGTCTTTTTTTTCTTTTTCCCAAAGGCAGATGGAAAGAGGAAGAGTGGAAAAAAAATGCTTATTAATTTTTAAAAAACAAAATTTTATTTTAAAAAGTTAAGTATTGGGGCAGCTAGGTGGTGTAGTGAATAGAGCACCGGCCCTAGAGTCAGGAGGACCTGAGTTCAAATCCAACCTCAGACACTTGACACAAAAACTAGCCTTGTGACTTTGGGCAAGTCACTTAACCCCAATTACCCTCCAAAAAGCAATAAAAGGAAAAAAAAGATATGTTCTGATCCAAAAATAAATGTATTGGTTGAACATGATGATGATGATAAAAATAATAATGTTTCTATAGTACTGTAAGGCTTGCAGATCTATTATTTCATTTAATCCTCACAACAGCGCTGCGAGGTAGGTATTATTATCTCCATTTTACAGGTCACTCAGTAAACATTTAATAAGCACCTACTATGTGTCAGGCAGCAAAAGAGACAAAAGACAGTCCCTGCCCTCAAGGAGCTTACCATCTTATAGAGGAGATAACACACAAACAAATATAGACAGACAAGCCAAGTACAAAAAAATAGAAAATAAGTACCTGGACAAAGAAAGAAAAGAAAGAAGGAAAGAAAGAAAGAAAGAAAGAAAGAAAGAAAGAAAGAAAGAAAGAAAGAAAGAAAGAAAGGAGGGAGGGAGGAAGGAAAGAAGGAAGGAAGAAAGGAAGGAAGAAGGGAAAAAGAAAAGAAAAAAGAAAAGAAAAGAAAAGAAAAAAAAGAAAAGAAAAGAAAAGAAGGGGCAGCTAGTTAGTACAGTGAACAGAGCCCTGGAGTCAGGAGGACCTGAGTTCAAATCTGGCCTCAGACACCTGACACATTTATTAGCTGTGTGACCTTGGGCAAGTCACTTAACCCCCATTGCCCTCCAAAAAGCAAAAATAAAAATAAAAGAAGTGCCTGTCATGTCACTGATGTTAGCTATAATCATTATTCTTAATAGTATGTACAAGGAAATCCATACTACTGATTCTCAGTGGTCAAAGAAAAAAAAAGAACTAGCTATTATTCAGAGCTTTTAAATTTGGACATCCCCTTCTCCACAAGCTCTCACCTTAGCCTTATGGTCACTCTGAGAGGTAGATGCTCTAGGACCAGGGTTGGGGACCCCGTGGCCTTGAGGCCACATGTGGCCCTCTAGGTCCTTAAGTTCAGTGCTTTGATTGAACCCCAACTTCACCTAACAAATCCCCTTAATGAAAGGATTTGTTGCCTGGAGTCTAGGAAGTATCAACCTCATTTTAAAGAAAAAGAAACTGGAGTTCAGAGAGCTCAAAAGTGATTTGCCCACAGTTACACAGGAAATAAAAGGCAGAGGTAAGATTTGAAACCGGCTCTCCGGACTCCAAGTTCAGGGATCTGTCAATCAAATGGCCCCTCTGCCACCTCTCTAGGTAAGGTGTTTGGAAGTTTCCATGTAATAATCAATTTTTTTCCCCTCTTCTCATTCTTTTTTATTTAACATAATTTTTTTTTGGTCATACAGGCTGGTTCTCTGGGAGAGTAGAGAGAGGATACCGGGAGAAAATTAGGTGATGTAGAAACAAAAGATATCAATCAAAATTAATTTAAAAAAAGAACAAGGCCTCGCAGAGATCTGACCACTGAGAATTTTCCAAAAAAAAAGAAAAAGAAAAAATCACAAGACACTTGATTATTCCTCTGTGTCTTGAGGGAGTCAGTAAGCAGGCAGTGCGGTGAACTCTATTTCTGGGTTCATGAGGATAACCAGGCACCAGTGTCTCTTTCAATGCAGTCTTATTAATTCATATTCCTCTTAATTCTCCTCACACACTCTACATCGCTCTGTTTATCTTTCCCAGTACCCAACACTCCATCCCTCGCCTCAGCGCCTTCATCCAGGTTTGTCCCTAATGCCTGGAATGCTCTCCTTCATCGCCCCCACTGCCTCTTGGAATCCCCACTTTAATCACCTCAAGTACCACCTCCTACATCAAGCGTTTTCTGACTCCCTCAAGCTTGTAGCACTCTCCGTCTTTCCCCCCAATCTCTTGTACCCCAGCCTTGGGGTTCACACAATGGAAGAACCCTCTACCCCTGTGGCCTCTCCCTCTGATTGGATGGTTCCTCCTTGAATCTCCATTTAAGGCCTGGGATCCAAGCCGGCCCATTCTTTTCCAGGCTGCCCTCCTGACTTTCTCTACTATACTCTACATTTTCAGGTTGCCTTTTATGTGTCTTCCTCCATTAGAATGTAAGAAACCTAAGGGCAGGAACTGTCTGGTTTTTTTTCTGTTTTTACTTGTGTTCCCCACAGTGCCCAGAGCTTAAAAAAATGCTCATGGACTGACTGACCTGGCATGAATATTTTACTTACTTACCCTTGTGGGTGTCATTCCACTCTAGTAGAATGTAAGCTCCTTGAGGGAAAGGGCTGTTTCATTTTTCTTTGTATCTACAGTGCCTGGGACACAGTAGGATGCTAATAAATGTTTATTGAATTGAATGATATTGAACTGAATTCTATACACTCTGGAGCACTGCACACTAGTTGTACTGGTACTTCAAGGGTAGAGGACAAGGCAGTATGGTATAGTAGACACAGGGCTTATCTCCAAGTCAGGAACACCTGGATTCAAATCCAATTTCAGTCACAAACCAGCTGCATGACCCTGGGCAAGTCACCTAACCTCACACCTAGCCTCATGCAGCTCTTTAAGACCCTGCATTGCAGGAAAGGTGCCAATTTCCACTGGAGAGAGAAAATTTCTTCCTTGGGAATTCCCCTGTACAAATGAAATTGTGTGATCTTAATTTGTTTTATTTTAAAGAGTAAAGGACTTAAAGGTAAAGAATCAGCTTCCATAGCTCATCAAAGTCACCCTAATCTGATGTGTCCCATCAGTCCCCTGCCTAGGTATTCAATCCTGCAGGCCCCAGGCCCCTTTGGTTTTCCTCCCAGGCAGTGTTTCTTCTTCCCACCTGGGTAATTTTCTCTCTCCAGGTCTCCACTCTCAAGATTCACATGTGGTTTCTCTGGATGAGGCTTCCTCATGACAAGAGTTCCCTATATCTGGAAATCCGTCAGGAAGCAAGCTTTTAGACCAGACAGGAAGCTGGAGGGGTTGCCGGGATATAGGCAAAGTCTGTGCACTGTTGAAGAAGGTCTCCAACATCACGCTTTTTCAATCCATGTCCTCACTCCTGCCCTCCCCCTACCTCATTCCCTCAGTTGTAGTAACCGGTAGAAAAGGGTGCTGGATTTTGAGTCAGAAGACCTGTTTGAGTCTCGGCTCAGCTCTTTGCTACAGGAATGATCTTGGACGAGTCACGACTCTGGGCCTTGGTTTTTCCTCTTCTATTAGAAGGGTGTTGGACTGGGTTGGATTTCAAGTTTTGGATTTCCCTGACTTCATTATTATAAATATTCCCTCCACTGCTGCAAATCTGAACCCCCTTCATGTCTTAAAGGAGAATCTTCATGAGTTTCTGTAGCAAAAAAATTCATCACCTAGTGTCTGGGCTTTGAGTGATGAGCTCCTCCCAAAGGAACTGGTTTTATCCTCACTGGACAGATGTACAGTCTTCAGCTCCTGAATGAATGAACGAATGAACGAACGAATGAATGAACGAACGAATGAATGACTGAATGAATGAATGAACAAGCATTTATTTAGAACCTAGTATGTGCCGTACTGGGTGCTAGGGATGTAGGTACAAAAGTGAAATAGTCCCTGTCCTCAGTGAGCTTACATTCTAATGGGAATTATGATGTTTATAGGAAGAGGTGGTCAGGGAGAGAAGTTTTGGTCAGGGGAGTCCTAGGGATGGTAAACAAAGTCATAGGGAAGGTGACTGTCATGCCCTTTCTAATAGTAATAACTGTTTTTATATGATTACTGTTCCCAGAGCATGAGCAAGAGATGGACATGATGAGGAAGAGGGAAGAAAAGACAGTGCTGGGCATATGGTAATGGGTCTGCACTAGACAGGTCCTGGTATGCTCATAGATAGATGGATGTAGTTTCTTATACTCATTGCAGAGAGGCCACAGGGTGAAAGGGCTAGAAATCTGGTCCTGAAGCTAGGAACACCTTGGTTCAAGTCCCACTTTAGATGTGTGATCCTGAGCAAACTACTTAATTTCTCAGTACTCTAGACCAGTGATGGCAAACTCAAACAGAAATGGATCCCTGAAGGCCACATGTTGATTTAGAAAACCACACATTAACATTATCTATGTTTTATTGTATTTTTATTTATTTTTGCTAAATATTTCCCAGTTACATGTTAATCTGGTTTGGGCCCACTCAGGAGTGCTGTGAGCCACGTGTAGCCAGCTGGTCACGTGCTTGACAACTCTGCATTACAAAGACACTGCCTCAGAGTCTAGATCTCCCCACATACTGCCTTTTTCCCTTACCCCCACAGTTCTAATATGGTATCTCCTTAAGATTTACCCCACCATGAAAGCCTCTTAGGCGTCTGGAAAGAAGGGATGTCAATTTGAGCTGTAAACCACTAGTAAACATACATATGCTTTGGAAAAACACATATATACTCAAATGAATACACATCGGCCCAATGAACCAGAGAAACACAAAGTTCCGGGTATGGATTTCTTTAAGCTTCCATTAAACCTGCTTCTAAATGTTTTTAGTTAATTGAAAAATAAATCAGAAGGTGCTAAAACTAGAGATACGCAGGCCAAAGCTTCTCGGTCGGCCCTGGCGCTCAATGTCCTGTCCGGCGGGCTGCGGCTTGAAGTCTCCCTGTTTTTCTCATTCCATAACCAGCTAGAGCTGAAGCTTCAACTTATTTGGTATTCGAGTGGCGGATTCAGTTGGGCTTTTTCAGGCAGGAGTACAGTATGTCTTCATTGGCACTACAGCGGGCTCATAAATTAAGATAAAAAGCTGGTTTGATAGAGACAAGAATGCATTTTGGACCAGGGGAGAGTCGTAGGCAGAAACAATGCCCACACTGGTGCAGGCTCCCAACAACCCCTAAGACCAATAAGTACTCCCTCCCTTCTCTGTGTAGGCCCTGGGCGGTACCCACCACCCCAAGGCAGGAGCCTCCACCCAATATAGAATCACCAGTGCACGACGCACGCACACGCACACACGCACACACACACACACACACACACACACACACACACACACACACACACACACACACCCAACTACAGCCCCATCTTTCCATCACCCACCTGCATCCTGGAGATCTGTGACAGTCAGACAGACACTCATCTCCAGCTTTGCCTTGTTTCCAAGTCAGAAATGGGGTAAGTCGGTGATGACTTTATATGAGCTAACATTTATATAACACTTTAAGGTTCACAAAGCACTTGAAAGATATTATTGCATTTGATTCTAACAATAACCCTATGAGGTAAGTGCCCATTTTATAGATGAAGAAACTGAGAGAGGCTAAAACATTTGCCCCAAAAAGCACCGTTAGTGTATCTCTGTGGAAGGATTGAAATTTAATCCTTATTAATTCTAATTCCAGGGTTCTGTCCACTTAAGCTTCCTCTTAAGAGCCCATTTGAAATGGCTTTTAGGGTTCTTCTAGTCATATGTATTTCTAGCTATACTATTTCTGGCACTTTGTGACCTTGGGTAAGTCACTAAACCTCTTTGGGATTCAGTTTCTACCACTGTAAAATGAAGGGATTGAATTAAATCCTCTCTAAGGTCCCTTTGAGCTTTCCCGAGGTTTCTGTAGATGAGTGTCTATTTGAGTCAACTTCATTTAAAAAGCATCAATTAAGCACCTACTGAATGCATCATCTTATACTGGCCTCCACTGGGGGATACTAAGGATACCAAAGACATGTTTCCTGCACTCAAGGAGCTTACAAGTGAGTTAAGGGAGGCCAAACATAGACAATTAGAAATACAAAACAAAGCCACAGTGTCTACATATCATCCACACAGAGGGATCAGGTATCCTCAATACCCTGTCTCCATCAGGCCATATTTGGAGCATGCTCTGAACATTCTGAACACCTCATTTTAGAAAGGATGGTGGTGAATTGGAATGGGTCCAGAGGAAGACAACCAGGAAGGGCAGGAGACTGGATACCATTCCCTACTAAGATCAGTTGAAGAATTTAGGGAGCATGTAATGGCTATTTTCAAGTATTCAAAGAGTTGATGGGAAGCAGGATTAGATTTGATCTGCTCAGCCCCAGAGACCAGAACTAGAAGTAGTGGATGGGAGCTACAAAGAGACAAATTAAGGCCAGATTCAAGGGAAAACTTCCTACACATCACAGAGCCGCCCAAAATGCAATGGGCTGCCTGGGGAGTCTGGGGCTTCAAGGAAAGAGTCTCAATAGCCAACCGTGCGAGGGACTGTTCTTGAGGAATTCCCTGCTCAGGTGTGGGCTGGCCTAGAGGAAGCTCCTTCATCTGATTTTGGGGAGAGTCTAGAGTTGAAGGTCCTGGTTTTGGATCCCAGCTCTTCCATTCAAATGACCTTGGGCAAGTCCCTCCACCTTGCTCAGCCTCAGTTTGCATCTGTAAAACTGGGATGGAAATAGTACCAACCTTCCAGGATTGTTGTGAGAATCAGATGAAATAACTCCTGTAGCCTTTTGCAAACCTTAAAACACTATATAAACTTCAGCTATTATTGTATTATTGACTCCAAATCCAGGGGTCTTTCTACTGCATCACTCAGTCTGAGTATCAAAAGTCTCAATTTTATTTGTAAAGTCAGAGACTTAGCCTGTCCTTTGAGCTCTGTTGTGTTCTAAGAGCCTTCTGAGTCCCATACTCTGGGTTCTAAGGGCCCATCCAAACCAGCTCTGTGTCCAAAGAGACTTGGAGCTAAAAGAGGCCTTAGAAGGGATCTCGTCTGAATCCTCTTTTGGGGGAGAAGAATGAACTAAATGACCTCCAGGTGCCCTCCTAGCTCTAAAACCTATACAGGGGGTCCTATGCAGGTTCTCCACTCCTGAGGATCTACGCAGGTTCTTTCCAATTCTCCAATTCTTTCAAGTCACAAACACAAACTAATATATTGGTGGTGGGTTTGGTGGTAAGTGGCCCAGGGTCACACAGCTATTAAGTGTCTGAGGGAGGATTTGAACTCAGGTCCTCCTGATTCCAGGGCCAGAGTCTATCCACTGTATCATCTGGCTACCCGACACAAACTAATACAAAGAATGAATCTTTAAGGGC
>CM053596.1:28378559-28399301 GCA_028646575.1 Pseudocheirus occidentalis | reverse complement strand
GAGAGAGAGAGAGAGAGAGAGAGAGAGAGAGAGAGAGAGAGAGAGAGAGAGAGAGAGAGAGAGAGAGAGAGAGAGAGAGAGAGAGAGAGAGAGAGAGAGGAAGGTACTTCAGGAAGGGGCAGGGGAATAACTCCATCAGATGCTCCATGGGAGTGACCTTCAGGAAATAAGAAACCTGCAGGCTTGGCTCCAGAGAAGGGGCAGCGAATGGGAGGGAAAATTGATGAAGTTTGAAGGTAGAGGGGCCCCACTTGATGGTGGGCCTTGAATTCTAGGCGGAGGAGTTGGATTTGATTTGACAAGCGGTAAGAAATCACCGTAGGTGTCTTAGCAGGGGAGTGACATGAGGAAAACAGTGTTTGAGGGAAATTATTTTGGCATTTCTGAGTAGGAGAGCTTGGGAGATGGAGAAAAGGAAATCAGGGAAATCAGCCAGGCTGGAAGAGATAAGGGCTTGGGACTGAGGAGGAAGGTGCAGAAGCTGAGACACTGGGCTGAAGGCAGAGTACATTGTAATTCTGTTCAGTGACCTACTGTGCGCACAAGGTACTGCGCTAAGCAGCTGGAGATTCAAAGACAAAAAAAAAAAAAAAAGGCCCTGCCCTCAAGGAGTTTCCATTCTACTGCTAAAGAAAAAACTGGCTCATCATATTTAATGATAACATTAAAAAATCACAAGGTACAATAGCTTGGAGCACTTGAGACCTTCCTTCCAGAGAGCTTTTGCCTATATTATATCAACTGTCCTCAACACCCAAATCACATAAGAAAGTGCTGAGTGACAGATACATTCTAAAGATGGAGGAAACTGAGGCACAAATTGAAGGCTTCACGACAATTCATTTATTCAACTTTTGGTAAACATTGTTTCAATTCAAATTTAATTTGAATTAAATTAATAATTCAAAGTTTCAATTATATACAAGGCACTGTGATACCGAGTAAGGCTTCAGAATCATTTTCTGACACTAGCAGTGTGACCTTGGGCAAGTCACTTTACCTCATTTGCCTCAGTTTCCTCATATGTCAAATGAGCTGAAGAAGAAAATGGCAAATCCTTCTAGTATCTCGGCCAAGAAAACCCCAAAAGGGGTCATGGAGACTCAGACATGACTGAAAAATGACTAAAGAACAACAGAGAGTAAAACAACAACTTAATCCCTGACCTGGAGGAGCTTACATTCGACTGGTGAGGAGATAACTATCATACAAGGTAGGTAGGGATTGGGACAAAAAGAAAACAAACATTCAGACGAAAGTCTAGGAACATCCGAGAACTGACCTGGCAGCCAGATTTCCAATCCTTGACCACAGGAACAGTGACTTCTAGACATGAAACACACAGGTTCAAGTCCTCACTTTTTCCAAACACTTGATCTCTCTGACCCTCAGTTTTTTCAGCTGCAAAATGGGGGATGGGAATGGGCAGAAGACCCAACCCACCTGGGATCTGAGATTTACAAATATATTTGTTTTTGCTAACTACAAGTTGGTTTCCTTTGTGATCCCCCTGTGTTTTATTCTATGCATTTAAAACCATGATTCTAAGAAGGGGTCACAGACGGCTACAGGGGTCCAGGGCAGAAAGGGTTAGGAGTCTCTGAATGCTCTGATTCCTTCCATCCATTCTAGGAAGCCAGAGTGCAAGCTGGTCTCTGTAACCTCCTGGAGCCTTGGGCAAAGTGACTTTCCTTCTCTAGACTTCAGTCTCACTGGGGGAGGAGGGTGGACTAGATGGTGTTCAAGGTTCCTTCCAGCTCTAACCAGCTCCATGATCCTCTGGTTTCCAGACAGGTCCCCACTGCAGGGTGATTGGGATGCACAGATGCCTCACACTTACTTCAGGATGTAGTCACTAGAACCCACCGTCATCCTAACTGGGTAAGATTAAGAAATGGTGGCATTGTGGGCCTCCATGGCTATTGGGGAGATCTGATAGCCACATAAATGTTCAGAGCTATCTGGGTTCTAATAGAAATCTAGCTCCAATCCTCCACAGCTGAGGTAGGTGCCTTCTTTCTGAAGGCAAATAGTGGAGCAGGCACTCAGTGAATAGGATTGGGGCATCTTCACATTTTGGGGAGTGCTGAAATGAACATCTGACAGGAACATGAGAAGAAAGTATGAGACAAGGAAGAAGAAACAAATCCTCTACCTGAAGATCTAGTTCTCCCTGGGAGTCAAATCTGTTTATTCAACAGGAGCTGGAAGCCACGAGACCTACTAGACTCACTGTGGCCATCATGCAAAGAGTCCCGAGCAGGGGGTAAGAGCCAGGACACCTGGGTTCTTGTCACGGCTTTGCCACTTACCGTGTGATGTAGATGAGTCCTGTCCACCCTTCCTGGAGCTCAGTCATGTGCAAAGTAAGGGTCCTGGACTCAGTCCTTCAAGCTCTGATACCATGTTCTAAGGGCCCTTGAAAATCAGTCACTCTAAGTGTCTCATAGACTAGGAAAGGGAGCTTAGAAGTCATGGAACCAAACTCCCTCTGTTTATAAATGAGGAAATTTAAGCCCCAAAAGGCAAAGAGACTTATCCATAGTCAAACTGCTGATAAAAAGGTTCAGTCCACCCCACCCCTCTCTATCCCCAGGTCTGAATTTCTAGATTCTAACAGTCCCTCTTAATTTAAGGTTCTTCTCAACTCCAAGATTCCCTGTTCTAAGACCCCTCCCAGCTCTGACACTCTGTGTCCTAGGGGCCTTTCCAGCTCTGACATCTTGTGTTCTAAGACCTCTTCCAGGTCTGACGTTCCCTGTTCTGAGGACCTTTCCAGCTCTGACAAACCAGGTTCTAAGACCTCTCCCAGCTCCGACATTCCCTCTTCTGAGGGCCCTCCCGGCTCCGACATTTTGTGTTTTGAGGGCCCTCCCAGCTCTGCCACTCTCTGTGCTAGCTTATATATTCTGTGATAAGCCTCCATCTGGCTTTAAGTCTATGATTCTTTGATACAACTTCCCCCTCCCCCACTATACCCCCTACTCCCCTGCAGAGAGAGGGCTCTTTACTCACAAGCAAGAAAAAAAAATATGAATTCTCATCATCTCTCTCAGGGCAGTAGAAATACCAAGGTTATTTTGAAAAGTACTAGGAAATGTTAATTCCCTGGGGCTCTTGATGTAAAGATAGACTAAAATTGAGAGGCTATCGAGGGGCCCGCAGGAGACTGGCAGGAAGAGAGATTCACTTTAATATTTCATTAGTAAGCCATTAGCAAGACAACAGACATTTTCACACTTGGTGACTTCTTGGGAATAATGTCTCATTCAGGCACAAATAGGGGACAATGTTCTCCTTACTCTGGGCCCGATGTTTTAACTGTCCTAAAGCAGCCACTTGGAAAGAGCCTGACCTTCAGGGGTGTGAATATTGGAACTGATGAACTGAGAGGGCAGGGGGTCCTCTGAAAGCGTCTCTCTGTCTGTCTGTCTGTCTCTCTCTCTCTCTCTCTCTCTCTCTCTCTCTGTCTCTCTCTCTCTCTCTCTCTCTCTCTCTCTCTCTCTCTCTCTCTCTCTCTCTGTCTCTCTCTCTCTCCCATGTGCTCATGTAAGGATCAGGAGCCAGACAACTCAGCTGGAAAATTAGAGACAATGAGTTTCCGCAGCCTTCATACCAGCATCCCTTGGGGGAGTGGCAACAGAAGCCCCACTCTGATTCCCATCAGAAAGACCCCGAAGTCACATCACGGAGTTTCTGGGTTTGAAGAGAGCTGGGGACAATTGAGCCACCAACCCAGCAATCTCCTCCACCACTCAGCAAAAAAAGCATCATACTACTTGAAGTTCTCCAGGGATGGGGAACTCACTACCTTATGAGACTGTGTACTCCAATGGTTGGTTGGGTTTTTTTTTTTTTTACTTCTGTCTGCCCTAGATCTACCTCTGTAATTTCCACCCACTCTTCATTCTACCCTTCCAAGATCTATAATCTTGGATTATAGAAGGGGGAAGCAGAAGGGATTGAGGCACTCCCAGCACAAAAGCAGACTACCTCTCTTTTCTGATGTTGGAGACCATCACTGAAAAGCTGCTACGGTCAAAATCTTCCTTACCTTCGATCCTCCCAGAACCTGGCTAGCTTGGCATTATATGCGCACACTGTCTATTCCTGGGTATAGAGTAAAGACAGCTGAATGTGGCAGTTGATGGTTTGGGTTTGATTCCTGGTTTGGTCACACTATACCTTGAGAAAGTCACTTCCTTAACGAGTGTGGTAAAAGATGAAATGACTGAGGAAACAAATGTTTGTGCTTCCAAGCCTATCAGTTCATTAACCATGCATGCCAACTGCCCAACAAACCAGGACCGGTCCCCTCCCTCAGCTTAAGGCTGGACACTAAATACAGGCGAAGATGGACTTTTATGCATTAAAAACAATTACTCTAGATCAATTGATTAAAAGAACACAATTAACCAGGATACATTAGGTAATCTGATTTCTAATTGGAGGGCAGATTAGGGATTTTCCAAGTTGGGGAGGGGAGAGAGAACAGGTGCAATGCCCTGAAATCAGAAAATTCAGTTTCCCATTCCTCCCCACCACCACCTCCCACCCCACAAGTGTCTATAAATAATCAAAGGAACATGGAAACAATAACTGATTCATCAGTACGAAGCCAGTTTTCAGGTAAGGCATATGGGTTGCTTGAGGTGGACAACTGAGAAAACTCCTTGCATCAATCTTTGGATCTGAGGGGGTTTCTGGTCAGCATAACCTACTCAGGGGTGGGGAAACTGTAACCTCAAGGCCATGTGTGGCCTTCTAGGTCCTCAAGGGCAGCCTTCTGACCCAGTCCTAGTTTTACAGAACAAATCCTCTTACAACAAAGTCCTCTTCCAACTTCCACAGTAGGATACAAATTGGATCAGGCTCATAATTGAACAGAAAGGAAGCTGTGCTAGCTCCAGAATGGAGGCACAGAATGGAATCAGCATGAGTCATTCAAGTCCCAGGACCACTTGGTGTTCTCATCCCCTCCATGTCTTCATCCATAAAGTGGAGGGATTGGACCAAGTGACATATGAAGACCCTTCTTGCTCCAACCCTGTGATCCTAGACCTGTCCAGGCTCTGGTCTTCTAGAACCCAGGGCCACCTCCATGCCAAAATGAGGTACCAGAGGAGGGCTTCGGTACTAGGGCTGAAGTCAGGAAGACCTGGGTCTAAATCCTATCTCAGTCACCAGTTACATGGCTATGGACAAGTCATATAACCTGAGTTTCAGTTTTCTCACCAGCAAAATGGGGAAAAATAACAAGAAGCATTTATTAAGCACCTACAAAGGACAAGGCAACGTTCTCAGTACCAGGGATACAAAGACAAAATGAAAAATAGACCCTGCCCTCAAGGACCTTACATTCTACTTGGAGGCAGGGATATAAGGAGCAGGATTCTAAAGTTGGAAGGAACCTCAGAGACCACAGTTGGAAGAGGACTAGGAGACCCCAAAGTCCAACAGATGAGGAAACTCAGGCCTTGGCAGCTCAAGGTAACTTACCAAAAGGTGACCCAGGGAAGCCAGATACACTCAGTGTGGGGCCATTCCTCCTTCCACTGCACCATATACTGCCTCCCAAGACCCATTATAATTTCAGGAAGGGAGGACATTGGCATTTCAGGAGCTCCTCCTGATCTCCCACAGAAGATGGCAAATGAAATGAGCCCCGAAAGAAGCTAATTAACATCCACAGGACCCACTTCAAAGGGTTCTCATGAAGATCAAATGAGGTAATGTCTCTGTTCTGGTCGACACCTAATGGTTTTTATACGATGGAAACAGTCAACTTGCATATTTAAAATAATGTACAAATACATTATTATTATTTTTAAATGAAGTAACACATAAAAGCACTTTTGTTTGGTTCTGTTTTGCTTTTGCCCTAACCTGGCACATTTTCTGACTCTATGACTTAACCTCTCTATGCCTCAGTTTCCTCATTGGTAAAAAATGGGTTCAATAGCACTTCCTTCACTGGGTGACTCTGAGGCTCAAACGAAATATAGCACTTCATAAATCTTAAGACAATAAGCATTTGTACATACCTACTATGTGCCAGGCATTGCACTAAACCCTGACGATACAAAGCAAGGCAAAAACAGTACAGACTCTCAAACTGTGCAGAACAGAGGCTCAAGCTGAATTCAGCTCACAAACTTTTTCTCATTATTCACCTTAAAGTGCTATATGTTGACTTTTGGCATTATTACTGGGCTGAGGAGTAACACTTACTCTTGCTTAATCATAGTCATGCAAAAAAAAAATACTTCTGGCATTCTTAATCACTAGGCAGGTTCATGGTTAAACTCCTCCTTGGTCCCTCTCCTCCCTATTTGCCTAGTTAGATGCACGGGGACAAAACACTGTCCATTGCTGCCTCATCCCAGACAGCTAAACAAGGCCATACTGGGGACTCAGAATGCTTCCTGGCCCCCAAAGCCTAGCCTCACATCTGCAGCATCCACTAGTGAAATCATTCTGGTTCATCAGAAGCCACTGTGTCATTGAGAGAGCTGAATTATCAGATGATCTGACCCCAGGCCAAAGACAGGGTATTAGAATCTCTGGGGACATACTCCCAAATTCCCTTTAATTTCAAGTAAGAGAAGCTGGTCCAGGGCCAGCTTGCACATGGGATGCCTGAGCAAGGATAATTAATGCAGTCTCTTTGTATCGAAAGTATCACCTTGCCTCCTAATCAGCAGATACACGGCAATTGAGGGTGACAGCCAGACTGAGAGCCACAGGGATACAGCCCCCTTTCAGGCCAATGTCTCACCTGCCACTTCACTTTCTTCACAGCTGACTAGCCACAAAATGCTCCTCACAAGGAGAACTGACTGTGTTGGAAGTCCTGGCCCAGCCCTCACCCTTGCAGTGGACGGACGCCCACTTACAAGCAGCCAAGGTTCCGTGTCTAGATCATCTTCATTCCAGAGACACCAAGAACACTCTCCCTCAAATCCATTAAAATTACAAGAGGAAGTGTCTGAGTTTGGTTGGGTTGGGGTTTTGGTTTGTTTTTTTCCTAGTTTCCTCATTAAATATTCAGCTTAGGTTTCTGACCCTGTTTGCTGTGCTTATGTAAACAAAAATACTGTGAGATGGATTGAGGGGACATGGCGACCTTCCTAAACAGTGACATGTGGGAGAACTGGGAAAAATTGTGCAGAACAGAGGTTCAAGCTGAATTCAAAACAATCTGCATTTTTTCCCTTCAAAAAACAAGACCAGCATCTCCCTGACCCAAACAGAAACCAGTTTCAGCTTTCGAGCCTGGAATTTCTGAAAAGCCTAATTTGTAGGTGGGGTAGAGGTCCCCTAGCCCAGTCTCATTTTACAAACATCCCAGATAAATTAAGTGACTTCATACAGGGGACCTCTAGGTCACAGAGAAAGAGTTACTGAGGACCTTAAAGGTATCCTGGTCCAACCCCACTTGACAGGAGAGGAAACTGAGGCCAAGAAAGGTTAAATATCTTGCCCAGGGTCATGCAGATAAGAGGCAAAACTTGTACCGAGGTTCTTTGACAATAAAATTAGGTGGCACAGTGGATAGAGTATTAGACTTAGAGTCAGTAAGAAAGATCTGAGTTCAAATACTAGCATAGATGCTTACCAGCTGTGTGACCCTGGGCAAGTCACCTAACTACTCTCAATTTCCTCTGAGGGAGTTGGGCTTGATAGCCTCTAAGTTATCTTTTAGCTTTGAACTTACAGTCCTCTGTCTACTATGAAAGAAAGAGAGAGAGAGACAGAGACAGAGAGGAAGAGGGAGGGAGGGAGGAAGGAAGGAAGGAAGGAAGGAAGGAAGGAAGGAAGGAAGGAAGGAAGGAAGGAAGGAAGGAAGGAAGGGAGGAAGGGAGGAGGGAAGAAAGCCAAAATAAAAAGTGAAACACCAGACAAGCAATGGGAAGAAACACAGAAAACGCCTCCCAAAAAACCCTAGTGATTTCAAGGGCTTGTGAGATAGCCAACCTTAGACCCACAGGGAGTTTTCCAGAGCTTGGCTGTCCTTCTGGTGACTAGCTGAAGGAGAAGCCCAGGTGTGTGGCTTCAGCAACTCTAAATTAACAGCTAATAAGCACAACTTTTTTTTAATTCTTCCCCATCACTGAGCCTGAACCACGTAAGAGATACCTGAAAAAAACTGATTTAGGGATGGCTTTCAGAGCAAGTCTTTTAGTTAACTCACCCCAAATTAACCTTGCTTAACTGCCAAAACCTGGCCATGGTTTTTTTTTTTAAATCTGGGCTGCATACTGGGTTATGTCAGAAGCCTGGAGTAACAGGGCCCTGGCAGGCCTGTGTCTAATCCCAGAGGGTGCCTCTGGGCTGCTGTCTCCCATTTGCCCACCTGGATTTTTGTTAAAAATCCGTAGGGACCTTCGGCTGGGTTCATTATTAAAAGTCACCAACTGAATCCCTCAACCTAGTTAAAAATCTCGCTGTGGAACTAGGGACTTTCAAATCCTATTCGAGGCTCATAAGACTCAGGGGCAGCTGCACTCTTAGAGCCTCAAGGGGTCTACAGGGTATTCTAGCCCGCCCCCTCACTTTACAGAGAGAGAAACTGAAGCCCAGAGAAGAAAAGAGATAACCTGGTTGATTCAGCCCCTGACTACCAGGGTATCCTGTTTGTCAAGGATTTTGGCTCTTTCTTGGGACCTTCCCTCATGAGGACAAAATGCTCCTCTAGTTCCCTCCCCACAACCACAACCCTGGCCTCCCATATCTGCCAGCTGGAGGAGGACCCTGGGGGGCATCTCTCTCCTTTCTGGAACCTCTTTGCTCCCTGTCCCTGGAAGGGAAAAGACAATGGGATCACCTATTTAGAACCAGAAGGTATCTTAGCTAATAATGCTAGGTGGTTCAATAGATGGAGTGCTGGCCTGGGAGACAGCATCCAAATAAACAAAACACTGCCTGCCCTCAAGGAGCTTATGTTCTACTTTGGGAGGAAAACTCATAAAGGGAAGCTGGGAGGTGCAGGAGATGGCCTGGAAGAAGCAAGACCCGACTCCAGGCATCTATGGGAGAAAGGGAACCCAGGGGTGGAATCCCAGGTCCTTGATGGGAGAAGGATGATGGCCAACGTGGAGATGCCTGGGAGGCTAAGATGAAAGCTCACCTGTCTCATTAGGCTGCCCCTCTGTTCTCATCATTCTTGTGACTCCTTAAACCAAGCTCCCATTCCTGACAAACACCGTTCTCTAGGTATGATGCTCTCTATTAGGATGCCTTTGAGGGTGGGGACGGTCTCCCTTCCATATCTACATCTTCAGCATTAGCACACAAGTTGGCACACAGTAAGCTCTTCATGGAGCAGCTAGGAGGCGCCCTAGTGGACAGAGGTCAGGGCATGGAGTCAGGAAGACCTGAGTTCAAATCCAGCCTAAGACATTCACTAGCCATGTGACCCTGGGCAAATTACTTCCCCTGTTTGCCTCGGTTTCCCTATCTGTAAAATAAGCTCCATTATCTTTTCCAAGAAAACCCCCAAGTAGACTCATGAAGAGTCGAATACAACTGAACAACAACAGCAAAAGCTCTAAATGAGTGCTTTTTCATTCACAATGGTTTCTATCTGAGCTCTACCAAATATGAGAACAAGAACCACAGTAATAACAAATAGTTCACATTATATAATGCTTTAGGTTTGCAGAGTACTTTACATTTCTTCTGGTCTTCACAACAACCCTGAGATTGCTTTTTTTGTTTTTGGAGGGGGGAAGGAAGGGCAATTGGGGTTAAGTGACTTGCCCAAGGTCACACGGCTAGTAAGCGTTAAGTGTATGAGGTCAAATTTGAACTCAGGTACTCCTGACTCCAGGGCCGATGCTCTATTCATTGTGCCACCTAACCGCCCAACAAACCTGAGATTGATGGCTATTATTATTCCCATTTTACAGAGGAGGAAACCGAGGTTCATAGCAATTATGTGACTTGCCCAGGGTCACAAAGCTAGAACGCATAAGAGGAAAAAACTCTTCAAACCAGGTTATCTTCTTGCCTCCAACTCCAACAGATCTAAGCCCAAGTCCAGGGTCCTGCCCCCAAACCCTCATTTTACATATGAGGCTTTTCAGAGTTTCAGAGAAGTGACTTACCTAAGCTCCCTTAGCTCACAGGGATGGGGTTTAAACCCAAGGCCTCTGGCTCCAAATTCAGTTCTCTTTCTCCCTGTCATAGTGACATCCTGACACTCCCTCCATCCTGAAACACTTCTCAAGATCAATCAATCAATAAACATTTGTTACATGCCTACTAAGTGCCAGGCACTGTGTGAAGCCCAGGATAAACAAAAAGAGGCAAAAGACAGTGCCTGCCCTCAAGGAGCTTACAATCTAATGGATAATGCAAACAAATACATAAAAAGCAAGTTATATACAGGATAAATGGGAAATAATTAACAGAGGGAAGGCACTAGAATTAAGAAAGGCTAGGGAAGGGTTCCTGTAAAAAGTGGGATTTTAGTTAAAATTAAAACTTAAAGGAAACCAAGGAGGTCAGTAGTCTGAGTGAAGGAGGGAGAAAATTCAGCCAGAGATGAGAGATGAAGGGTCTTGTTCATAGAAAGGCCGGGAGGCCAGAGTCACTGGACTGAAGAGTGTGTGTGTATGTAAATATATATGTGTGTGTGTGTGTGTGTATACACATATACATATGTGTGTGTGTGTGTATATCAGGGAGTGAGAGGTAAGCAGACTAGACAATAGAAGCAGACTGGGTAATGAAGGGCCTCAAATGTCAAACTAAACATTTTGTATTTGATCTTAGAGACACTAGGGAGTTTTGTTGAGGTGAAGTAACATGGTCAGACCTTTGCTTTAGGAAAATCACTTCAGCGGCCGAGTAGGGGATAGACTGGAATAGGGAGAGACTTGAAGGAGGCAAACATCCCCCCCCTCCCAGCAGCATGAGAGGTGACGAGGGTCCGCAGCCACAGAGGAGAGGAGATGAATTCAAGAGATGTTGCAAAGGTGAAATCAGGAGGCCTTGGGAACAGCTCATAAATCACCCTGATTTTATTTAATTTGGGGGTTCATGTAGAAGAAGAAAAATTTTAGGGAGCTCTCTGGAATATGTCCATCCCTATGACTTTGCTTTGAGAAAAGGTCTGAGCAGGAAAGACAAGGAAGCAAAGGAAGGCGATGTGGCATTTGCATTCTGGAGAATTTCAACAGCCTCTGTTCTGAGCTGGAACATTAGGTGACTTTACCTTTCCTGCCCTTTGCCTTCTAATATGACTTCAAGACAATTAAAACTTCTGTGGAAATTCCACATTGAGGGCCTGAGATAATGGAAACAGCCAAAAAAACCCTTGTATTTTAACAAAAAGAAAGCTAGCCCAAGTTCTTTTTCCTTGGGATGAAACAAAACCATGGCAGTCCGGTCTGCCGAATTCTAGCCCCTTCATTCAAGGAAAAAAGAAGCCTAAGATGATTATGATATAGAATGACCTGAATGCTTGTGGTTATTATTGTACATTACATTATGCCTTGATCTGGTACTTTTTAATTAAATTTCAATTGATCAAACGGTTTCAACAATGAGTTCAAAATGCAACTTGTATGATTTGGAAATGCCAGATCCAAGCTAAATTAATACTGTACTCTCGCCTATTGATAAGAACTCCCAGTGAAAAATTGCGCATTTGGGAGCCCTGCAAAGGACCGAGTTCTGTGTGTGGGTCCTTCCCAGGTGAGGCAAACAGCAGCCCCTCCTGTAGTTAATCCCAAACATCCATTCAACAAACATCACTTTAAGTGCTTTCTCCTTATAAGATATTGGCTGTGCTAAATCCCTGGGAAGTACAAAGCTAAGAATAAAGAAACGTGCCCACAAGAAGTTTCCATTACATCAGAGGGATAGTTCATGAGCACAAATAAGTCCAATACAAGATTTAAGGGTGTAATTAGAGGTGAAGGAGAGTTAGTCAATGGATACTGAGAAGATCAGGGAAGGCTTCACAGGAGGGACCCTGAAGTTGAATCTTGAAAGAAAAGAGTTTCTAAGAAGCAGAGATATGGAGAGGGATGGCATGGTATAGTAGACAGGGGATGAATGGATGGATGGATGGATGGATGAATAAAAAAGCATTTATTAAGGGTTTACTATGTGCCAAGCACTATGCTAAGATCTGGGAACATGAATATAAAAGAGAGACAGTCTCTGCCCCCAAAGAGAGAAGGACAACATGTATAAGGGAGTGGTGTCAGTCACAGACAATGAATGGTGTGATGGCAATGATCTACCTGTTCCAAAAGGTGGTGTTGATTTGCTTATGTTCTCCAAGCAAGAAGATCACAATCTTGGCTCTGCTGTTCCCCATTTGTGTGACCCTCTCTGGGCTTCATCTCTAATAACAGCTAACAGTTATAATTCTTACTATGTGCCAGGCATTATGCTGGGTGCTGTATGAATAGCATCTCATCTGAGCCTCACACCAATCCTGGGAGGGAGGTGCTGGTAGTATTCCCATTTTACAGATGAGGAAACATGGAGGCAAGCAGAGGTTCAGCAACTTGCCCAGAAAGTGTGTGAGGCTGGATTTGAACACAAGTCTTGCTGACTCCACTCCTGGCATCCTATCCACCAAGGGTCCAAACTGTATAGCCTCTGTGGTACCTTTCAGCTCTAAATGTAGGACCCAACAAAGACAAGCCTAGGCATGGGTGGGGAAAGAGCTTATGTAAATGCCAACACAATATATGAGGAGTCTGGAGTGGGTGCAGGACTGCAGGCAACCAGAAGCCACCAAAGGTTTTTGAGTGACATGGCCATCTCTGTGCCTCAGTTAGAGCATTTATCCCATTTCACTGAAAATGCCTAAATGGCAAACGTGTATTTTTTAAAAATTAAACAAAATAAATTTGGTTTTGAGAATGTCATGACACCACCTCTCCCAGGATAATGACCAATACCTAGGGGTGTCCCCAAGCAGGAATCAGATCCCAGGGCTCTCACACAGCAAGAGCTTCAGATTCATGGGTCAGGGGCTAGTGGTTAGTAACACGCTCCTAGTTACACTTAAGTACAAGTATAGGATCTATAATTTAACAGGTAAAGGGATCTCCCAGATGAAGAAACTCTCTCCACCAATCCAGGTTGGCACTGTCTTTGCAGCCTGCCAAGTTGTTTAGAGTGCCAAGAAATTAAGAGACTGCCCATGGTCACAGGAGGTATCAGAAGCTCTACCCACTACACTGATGGTCTTTGACTCGGGCAGTATATAACTAATGGTCTCTGACTCGGGCAGTACATAACTAATGGTCTATGACTCGGGCAGTACATAAGGATTCCCACCACATATTGACTTGGAAAACCACAGGTAGGTGGCACAGTGGAGAGAATGCCAGGTCTGGAGTCTGGAAGACTCCAGTTCAAATGCAGCCTCAGACACTAGCTGTGTGACCCTAGGCAAGACATTTCACCCTATTTGCCTCTGTTTACTCATCTGTAAAACAAGCTGGAGAAGGACATGGAACCCCAAAAGGACTCACAAAGAGTCAGACACGACTGAAAACTGAACAACAATGTATTCTATTGTGTTTTTTATTTATTTTGTTAAATATTCCCCATCTACATTTTAATCTGGTTCAGGTCACACTCAGGAGGACTGCCAACACCAGGTTTGACTACTCTACATTATGCCATCGAGGCACTGCTAGTGACCCTACCCACTGACTACCCTACTCACACCTCCCCTCCTCCCAAAAAATAGCAGAGAAGCAAATTTGGGTATCGCATCAGAAGAAACTTCCCTGCATGGAGAATTAAAAGTGGGACTCATTTCCTCAAGAGGTGCTGAGCTCTGCCCTGCCTTGAGGTCGTTATGGGAAGGCTGGAGGCCCACTTGTCAGGCACACTGAAGAGGGGATCCCTCTGCAGGTTTGCTGGTCGACTGGTGGCCTCTGAGGCTCTTTCTAGCTCCAAAGTTCTGTGATTCAGCAATCTGCCAGCTCAAGCTACTTAATATGGAAAGAGGCAGTTGTGATGGAGGGACAAGACCCAGCTGAGAGTTGGCTGAACCTACAATCAGCTGAGACTGTTTGGCATTTTTTGCTTTTTTTAAATCCCCGTTGAGTCACAGCCACACCGTTTGTTCTCTTCTCATTAAGTCACACGGGGTTATTTGTAGAGACACTGCTTCAGAGCTAGAAGGCCCCTAAAATCACCTACCCCACCTCTCAGTTTGTTGTTGAGGACCCCAAGCCGTAGGGGATTTAAGCAACTTGCCCACAATAATGCTTAGAGGAAGAGCTGAGACAAGAACCGAGAAGTCCTGACTCCGTCATCCTGTACCAGCCCGATTTCTTATACCAGGGGGCAGTGTGTCCTAATGGATAGGGCACTCAAATTGCAATCAGCAAAATCTAGGTTTGACTTCCACCTGACACTCAACAGCCACATCTAAATGATTTCATGTCTATGACACTCAGTTTCCTCATCTATAAAGCAGGGATAAAGTATCAGCTGGATTTATCCCACAGGGGCCATGGGAGTTCAAATGAGGTAATAATACAGGATCACAAAAGTCTTAGTGCCTTTTTTATTTTGTAAGCTTAAATAGCTTTGGTAGCTTAATTTCCTTAAAATTTTAATAGCAAGCTAAAAATTGAACGGAGAGTTTTGGAATCCCCTTTATCTGAAGAGTACTCTGCAAACTTCCAGGTATTATGTAAACATAATCGTTACCATCAACTTGAAATGGTAAAATTGTATCTTTCCCTTGGTCATTTGCCACCCATATCTGAAGGCCCATATTCAGGAGAGAGACCTTCCTACAAATGAGCTCTCTTTCTGGAGTCTTAGATGGTTTCTCTGGTCAGCCCTTGAACACAAAAGCCTTTGGCTCCACAGCCAAGTTAATTACTGACTTAGAGAGCTGGAAAAAAGCACAGAAATAAATCACGAGGTCCAACTTTGGAAAGGCCCAGAGATATGGAGCAATTTGGTCAAAGTCACACAGCCTGTTAAAGGAAGAGCCAAGACCAGAACCCGAGCCTTCCAACTCTTCACTCGTATCATTCATGTCAGTACACAGCCGTTCAGTCAACTCCAATGGCTCCCTATCACCTCCAGAAGCAAATCCAAACCACTCTGGCTTTCAGAACCTGGACTCTCTTTCCAGGCCTCTTATTCCTTACTCTCCTCCAGGTATTCTTCAATCCAGTGGCACTGTTCTTCTTGCTCTTCCCCCATCAAGACAGTCCATCTCCCGACTCTGACTATATCCATCTTTCCCCATGCCTAAAACTCTCTTTCCTCCTCTCCAACTTCTGGCTCTCCTGGCTTCCTTCTGGTCTCAGCTATAAGTCTTACTAACTGCAAGAAGTCTTTCCCAGTTCTCCTTAATTTTAGCACCTTCCTCCTGAGACTATCCCTACTTTATTATGTGTGTGTATATAAAATATTACCTATATAAATGTATAATAATGTAACATATAACTTTATCTATCCCTAGTTTATTAACATATGTTATATATTAATGCATAATAATGCAATATATACCTTTATCTATTATCGGTTATATATTATAAACATTGTATACAAACATATTTATAACACATAAATATATAATAACATAATATGTAACTTTATATATTATATATGCTTATATATAAGGGGTAGTCTCAGAGTTTATATATTACAAAATAAATAATAATCTATTATAAATAAATGTCATACTTTATAGATTATATATTTGTATATATACAAAATAAACTAGAGGTAGTCTCAGAGGGAACTAAATAAACAAGGGGTAATATATTTTATTTTATTATATATATTTTTTACCTCATTTTTATAAATATCCTGATTTTATAAATATATTTATAAAATATATTTTATTATATATTATATATTTTTATATATACACATATCTTCATCCATACATGTACACATGTATGTGTGTATATGTGTATATGTGTGTCATTTGTACATAGGTATTGGCATGCTTCCTCTCCCATCAGACCACCCCTTTAGAGCAGGGCCTGTTTCTGTCCATTTATCCTCAGCATTTAACAATGTGCCTGGCGCACAGCAGGTACTTACTAATAGCTTCTGGTTTGACCAATACCTAACAGACTGAACTCTTTCTAGAATCTAGATGATCTTCTGTGGCCAGAAGAATATCCACAGCCAAAGGAGGAAAAATTCAAAAGCTCAGAAGATCATGGTACCATCAGTGATAAATATGAAGAATTCAGAGACTCATGGGAAGACTTGGATGAGCTGAAGCAAAGAACAAGACACAGGACTACAATAATGTAAACAGGAAAAGCAAGCCTTGGCAGAGAGCTGAGAAAATGTACTTCTCTCCCTTCTTTCCAGGGGTGAGCCTCCATGGGTATGGACCACTGCATACATTGTCAGATTCCACTGATAATGTTGGCTGGTTTTAGTGAACTTTTTTATTCATTGTTACAAATGACAGCTCACAGGAGAGGGAAAGGATGGGATATATTTGGGAATGGAGGAGATTTAAAAACAAAAGCTTTTTTGGGCAAAAAATATAAAACTCAATGGTTCATCATCTCAGAACTGTGAGAGTAAAGATTTTGGGGGAAAAGAAAATTGTGAGAGGGGGAGAGTCATTTAGGAGTCGATATGAAAAAAAGAACAAAACATCAATAAAATACATAAAAAGGAACCAAATTTAGGAGTAAGTGGAAGGATCAGAAGGGGGAAGTCCCTACTAGAGTGGGTCAATCAACTATCATCTATTAAGTTCCTACTATATGCACCAGTGGCTGTGCTAAACATTTGACACTTCTCTACTGGACCCAACCTGCCCCCAAATCCACTGTGGATTACTCAGCACATTCAGCAAATCCTAAATGTTGATGACACCGCTGGGCTCTAGGACATTCTATCACTCTGAATATTTCTCAGACTCAAGGACACTTTGGAAACCACACACCAGAAGCAAAAAACAAACAAACCCCCTAAAAGCAATTAGACTAGACAAGTTGCTAATATTTGGATATTGGATGCTTGGAAAGAATTTATTTCTTGAAGATGAATCTCAATTTCATTTTCGGGTCTCTGGATGCCCCTCCCCCCAACCTCCTCCATCAGAATGTCAAAGATGTGTTTAGGTGACAGTCTGCGGTGGCAGCTATAAAGGCCCTTCCTCCCCTCCATTGCATCAGAAACCTAAGCTATTTTTTTTAAACCCTCTGCAGGAGAGGTGAAAAGAGACTGAGTCCTGAGCCAACTCCTCCTCTTGGGCCACTGGGCCTTTCCTCTTAAATAATGACTCTGCTTTACCTGTCCTCATTTAAAGGCATCAATTAAAAATGCACAGTTCCATCATTCCTGGGCCAAGCCGCCTGGCGAGCCTCCTGCCCACCCTGCAGCAGTGCCCGACACCATGCTCATTTTCTGTATCAGTGGGGTAGAACGAGTCAAAATGGAATGATTTTATTTTGCAATGTGCGCTGCTCCCTACAGCTACTTGTCATTGTAGTTAAGGTCAAAAATAAAAGGATTTCTGCCCATTAGGTTGGGAGTAATGAAGAAGATGGGCAAGAGCAGGATGAACCCCATCTTCTCCTCCCCCATTGGCCACTGGCATATGCTCATCCCAACCCACAGCTTCCTTCCCACAGTGGGTGGGCCCACTTATTAAGGTTATTTGGAGCCAAAGCCCCAGCATAGCTAGTGTTAAAGGCAAAAAGCAAACTGTTCCAAAAAGGGCCTTCCTACCTCCTTTGCCCCTTAGGTCAGTTCATATCTGGATGTTTAGACAGGCATCAGGTCTCCTGGTTGTCCGGGATTTCCTCCTCTCCCCTCTATGTTCAATAGGGACAGAAAGGTCAGGGAGAATATGACCATCATGACCATTTCAACAGGTCAACCCCACTCTCCCCCCACCACAGGCCAGTCTGACCCACATAGGGGAAGGTGGGCCTGCATTTGGTCCTCTAAAGCCCCTCCCAGCTCTGACACTCCATCTTCTAAAGACTCTCCCAGCCCTAACATTCCCTGTTCTAAGGGCCCTCCCAGCTCTGACCTCCTGTGTTCTAAGGACCCTCCCAACCCTGATATTCTATGTTCTAAGGCCCTCCCATCTCTGACATCCTTTATTCTAAGGGTCCTCTAAGCTCCGACATTCTATGCTTCTTCCAGCTGTGTTTAAATTCTAGCCTTCAGAATCACTCGCCATTGCTAAGAAAATCGTTTCTCCTCTGGCCCACACCCCAACCCAAAGATTACAGTGCCTACATTCTCTCCCCTCCTCTTCAGAGACATCTTGAGGATAAATGACATAGCGTGGCAATGCCTCCAGCTCCTGGGATGAAAGGAGCTGAGGGAAGCTTTACTCTTCTGAGGTTCACTCGATAGCAAATGCTATGTGAGCTCCCAAGTCTTCTCCCTTCTACGCCAGGCAACAGGTGCGGTCCACCCTGCCTGGTAGCTTGGGGCGCCCCAGGCTTTACCAATAACATCTTCCTCATCAGCTCCCACCAGTCTGACTCCAATCTTGGCCTCCCTTCCCGTCTCTCTAAAAAGCATCAAGAGGAAGGGCATTTGTGGTATTGTCACATGAGAATCAGGTGCAGAAGGAAGCAGGGACACAAGACCTTCAGACAGCACCTACCATGCGCTATCCTAAAGGCTTTACAAGCATCAACTCCTCTGATGCTCACAACAACTCTACAAGGCGGGTGCTCTTGTTATCCCCATTTTAAAATTGAGGGAACTAAGGTGGACAGCAGTGGCGCGATCTGCCCAGGGAGGGTCACAGTATTCCCCAGTCTCCCTGCTCCAGGGTCGGTACTCTCACCAAGGATTACCCATGTTCTGCCAGGCCTCAGAGGGCAGAAACAGGAGCATTGTCCATGAGCTAACCGGAGCCGTCCATCCCAAAGTAAAACTGGGGTGCTGTGGGAGGCTGGCTCCCCTTTGCTGGCATTCTTAAGCAGCATTTGGATGACCGCGTGTCTGGTGTCATGGAAAAGGGATTCCTGAGGATGGATTGGATTAGATGGCCTCTGAAGTCCCTTCCAACTCTGAGATTCTGAGTTTGCATTGTGATAACTGCTGGCAACAGATGTGACATTGTAAGGTTTGCAATAAGTTTTACACACATTAATATTTCATTTGACTCTCATAACAATAATTCTGTAAAGGAAGAGTTATTATTCTCCCCATTTTACAGATGAGAAATCTGGGGCTAAGACAGGTTAAGGGACTGATCCAAGTACACCTGGCAGGCTACAGACCCAGGGTTCCATGATTCCAAGATTCTATCCACTGTACCACCCTGCCCTTTCTTTAATATATGCAAAGAGAGTTGCTCCCACTAAGGGAGGGAAGACTAAGTGAAGGCTCAAGGAACTTTCCAGCTCTAGTCTTCCATTCTGGTTGGGAATGAAAGACTTTGCCTACAGGTATCTTGTAAAACTCAAAGAAACCAACTTCTTGTTATTCAGTCACATCCAAGTCTTTGTGACCCCATTTGGGGTTTTCTTGGCAAAGATACAGGAGCGGTTTGCCATTTCCTTCTCCAGCTCATTTTACAGATGAGGAAACTGAGGCAAACAGGGTTAAGTGACTTACCCAGGATCACACGGCTAGTATGAGGCCAGATTTTGACTCAGATCTTCCTGACTCCAGGTCTGGCACTCCATATACTGCAATACCACCTAGTTCCCACAAATAGGGCTTGATCCCCTGTATATAAGAGTAATGTACAACTCAGTCTGTGCCTTAGTTCAAACCCTCATGCCTTCTCTTAGGGAGCACTGCAAATAGCTTCCAGGGATCATGCCCTGGGGGCCTGGACCCTTCCAGCTCTGGCACACCTGTTGTAGGGCCCCTGCAGCTCAAGTGGCCACCTCCAGCCATATCTGATTCTATGGCCACACACACTTGCACATGTGCACACACACACACACACACTCTTCCCATCTTGCCTCGACTCTTGTAACCTCCACTGGCCCCTTATCCCCACTTTCAAGTTGTGAAATTATAATCAAATCAATACCCCCAATAGTCCTAGAAAGACTATGTCTATCTACACCCCATACACAACATCTTGCCTCCAGAGTATAAACTCCTGTAGGGTAGGGATCGCCTTGGGCCTTTCTATGCATCCCCAGGGCATAGTAAGCACTTAAAAATAAATGCTCTGACTACACATGAATAACCCCTGTCAAATTTCTTGCCTTTTCAATGAGGTGGGGAGAGGAGGGATGGAGAGAATTTGGTACTCAAAATTTGAAAAAAAAAATAATGTTAAAATTGTTTCTACATGTAATGTGGAAAAAATGTTAAATTAAAAATTAAATTAAAAATATTAAATTTTTAAAGCATTAAATTAAAATAAATAAATGTTAACTGATTGACTGACTTTGCACAGGCAGTCCACCGTGTCTGGAACACATTTTTTTCCTCGCCTCTAGCTCATGGGATCCCTTGTTTTCTTCAAGACACAGTTCAAGATGCAACATCCTCTGCTACAGGGGTCTTTCTTGATTCTCAACCTCTTGCTGTTGTTAATGCTTTCTCCTTCTTGAAATTACATAATTTTATGCAGATTTTTATTTACTTTTCTGTATACATATCATGCTCCTGAAATAGAACGTAGGCTCCCTGAAGGCAAAAGCTGCTTTCTTTGTATCAATATATCCCCAACCATTAGCAGAACGTCTGATATTGGGAAATGCTTGATATTTATAGAATGTAATTGAAGATTTTGGCTCTCTGAAAGTGAAAAATTGCCTACTC
>CM053596.1:28339104-28378059 GCA_028646575.1 Pseudocheirus occidentalis | reverse complement strand
ATTAAGCTGCCAGCAAAGAGATGCTCCCAGAGCAGCCTGTTCCTGGGGTCCTCAGCATCCCATAGGTGGGGTGGCAGAAGAGACAAGTGGTCTATGAAATTTTTCAGTGTGGTTACTCAAGTGAGGCTGGGGAAATGCTTCCAAGCAAAACAGAAGATCCTTTGCTAAGAAGAGGGCCTGATTCTGGTGCCAGGACTTCCGCCCCTGCAGGGGAACAGATGTGGAAGGAGTCACCTTTAGTTTGTTTGCACGACTATGCAGTCCATGAAGCTGTGATAGTCTCACCCTCGTTTTAAAAAAGTTCAACTTTCTGTAATAAATTGATAATATCAACTGAATCGAAAAAAAAAATAATGTAAATATCTGATATGCAGGATGGATTTAAATTGAACATAACCCACAGGTTGAGAACCGCTGCCCTAGACAATTCCTCCCTCCTCACTCTGAGTATCCAATCAGTTACTGAGTCCTCATCATATAACCTCTGCAAGATCTCTCGCACGAACACCGTCCATCATCACCCATGTGGATATTGAAATACTGGATACTACTCCTTTTAGTCTATTCTTTCCAGCCTCCAAAAGATCCTTCATAGTCCTGTCAAAATTATGCATCCGTCTGGTCATGTCCCTCCTTTGATTAAAAATATATGTGTGTGTGTGTGCATGTATGCGTGTGTGTATGTGCATGTATGCATGTGTGTATATGTATATATAGTGGCTTCTTATTGCCTATATGATAAAGCTTAAATTTCTTTACTAAATTTTCTAGATCTTACACAACCTGGCCCCATGTAACCTTTCCAAATTTACCTCCTATAACTCTCCCCCATGCATCATTGCTTTAGCCAAAATGGGCTCTCTGTCCCCTAAATATGCATGTACTCCCACGTCCCTGCTTTTGTTTTCCCTGTCCCAGTACTGCCCTCCTTCCCCATCTTGTCCTGTTTAGAGCCCAACTCAAAATATTCCACTCTGTGAGGGAGCCTTCCTTGATTTGCAATGACCTTCCTACTCAGACCTCACCAAACACCATGTTTTAAGACTCTCTAATACATAGTGTAGGACAGCTAGGTGGTACAGTAGCTAGAGGGTCAGTTCTGAAGTCAGAACGACCTGAGTTCAAATCTGACCTCAGACACTTCCCAATTGTGTGACCCTGGACAAGTCACTTTACCCTCTTTGCTTCTGTTCCCTCATCTGTAAAATGAACTGGAGAAGGAAATGGAAAACCACTCCAGTATCTCTGCCAAAAAAACCCGAATGCGGCCACAAAGAGTCAGATACTACTGAACAACAAAACATTATGTAATACTGTGTTGTCATTACTTGTGTTTGCATTTTATCCTCTGATTAGGCTGCAAGATCCAGAAAGGCAAGGGCTGTGCTAATTTTAAATCTGGCAGATAGTAAGTCCTTAATAGGGAGGGAAGGAGGGAGGGAGGGAGGGAGAGAGGGAGGGAGGAAAGAAGGAAGGAAGGAAGGAAGGAAGGAAGGAAGGAAGGAAGGAAGGAAGGAAGGAAGGAAGGAAGGAAGGAAGGAAAAGGAAAAGATGAGGATGAGAGCTGGAATCCTTCAGAAAACAAGCCTTGACTGGACCAAAAGGAAAATCCACTTGAGAGAAAACTCATACGCATCACCCTCACCCATTCTGTTTCCCCACCGGCCAGCCTGAAAATTGTGAGCAACAAAGGGTCTGAAAGGTTTAGCGGTGTTGAGCCAGAAGAGATCTGTGCTATAAGAAATGGGGAGGAGATGGACTTCATAATTACCTGGAGAGGCTTATACAAATTGATGCTAAGTGAGAAGAGCAGAACCAGGGAAAATTTGTACAGTCACATATACATCATATGTGCGACAACCAGCCTCGATAAACTGGACTCTTCTTAGCTACGCACAGTTAGAAGACAACTCTACAAGTCTCAGAATGGAAGGAGATACCTACACTCAGAGAAAGATCTAGAAAGATCAGAGTTTAAATGGAGACTGGAGCAACACATGCTATTGTTCTTTTCCATGTTTGGTTTTGTTTCTTTTCCTTTTTTTTTCCCATTGTTCACTCCATTGGTTACAACGCTTCTATACAACCAGACTACTGTATAATGTGAAAGTGTTTGCAGATCCTATACATGATTGTACACCACCATGGAGGAGGGGAGAAGGAAGGGGAGGAAATCTGAAACTCAAGTGATTCTGAAACTGAATCTTGTAAACTAAAAGTAAATAAACAAGTCAATAAATTTTTAAAAAGAGAGAGATCTTTATAATGAGGTCCCACCCATCCCTCTGACACACAATGAACCTGACATGCAGAGGGGATAACCTGCTATTTGGCTGAAGTTACATGGACAGCAAACAGCAGAACCAGAATTTGAACCCAGACTTTTAAGTTCCAAATGCTGGCATTCTTAATGCCGCCCAGCATTGTCCTCCTCCCTGAATTCCCTGCCACAGTCTATTAGCTATAGTTCTATTAGCATGAAAGCCTATTTGTTTACTCCTCAACAGTGAAGCCCTCTTAAAGATTCATTCATTGATACATCAAACATTTATTAAGCTGATACAATATGTAAGGCGCTGTGCTACACTGGGAAAGACATGATAAATAAGTAAAGTTATATGGGCCCTTTCTTGCTTCTGGTGATTCATGGGAACTTCTGGTGGTCCTGGACAGGGGAGACAGGGCAGTTAGTGGGGAGCATGGCTCCATGCAAATGGCTCCAGATTGGGAGTTGGAAAACATGGGTTCAAAGCTAGGTTCTATCATCCATTGTCTGTTTACCCTTGGATAAGTGAATTCCTCTCTCTGAATCTGTTTCCTCACCTGTAAAATGAGGGGATGCCAAAGGTCCCTTTCCAAGTTCTAAATCTGTGATCAAAGCTTAATGCAATTCCCAAAGCAACTGAGAATCTTGTAGGAGTGGTAAGACAAAGACAAACAGGACCATCCCCTTAGTAGTTCTACCATTAACTCTATCTCGCTGTGACACCCTGGCCTCAACCTCTCAGAGCCTGAACTGTCCCATCCAGAGAAGAGAGTCACAATTTCTCCATATTGCTACACTCTGGAAAATTATGAAATAAAGAAAATGTAAATTAAAAAATAAATCCAGCTTGAATAGAATAACCATTTCCTTTAAATACATGGACCTGGAACTTAAAAAGGAACAACAGCATTATATAAGGGAAAGACTAGGATTGGGGTCCGAGGACGCGGCTCCTCTGTGTGACCTCGACAAACCATCTGACCTCTCAGCCAGAAGATGAAGGGACGCATCCAAATGAGCTCTACCACCCTCCCAGCTCTAGGGCCTATGAAAGTACCATGAAAACAATACTGTCTTTTTAGGTATTAAATGCTCAAGTTTCCAAACCTCTCAATTTTAGGTTCCTGGTGGTTTTTCAAACCTTATATTTAGTATTCCTAAGTAGAGCATCAGCAAAATAGACACAGTGTTATAGGTCAGGGGTTGGGTGGCCTGAAATTTCAGCAAATGCTTCATCTTGCTAGTAATGGGATAAAAAGACCAGGAAAAAAAAAGAACCAAGTCTCTTTTGGGCAGAAAAACAAGAAAACCTCTCGTGGTACGGTGGAAAGAAGCATATGTTACAGTTGAAAGAACCCCAGATTTGGAGTGAGAATGCCTACTCTCAAATCTTGGTTCTGCCCCTTTAGTAAAAATTACAGACACCATTTCTATACTACAGTAAGTCTTGCAGAGCACTTTACATATATTACCTCGATGGAGCCTCACAACAATTCTGAGATAAATAGGAACCTAGAACTAGCACCAGAAGGAACCTCAGAGACCATCCTCCCTCCGCCATTTTGGTCTTATAATTCCTATTTTACAGATGAGGAAACTGAGGCTCAGAGAGGTTAAGTCAACCAGCCAAGCCAACAAATATTTACTGAACACCTTCTATAAGCCAGGCACTGTAACCCATATAAGGTCACTCAATTATTAAGTGTAAGATGTGGGATTTTAACCCTGCCTTTAGGCAAGGCACACAATCTTTCAAGGCCTCCATTTCCTCATCTCTAAAATGAAAGGGTAGAACTAGATGTTCTCAAAGGTCTCTTCTGGCTCTGAATCTATGAGCCAATGACCCTCAGGACACCAAGGATGGAAATATGGATGGCATTTCTTTTCAGAGATTCCAGGCTTATCATGCTGAGCAACAAAGGCATATGACCACTAGGGCTGAAACTCCATTACTTTTAAAGACAAAGGGCACGGTTTCACTACTGGTCAACAAAATAAGGAAAAGTAATTCTTACACACACACACACACACACACACACACACACACACACACACCCCAACATGACCAACCACTAGAAGCCAGGCACGTACAGGCATATGATAGGGACATTTTACCAATTGAATCAAGAATGTTAATTAGACAGTCTAATCCTAATAAAAGCTGGAAAGTAAAACAGACAGAACAAATCCAAAACAAGGAATCAATGCAGTCAACTGAAGGATGGAAAGAATTCAGGCACAAGTGATCCAAAAACTTTTGGGACAAGCAGTGAATGTTTTTTTTTTTTTTAGCCTATGTGCATGGGAGAGAAAATAGCTTCAAGAACAGAAACATGCAGACTTGCCAACTGTGAGTTTTTGATATATAGAAAAACAATGAATGATTTATAAAGTTGCTAATTTGTGTTACTTAATCTTTGGAAGCTGTTTGTATTTACAATTAAATGAACCAATAAATGTGAGATATGCCAGCTAGGGAATTACAGAGCTCTCTGTTTGAATGACGAACACAGAGCTAGGCACTGGGCTCAATGCATACTTGCTGCCTAGATTTCACACAATGGAGTTTTCTCCTTGTGGAATGGCCAACACTGCATAACGCAAGTGACTCATTTTGTCCCATCACACTTTTGGAGGTGGTGGTGGTTGCTGAGACATTTTCAGGCATGTCTGACTTTTCATGACCCCATTTGGGGTTTTCTTGGCATCAAGATACTAGAGTGGTTTGCTATTTCTTTCTCCAATTCATTTACAGATGAGGAAACTGAGGCAAACAGGACTAAATTCCATCTATCTTGTTCTAGGGATTCTGTTCGAGGGACAAATTCTGATTTGTCTAGGGATTATCAACTCCATATTTCAGCACAGTATCCAAGCAGCAGAGAAACATCCTCTTCTGGAGGTGGTGAGATCTTCCTCTTCATGGATGAAATTGTAGCAACTGTCAAGTCTCAGGATCATTCATAAGGGGTCTAACTATCCCTAAAGAAATGAGAAAATCACATAGTTTCGGAATGGGAAAGGACCCCCAAGGAACATCAGACCTAACTCACACTCCCACAAAAATCTCTGCAACCACACATTCAGCAAGTGGTCACCCAGCTCATGCTGGAAGAAGTCCAACAAGAGAACCCACTCCTTCCCTCAGCACCACATTCCCCTTGAGGATGACAGGAAGTTTTGTTTGTTGGGAAGTTTTTCCTTAAGTCAAACCCAAATCTGAATTTGCAGCTTCCACCCACCACTCCTAGTTTGGCCCTCTGGGACCAAAAATAACACAACTTATCTTTCTTTCATGTAGCAGTCTTTTAAATACTTGAAAGTCCCTATCATTTCCTCCATTCCCCAATAGCCCTCTCTTTTCTAGCCTAAACATCCCCAGGTCCTTCAAATGATCCTCATGGGGTCCTTCAGCATCCTGGGTTTTTGTTTTAAGTAGAAGAAAAATGCCTGTGAAGTGCATAGACCATGACATGCTACAGAATGTAGTCCATTAGTAGAGAAAGATGGGTAGAGGGAGAAAGAGAGACAGAGACAAAGAGACAGAAAGAGAGGAGGGGGAAGGGAGGGAGGGAAGAAGGGAAGGATGGAGGGAAAGAGGGGAAGAAGAAGAGAGAAAGAGGGAGAGAGACAGAGAGAAAGAGAGAACAGAGAGAGACAGAAAGAGAGAAAAGAGATTAGATAGGTAGATAGATACAGAAAGAGAGGGATAATAAGGGATGATATGACAGATATAGCTATGGATTATATGTAGATAAGAGGTGAGATAGAATTAGAAAGACAGAGATAGATACAGAAAAAGATGATATAGGTATGAATGTAGATTATATACAGATACAGGTGAGACATATATAGATAGAAATAAAGATGGATGATAGAGATACGGATATAGACGAGACAAAGACCATTGAGAGATGATGTTGATATGAATACAGATTAGAGAGAGAGGGAGAGGTTATACAGACGGTGACAGAAATAGAGATGATAGAAAGGCATTGAAGAGAGATGACAAGCTGGGCCCAGAATTGAACAGGAGGAAGAGCATGGATTGTCTTTGGGAAAACGCAAGGTGCTCTTAGTGACCTAAAACAAAGGTTTATCTTCTCTTCTCAAAATTCTCCCAGTGATGTTGTATGGCTGTGAGTCACGGACACCACAGTCTCGAGAGAATTCAAGTTGGAGAGGCATGAGTAGGCTGCCCAACATATTTGAAATGAATTACTACACAGAAGAAGAGGAGGAAAGCAAGTCGTCAGAGAGATGTGTGACTGGGGGGAAAAAAGGTCATGCATGAGCTAAAGTCAAGGGACAATTATTACTATTATTATTATTATTATAACTAAGCTACTATCACAAGGTTTGCAAAGCGCTTTATAAAAATTTTTAAAACTAATTTGTTCATTTACTTTTAGTTTACAAGATTCAGTTCCGCAATCCCTTGAGTTTCAATTTTTCTCCCCTCTCTACCCCCTCCCCCAATGGCAGCGTGTGATCAAGTATAGGATCTGCAAATACTTTCACATTGGACATTCGTCTGGTTGTATAGAAGGGTTGTAACCAATGGAGTGAACAATGGGAAAAAAGAAAGAAAACCCTGGTATACATACAATGTCAAGACAGTTAGAGGGATCTGACCAACCCCAAGTCTTCCTGACTCCAGGTCCAGAGCCCATCCACCACATGACATTGCCAAACCACGTTGGGGAGACCTGACCTAAAATGCAACATATTTGAATTCTTTGATTTGATCCATAACCAGCCAATGATACACTTGCTGGGGTACCCAGGTAACGCGATCACAGATACACCAAACCATCCATCTCCTTAGGACAGCATGGTGGTGCTTCTGGGCCCTGGGAGTCATAAATCTACTTGCCCTCTTCAGAGTTCTCCAAGAGGGCAACTCAAGGCCAGGGTACTGTGAGGAGACCCTTTCTTTTCTTACTCCTACTTTCCCACCACCATCTGGAAAAGCAGCACGGCATAATGTAAGCATCGTCGGACTTGGAGCCAACAGAGATCCGGGTTTAAACCTCTGCCCTGACATGTACTAGTCATGTGACTGTGGATAAATCACTTAACCTCTCTGGGCCTCCATCGCCTCATCTGTAAAATGGAGATGACACATCTAGTACTTCTCTTTCAGGGTTATTGTGAGGATTAAATAATTGTGCAGAGGGCTTTGCTATCCTCATGATCATTTATTCCAACCTGATCCCAAATCCTGTGGGTGGATCTGCACTCAGATCTGCCTCTGCTTACTCAGGGGTCCATTTAAAGATATCTGTCTGGAAACAGTGGGACTACCTCCATATCTGCCTCGGCTTCTTACTTCCGGGCAGGCCACATCTCTTCTCTCTTTGCCTCAGTTTCTTAATCTATAGAATGAGGGAGTTAGACTCAGTGAACTCTTAGGTCCTTTCCAAGCCAACAAATCAAGTCAACAAGCACTTATTATGCAGTTACTATGTGCCAGCTAAGTCTTGGGAATACAAACACAAGCCCCCCCCCAAATCCCTGCCCTCAAGGAGCTTACATTCTAATGGGGAACACAAATATAGAAGAGGGAACTTTAAAAAGCACCCAGTGGAGAAGTCTGGAGAGAAATCTGCTGAGAAATGAAGAGATGAGTGGCCTAGGGGCCCTTCTTGAATGGGGGTTCTGGAAAGAGGCATCCACCCAGAAGGGAGGGATGCAAGTACTTCCTAAAGTGTGAATTCCAGGACTGAAGTGATTTTCCAAGATGTAGAGACTCCTGGGGTATGAGGGAGGAGTCTGGAGTGATCTCTATGCAATGATTCAGAGCAGAGTTTATCCCATAGTTGATCAGAAACTTTCTCCTTACCATTCTTTAATCCCTACAGTCCGGATGTATTCCACCCAGAGTTGGGATGAAATAGGCTAACTCTGGCATCCTGTGGGCTAGCTTTGGGAACTGCAGGTCCAGACAAGCTGCCTTGTCAAAGGGGGACTGGGGCCTTCATCAGGCTCTGGAAAGGAGACCAATAAATCCAGTCCCATGAGCCAAAGCCAACCAAGTTCTCTTACTCCCAATCTAAGGACTCCATCCCTAGGTGTCAATTCTAAAAAGGACCATTTCACTATAAACTAACTGAGAATTTAATGCCTCTGCTTGTGCAAACCAACTACTATAATGCTCTGATAAAGACTGCAACGGGACTGAAAGGAGTCACATGGGGGAGCTTCAGCCAAGTAACACAGGTCTCCAGAGCTCTACAACTGGGTCCCCAACTAGCCTATTTGAGACCAGCAGTGGTTGTTTCAATGGAGTATGAGGGCTACAATGGCATAATGTATTTGAGACCCATTGAGTTGGAAATGTTATTTTTTCCTAAGAAAGCTGAATGGTACCATGTGGTACCAAGGCTCAATTAACAACTGCTAACTCTAGACTTGCTATCCCTTCCCTGTGAGAAGAGAAGAGAAGAGAAGAGAAGAGAAGAGAAGAGAAGAGAAGAGAAGAGAAGAGAAGAGAAGAGAAGAGAAGAGAAGAGAAGAGAAGAGAAGAGAAGAGAAGAGAAGAGAAGAAATTTTGAGAAGCCACAGGCTACCCAACAAAAAGTCATGTTCTTCTGGGAAATAACCCATGTTTTGATTCTGTCCAGGAGACTGTGAAGTACAGTAAGTGCAGTGGGAGATCCTCCAAAGATTCCAATAAGAAATCCACAGGAGCCACAAAGAAAGAGGAAGGTCTCTCAGGCTCCACTTCAGTCCAGGGCAGAAGGCAGAACAATTATGAAGATCAAGGTGGCGATCTCCTTTCCCTCCATCATCATCTAAATGTAAAGATATTCCCAGAGTCTAGCTAGAGCAGCTAGGTGGTACAATGGATACAGCCCGGAAGACCCGAGTTCAAATCCAGCCTTGGACACTTGCAGCTGTGTGACCCTGAGCAAGTCACTGGGCATCTGCCGCCTCAGTTTCCTCATCTGTAAAATGGGTATAATAATAAGCCCTACCTCCCAGGGTTGCCGTAAAGATGAATAGATAATGTTTGTAAAGAGTTCAACAAAATTTAAAGCACTATGTGCATACTAGGTACTATCATAATTACTATTGTTCTCTCAGCCTCCGTTTCTCATTTGTAAAACAAAGTAATTGGACTAGATATAGGATTCTTAAATGTTGTGTGTGTGTGTCCTGTCCCTCTCTGGCAATCTGGTGAAACCTCTGTTTTTAAATGTTAAAACAAAATGCATAGGAATTACCCAGGAAACTAATTATATTAAAATAGTTTTTTAAGTATTTTTAAGTTTACATACCCCAGTTTAAAAAAAAAACCCTTTATACATAGGATTACAAAGGAAACCAATTATACTGAAAGATAGCTATCAAAACATATTTTTTTAAAAGTTCACAAAGCCCAAGTTAAGAACCCCCAAGCCAGAGGGTCCCTAAATCTCCTTCAAGCTCTAAGCTTATGTTTGAGTCCTAGTTGTTATTTGGAGCTGCATCTAATTCCTCCTGACCTCACTTGGGGTTTTCTTGGTGGAGATACTGGAGTGGTTTGCCATTCCCTTCTCCAGCTCATTTTACAGATGAGGAAACTGAGGCAGAGTAAAGTGACTTGTCCAGGGTCACACAGCTAGTACGTGTCTGAGGTTGGATTTGAACTCAGGTCTTCCTGACTCCAGGCCTGGCGCTCTATCCACTGTGCTACCCACCTACCTCAGTGACTGAATCTAACCTCTCACAGTTTAGATGTGAAGAAATCTAAGACCTCCACAGGCATCTTGCCATCTTCTGTTAGTTAAACATTCCCGGTTCCTTCATTTTCTCCGCATATGATACTGTTCTAATCTGTTGAGATCTTTTTGGACGCTGACCCTGTGATTCATCATCTTAACTGCCCTTCCCAGCTTCACCACATCTGCATGTCTTATATGGTTTGACTAAAGATAGTGGGTACAGTAAGAAAAATGCTAGATTCAAATAATAATAAAAAGACTGAACAAAAAGTATCTTATAGTGAAGAGTATGCTAGACTTGGAACCGAAGGACCTGGCTTCAAATCCTGACTCTGCTATTTACTACCCGTATCAGTAATACTCCATTTTCCATCACCTCCATTTTGTGTACTTCCTCCCTTAGAGGGTAATCTCCTTGAGGGTAGGGGCTGTCTTTCTTTTTCTTTCTTTTTTCTTTTTTTTTTTTTGCCCTTTTTTGGGGGGAGGGCAATTGGGGTTAAGTGACTCGCCCAAGGTCACAGCTAGTAAGTGTTAAGTGTCTGAAGCTGGATTTGAACTCAGGTCCTCTTGACTCCAGGGCCAGTGCTCTATTCACTGCACCACCTTGCCGTCCCTGTCTTTTTTTTTTTATTTGTATCCCAGCACTTAGCACAGTGCCTGGCAATATAAATAAATGTTAAATAAATATTTACTGAATTGAACTGAACTGTATGAACTTGGTTTCCTTTTCTTTGTATCCTCAACATGTAGTTACCTCACACACAGTAGGCGCCTAATAAATGCTTGTGTAATGACTGATTCTATAATTCTTTGGTCTCTTTTGATCCTCACAACAACCCTGTGGGGTACTTATCTTAAGTGTTAATATCCCTATTTTACAAGTGAAGAGAACATATTGAGACTCAGAAAGATAAAGGGATATTCCTCATTAGCTAATAAGTGCCAAAAGTAGGAATCAAACCCAACTGTATATTTCCTATATGTAAATACATATATATGCATATATATATATATATATATATATACACACGTGACTCCAACTTCAACACTCTTCCTACTATACCACAAGGCTTCCATCTTGTCAACCAATAAGCATTTATTAAGAACCTTATGATGTGCCATTCACCATGCTGAGTACTAGGGAAAGAAACACAAAACAAATCAGAACCTGCACCCTGAATTTTTTAAATTCAATTTTATTTTATTTTCAGTTGAGTTCTCTCCTTCTCACCTCCTCCTCCCCCACTCATTGAGAAAGCAAAAAAAAAAACCCATTACAAACATGTATAATCAAGCAAAACAAATTCCCACATTAGCAAAATTCTCACAAAGCAGGAAAAACAAAACCCATTACAAACATGTATAATCAGGCAAAATAAAATTCCCACAAAAAAAATCTGCTTCCATCCATCCATTTATCACTTCTTTTACCTGGAGGTGAGCAGTATGTTTCAACAGGAGTTCTCTGGAAATGTGGTCAGTTCCATCATGTTGATCAGAATTCCCTAAGTTTTTCAAAGCTGTCTAACCTTACAATATTTTTATTATATTTTACAAATTGTTCTGCTGGTTGTGTTCATTTTGTATCAGTTCAGACAAGTCTCCCCAGGTTTTTCAGAAACTGACCCTTTTATCATTTATTATAGTATAATAGCATGACATCACATTCACATGCCATAACTTGTTCAGCCATTCCCCAGTTGATGGACATCCCCTCAATTTTCAATTCATGGCTACACAAAAGGAGCTACTATAAATATTTTCACACATATAGTTACTTTTCCTCTTTCTTTGATCTCTTTAGGGTATAAACTTGGTAGTGGCATTACTAGGTCAAAGGGTATGCAAAAATTGGTAACTTGGGGGAGGGGGAGGACACAGTTCTAAATTGCTTTCCATAATAGCTAGACCACTTCACAGCTCCACCAACAAGGCACTAATGTCCCTGTTTTCCCAGTCCTTCGAGCATTTGTCATTTTCAATTTTTCATCAACTTTGCCAACATCAGCTTTGTTTAAATTTGTATTTCTCTTAATAGTGATTTAGAACATTTTTTTCATATGGCTATTGAGAGATAGGATTTCTTCCTCTGAAAACTGCTTATTCATATCCTTTGATCATTTATCAAGTGGGGAATGGCTCTTATTCTTATACATTTGAATCTACACACACACACGCACATTCAATATCTTAAAAATGAGACCTTTAAAAGAAAAATTTGCTGAAAAGATCTGCTTCTCTTCTAATTTTAGCTGAGTTGGTTTTGTTTGTACTAACATTTCAATTTTATGTAATTAAAACTGTCCATTTTACTTCTTGTGAACATCTCTATCTCATTTGGTCATGAACTCTTTCACTGTCCACTGATCTGAGGAGTTCACCTTCCAAAAGGTGAGACAACATATACACATAGAAGCATGTGAATGAATAAATAAATGAGTGAATAAAGCACTTGTTAAGCACTATGTACAGAGTACCATACAAAGAGCCAGGAATACAAATATATGGCCCTACTCTGAAGGAACTCGCAGCCAAACTGGGGAAGCAACCCACATGGAAGGCTTCAACTGTGAGTCAGATGAAAAGGTCCCAAGGTACATAAGCAGATGCAGATGATCCTGATGCTTCTTTAATGTCATCTTAAGTATATACAATGACTTTGACATGAAGGTCACATCCATTCAGACCACACAAAGAAAGGTTGGCAGGCAGTGGTTTAAACATATGTTTGCAAAGATCCTCAAGGAGATCCTGTATGTGGACCTCCCTTCAAAATAAAGGCTTCATTTCTCAGTTATCTCACATTCCCTGCTTTGAAGGAGATCACCAGCACCCAGCTCCCAGGTGAGCCAGACAAAGGTGATGCTTTGGATGTCACATTTAGGGCCTCCTTCTACCAGGCTTGAACAACAATTACTTTTTCTACCCCAAGCTTGTCATCGTTTAAAATGTGGTGCTAGTTAGCAGTAATTATGCAAATGTAAGCAGCCATTTCTAATTTTAAAAGGGAACCCCTTTTAGAATTTTCACATCCAAAAACATTTAAAATAGCTAGTCCACTGATGTTTTCATTTTATTCAAAATGTTTGTGTGGATTTAAATACCAGTTGAGCTGCAACCAAAGTAAGTTAAACATTTACTTTCTATTAAACATCTAAATCAGAAGATTAAAAACCTGCTTTATATGTAACAAAAAGGAACAGTCCAATCAGCACAGCGGCAGCTTAACTGGTACTTAATGCCAAGCAGTGCCGGTGTTGAGAGGGAATCAATTTGGAAAGGGAGGGATTTCTTTAAACTCTTCAAAAAAGGAAAAATACATTTGAACAAATCTTTTAATTATAATATCTTCCAAAGAACCTACAAAGCCTTTTTTCTTTCCAAACCTAATGCTTTTTTAAAGACAGCTCTTGCCTCTTAATTCCACATGAAATATTTGGTGTGGCATAATTAAGTTTTATTTCATGTTATTTTTAATGGCCTCACAGAAATGGATGGAAACAGCATCTTCCCACTTTAAAGAAAGATTTCAACAACACCTTCCTCCATGTACATGGTCTGAGGACAGCAGGTTCCTTGGTTCTAACCTAGCATATTAGCTCCACTTCATGTGCCCAGATGGCTTTAGTTCTACATATGCCAGAGTCCAAGACAGGATGATAGAATAGGGATACTGGGCTCTTCCTACAGAGGAGCCTTTAAACATGATTTAGTGGAAAGGTTGTTGGCCCATAGGTTCAGATCAAAGCTCAGTTTCTACCTCTGTGTCTTTGGGTAAATTGCCCCGCCTCTTCTGAGCCTCAGTTTCCTCATCTTTAAAATGAGGAGGCTGAATGAATAAGATGGTCTCTGAGGTCCCTTCCAGCTCTAGAACTATGAACCTATGACCTTGGGCAAGTCACATGAGCTCTCCAGACCTCAGTTTCCTTATCTGTAAACTGGGGGGGGGGGGAGAGTAGGCTTCTAGTTCTAAATCTATAATCCTACAGAGAGGCATACCTCAGTCACAGAAATAAAGAATGCCAGAACTGGAAGAAACCTAGTCCAACTGCCTCACTTTGTAGAAGAGGCAGCTGGAGATCAATTAACTCCCTCCCTCATGAACACAACTTAAAAATGGCAGCAGACTGGTGCTTGAACCTGGGTCTGGCTCCATATTCCCCCATTTTCAAATTAACACTGTCTGCCCAACCACCCAAATCCTCTTCTTTTTCTACCATGTTTCCTATGAGACATGAATCGTGATGTTTACATGCTTTAGTATAAAAATTCTCTCTCTCTCTCTCCCTCCCTCCCTCCCTTTCTCTCTTTCTCTCATTATCTGGTAACTGAGAAAGGGGAAAAAGAAAAGAGAGGGTAAGTACAAGGGCCAACTCTAGGGAAAAGAATTTACTAATCGGAGAAGCAGATGTGGTAGTGGTCAGCATTAAGTTGGTGGTTCCCTAACACAATCAATTCCTTAGAGCCCTCTCAAACCAGAATCAACACAGGAAAAATGTGTAGATTTTTGAAGAGTTCCTATCTTAGAGCAATCTGCACAAGTTGAATTCAACAAACATTTGTTATAAGCAGGTGAAGCATGTGGAAAGGGAAAAAAAATCACTTAATGACCTACAGAAAAAGAAAGTTTCCCATCTTTAAAATGAGGGCACTGGCCTAGACTGCCTGTAATCCATGATCATATGAATCTACACTATTAAGACCCCCTCTAGCTCTGTATCTATTACACTGGAATTGCATTAGAATTCATCTAGTCTAACTCTACCTTATACAGGAGAAAAACATCAAGAAATGAGACATGGTGGAAAGGATACTGGATTTGTAGTAAAGAGAACTTGAGTCCAAAAGCTAACTCTTGCCACCTACACGATCTTGGAAAAATTTCCTCTCAATGAGCCTGTTTTGTCATCTGTAAGTAAGAGGCTTAAATTATATGAACCCCAATGTCTCTTCCCACTCTAAATCTATGATTCCATAAAAGTCTAATGACTAGGAAGCACAATAAATAGAGCACTGGCCTTGGTCTCAGAAAGATGAGTTCAAACACCACTTCTGATGCTCACCAGCTACGTGTCCCTGGGCAAATCACTTAACTTCTTGTTCAGTCTCAATTTTGGAAGAAATAATCATGGTATCTACCTCACAGGGTCATAGTGAGGATCACATGAGATAACAAGCCTAAAGAGCTCTGTAAACCTGAAAGCTACTACATAAATGCTGATGGATACTGAGGAAATGGATCATTGCAGGAAAATGCTGGCCCCGCTGGTGTAGGATTAGAAATGTGGATGTTGAATGATGTTCTATCCAAGTTAAGAGAGGCCCAGATGTTACCTGAATTCATCCACTCGTTTATTCAAGAAGCATTTATAATGTGTCAGATGTCAGGCTAGGCACTGGGAATCTGAAGATCAAGAAAATTCTGTTCCCAAGCCCTTAAGGAGCTTCTATCAATAAGAGAAAGCAAAATGCATAAATATTTAAACACAAAATAGATATAAAATAAATGGGGGAGGGGGAGTGGAGGGCACTAAGGTTTAGGGAATTCAAGACAGGATTCCTGAGCAAGAGGCTAATCCTGGAAGGAAGCTAGGGATTCCAAGGCAAAGGTGCAAAAGTAGTGCATTCCAACCATGAGAGACTACAGACAGAAGGTCATATATTGGAAAACAGTAAATAAGACAGTTTGGCTGGAAGACTGAGTGCACGAGCGGAAGCAAGGTAAATTATATTGGAAAGATAAGTTGGAGCCAGATTTTAAAGGGTTTTAAAGGCCAGATAGAGGCATTTGTATTTGATCCAAAGGAAACAGGGAGTGGTATGGTCAGAGATGGGACTTAAGAATAGTAATTTGGCAGCTCCGTAGAGGATGGATCGGGGAAGGGAGAGACTAGAGGCAGGAAGACCAATTAGGGGGTTTTTGCAGTAGTCTAGGCAAGAAATGATAAGGAGATAAACTAAGATAATGGTTATGAGTGTAGGAAAGAGACTGATGCAAGATATGGTAGGGATAAAAATCAACAAAACTTAGCAACTGATTGCATCACGTTGGGTGAGAAAGAAGGAAGAGATTTACAAGCCCAGGTGACTGGAAAGGATGATGGTGGGTCTCCTCGACAGAGTTAAGGGACTAAGGAAGACAGACGGACTTGCAACAAAGATACACAACGCTCTTCTCTGTCCCGTGCATGGACAACTTATCAATTCTTCCAGCACCCGTCTCCTATGCATGGTTGCCCAACCTTTCACGCAGTCAACCTACCCTTTGTTTTTGGTCATCTCATCAAACACATCTGACTTGAAGAGAGCAACCCAGAGAACCAATATTATGCAAAACGTTCTATCGGCAGGCTCCCAGACTGTGTCCAAATATGTGACATTTGAAGATCTAGTAAAAAGAACAGCGTGCCCACCCATACTAACAAGGTTATTAGCAGCAGCTCTAGGGGATTTGTACTGGATGCACTAGTGTTCCTGGTTGCCAGGCTCGAGAGAGATGTCTTCTTATCACATGAGTGTAACATTCCACATAGCCAAGAAAACCGTGGAACTTTTCTCTGCTTTCTTTTTTAACGGATGGTGTCCTCTAATGAGAACTGCAGGGCTTTGAAAAACTTAACAAGCAACCTGATTCATCTAGTTTGTTTTTTTAAGGTATTCCACATTATTTTCTGCTTTGTTCTCAATGAAGACAGCAAAACCTTTGCTAAAACATAAAATAGAATTTAAAAGTATTTCTCAAAATTGAACAATACCAAAATTATAATGATTTTGATCAGAAAACAGCCCTAACTGTAACAACAGTATAGGTTATCTCTATTGATCAACATTGGATTCTATTTATTTTTTAGTTTTTTTGTATCCTCATTGCCTAAGGTAGCCGGGTAGAAAGCTAGCTTTGAAGACCTAGGTCCAGATCTAACATCTGACACTTACTGGCTCTGTAATCTTGGACAGGGAACACATTTTATCTCTACGTACCTTACTCCACAGGACTCAGTATCATAGATTTGGGGCATCCTAGATATATATGGAGCTAGAAGGGACCTTCCTGTCCAACCCCTTCATTTCACAGAGGAAGAAACTGACACCCAGGCAAGAGAAATGACTTGCTCGAGGTCACACAGATAGTAAATAAGAGAGATTTGGGGTCAGGGCTGTTAAGCCCAGCGCCTGTGCACTTTCTATTGTTCCAAGAAGCCTCTCTGAGCTATGGACGGTTGGGTCTGAATTGGTGAAGGGAAATGCCCGAGCTGATGAAATCACTAATCATTCACCTATTCCAGATCCCTGTAATGAGAATGGGAATTTGAAGATCTTCTCTGTCCCTTAATAAAGACCTAGGGAGGAATCTGAAGACCTTCCCTGCTTTGAAAGTAAACTCTGCTCCCTAATATGCTGAATGTTATCACATGGAGCCTGTGAAAGACGGAATTTGCTGAAGGGAAGCAGAGTCCACAGGAAGCTCATAGTCAGAGCTAGCAAGACAGGGAGGGAGAAAGGGTGCTCAGGCAAGAAGATAGAGAGGTTTGTGAGTAAATACTGATCTTGTATGGGTTTGTGGGAAGGCTGAAGGATGCTGTGGCTCTCAATGTTATTATGGCTTCTGAGTATCTTTGGTACTATGATGGAATCGGCTTACTGGTTTGGGGATTTGGTTCTTTGGTGTCTAAATAAATGCTTCAGTTCTATCTTCTACCTGGAGAATCTGGTATATTTTGTGATCAAACATCATGCCATACTTATAGTCACAGTATTTATCATGATCGTGGGTGCTGTAAATATTGCATTGGTGCTACAATCCCCAACTCTAGCAAAGAAGTCTTGTATATGGTAGATCCTTTATGTTTGCTGACCTGAGCTAAAAAAGTGTCTGATTTTTAAAATAAAAAGATAAATAACTCAGGACAGCAAAACTCATCAGGCTGGGATTAGAAATTCAGCAGATTTGCATAAAAAATGTTTTTGTCCTTGGTATTTACTTAGAAAAACTGTGGAAAGCTTCATTCCTGCTTTCTGACAAGCTCTGAATATCTGGATAAAGACTTTGTTTTCTATCTTTTCTTTACCTGGACCAATTGAGTGATTTTTTTAAAGAAATCATATGGAGATTCTCATTCCAGAAAAGTTACTAAAACAGACTTGTGATAATCCAGGTGGTATTTGTACAATTTCCAGGTTTAGATTTGATGTCAAGGTTCATTTGGAAACCTAAGATCTCATGAAGAAGCTGTGGCCAGACAGAAGTCAACAAGAGTTCTGCAAAAGTCTTGCTGGGGTGAGGAACCTGCAGCCTCGATGTCATATGTGACCTTCCAGGTCTTCAGGTGCGGCCTTTTGACTGAGTCCAAGTGTTACAGAACAAGTCCTTTTATTAAGGTGATTTGTTTTGTGAAGTTTGGATTCAAAGGGCTGTACCTGAGGACCTAGAGCAGTGGTTCTCAACCTTCCTAATGCCGCAACCCTCTAATACAGTTCCTCATGTTGTGGTGACCCCCAACCATAAAATTATTTTCGCTGCTACTTCATAACTGTAATTTTGCTACTGTTATGAATCATAATGTAAATATTTGATATGCAGGATACACTTTCATTGTTACAAATTGAACATAACCCATGGGTTGAGAACTGATGACCCAGAGGGTCACATGTGGCCCTGAAGCCACAGGCTCATCATCCCTATAATACTGTCAACCAAGAAAGAATACCCTAGCCCCCAATATTCTACCTGATAGAAGAGAGCAAGCCTTTGTCCATTCAGGCCCCACGAACACAAAAGTAACACTAATTCAGTCAGACTCCGAGCTGAGGTTACCCTTGGCACCTGTCTGTCAAAGGTCCCTCCACTGCTGCAGAAGGCAACCACTTTTATGCCTTAGGGGAAACTCTCTGCTGTGGGAAAAAGCCCATACCCACCAGGTGGCCAAACTTCTGGTGAATCTCTCCAAACTCAGCTGGGCTCAATTAACCAATCAACTGATCAATTAATCAACAAACATTTATTAAGCTCTTACTGCAGCCTAGACAGTGTGCTGGTCATTGGTGATACAAAGACAAGAATGAATCAAGCAAGGGAAGGAGGGAAAGAAGGCAGGTGGGAAGGAAAGAAATAAGGAAGGAGAAAATGAGAGAGGAAGGCAGGAAGGGAGGGAGGAAAGGAATCACTGCTTTCAAATAGCTTACATGTTATCAGTGGATATACTATGTGCATAAATAAACTTATCAAGAAGACATGTATACAGAGTGCAAAATAAATACCAGGTAGCAATTCTTGTGCTCCAGGTCTTTTCAATCTCATAGAATATCTCAGAGTCCTGTACTCTGGCCAAGCCCCCAAGAATCCAGGCTGACCTTCATGCCATGATGAGGAATTAGAACAGGGAACCTATGAACTATACTACTGAGGGAAAAAGCTTACCAATCAAAAATAAAGGGTAAATGAAATTTTGTTGCAGAGTCATTTTTTTCTAGTCATATCCAACTCTTCATGACCCCATTTGGGGTTTTCTTGGCAAAAATACTGGGGTATTTGCCATTTCTTCTCCAGCTCATTTTATAGATGAAGAAATTTAGGCAAACGAGGTTAAGTGGCTTGCCCAAGGTCACACAGCTAGTATGTGTCTGCGGCTGGATTTGAATTCAGGAGGATTAGTCTTTCTGACTGCAGGTCAGACACTCTATCTATTGCACCACCTAACTAGTTAACCTATTTAAGGAAACTAAATATTTCCAAGTACTTTAAAAATTTATACGAATATATACTTCAATAATGTGTTAATTACAAAATTATTGAACCTGAATCTTACCATGAGACCTTGGGCAAGCCACTGCCCCTTCTCTGGGCCTCAGTTTCCTCACTGGCAAAATTAAAGCATTGGACTCCTTTCTAGCTCCAAAACTTATGACGCTATAAGGATCTGTCCAAAACTCCCTTGATAATTCAACACATATTTATTGAGTAACTAAGATATGCAAGTCACTGTGCTAGGTGCTGGGGACACAAAGGGAAAAAAGAAAACTATTCCTGCCCCCAAGGAGGGTATGTTCTCCTAAGGGAATGCAATGTATACAAGTAGGTAAAGCATGAGAAAACTGAGAGAAGAAATACTCACAAGTAACCAAAGGCCTCATGGAGGAGGCAGCATCTGTATGAGCCTTTAAGGAATACAGGGACAGTGATGTACAGGAAAAAGAATACGGTTTTGACAGCAAGAGACCCTGGGTTCAAATACTACCAGCTAGAAGACAGAGTATTGAACTCTTCCCAATGTATTCCATTACAGAGGACAGAAACTAGATTCAGCTCATTCCACTTGGTCTGCTGCTCAGCCTAGTTTCAACTCCATGGAACCTGTCATTACCTCCTGGTGTCCAATCCCTTCCATCCTCCTCCCCTTTTTCTGCTTTTTTTTCCCCCTCCTATAGACTGCAAGCCCCTTGAGGGCTGGAACTGTCTTTTATTAATCATATCCTCAGTGCTTAGTACAATGCCTGGCACAGAGTAGGCACTTGATAAATGTTTATTGGATTATTCTACCTGTTTAACTTTGGGCAAATTTCTGGGCCTCCGAGGGGGTTAGACTAAATTACTTCTAAAGGCTGTTTCTACTCTAAATCTGTGGCCCTAAGACAAAGACGCAAAAAAGCAGGGATGAGGAGGAAGCACATTTTCCTGACATGGGGATGGCTTTCGAAAATCCAAAGGAGTTTTCAGAGTAATGGGCAGTAGCCTGATAAGGTAAATAGAAGCCATATTGTGAAGGGAAGGGAGAACAAGACCTAATTAAAGGAGACAGTTTGTGCAAAGTCACAAAGACAAAAGATGAATGTATCATAGAGGAAGTAAGCAGGGAATTTTGTCTAGAATGTAGACTATGAAGAAGAGAGGTGAGGTTGTGTGTGTGATAAATCTGGAACGGTAGGCAAGAGTCATATCATGGAGGGCATTTAATGCCAAATAGATGAGCAGACACTTAATCTTAGAGGCAAGACTGAAGCAGTAAAGCTTCTTAAGCAGGGCAATGTCATGGTCAGATCTGTGCTTTAGGGATAGTAGTTTGGCAGCTAAGAAAGGGTTAAGTGGGACAGGAGAGAGATTGGAGGTGGGACCTATCAAGATGTTGAGAGTCTGGACTAAGGTAGTGGCCACGTAAACAGAGAGAAGAAGATGAATATGAGAGATGCTTTGGAGGGACAGTCAACAAAACTCAGGGACTGACTGATATTGGGGACAGGAGGTGTGACAGATGGTAAGAGTCAAGGACGGCTCTGAGCTTTCAAGACCAGGTGACTAGCAGGATGATGGTGCACTAGACAGCAATGGAAAATTTGAGAAGAGGAAATTTAAGAAGAAGCTTCAGAGGAAAAATAATGAGTTCTGATTTGAATGTGTTGTCTAGCATGCCTGTGGGACTTCCAGCTGAAAATGGAAGAGGATGATCAGTAACTGGAATTCAGAAGAGAGGTGAGGGCTCGGTATATAGATCTGGAAGTCATAGAGACCATAATGAGATCACCAAGAGACAGAGAATAGAGAAAGACAGAGCCCTGGGAGACATCTACTCATAAGGAACAGGACATAGATGATGATCTGGCAAAGCTTCCTCTGCCTTGCTCTAAACCCCTGCAATGTGGCCACCAATCTCACTCCTAAGAGATTTGTGAGAACAATATTATTGTTAATCTTATTTTATTATTATTATATTCATATTTATATTGTTATATCTATTAATATAATAATAGTAATATATTGTTATATTTATATTATTGTTATATATGGAGAATATTAATAATATTCTCCATCCAATTTGATGGAGAAGACTGGGGCAGATGAACCAAGAGAAGATGAGGAGGGTCAGCTTTGATGAGAGATTGATCCAGCAGAGCATTCCAGTTCCAGTAAATTAGGAGAGACTGGAGGATAATGTCAGAGTTGTAAGATGAGAAAAGTGAGCTAAGGATAGGGACAGGGGTGCTGTTGTGAGCCCTCTACTCACTTGGTGACCTAATCCCCATGAGTATAACCTTCATCCCCGCATCTTATGTATTGAGCCTCAACGTCTCTCTTGACCCCCAGTTCTACATGGCCTTTTGGACATTTCAAACTGAATAACTAGAAGGTATGTCAAACTCAACATGTCCAAAACAAAACTCATTATCTTCCTCCTTTTACCACCTCCCCAGCCATTTACACCCACTCCTCTTTCCAAACTTCAGTGGCACTGCCATTCTTCCAGTCACCACCCTCTATTCTTCACTCTCACTGCCCCTAAAGTCTACCCCCATATTCACTCAGTTGCTGGGTATGATAGATTCTGTCCCTATCTCTTGCATATCAATCTTTCTTCCCACCCACACAGCCAAGAACCAAGCTCAAAGTCTTCATTACCTCTTACTGGGACTATTAAAAGTTTCCTCTTTGATCTTCCTAATCGAAGTCTCTTTCTGTTCAATCCACCTTCCACATCACCACCAAAGTAATTTTTCTAAAACATGGATCCACCCATGTCATTTTATTTTTAAAAAAAACAACAAACCTCATTTTATTTTATTACCTTTAGGTAGGATATAATAAAAGCTCTTCAATTTGGCATTTAAAGCTCATCCCAACCTTTACCCCTTCCTACTTCCCCCCCCATATGTATTGCCTTCCATTCACTCTACAATTGAGCCAACTGACCTCCTGATTATTCCTGCCCCATAAAAATCCCATCTTTAGTGCCTTTACATTTATTGTCCCCTGCGGCTAGAATGAACTCCCTCTTGACTTTCACAGATGATTTCCTTCAAGCCTCAGCTCAAGTACCACCCTCAGCATGAGGTGTCCATGATTAGAAAGTTCTGTGACTTGAAGGAATGTCTTTAATTTTGTCGTATCTTTAGTAGTTAGCACGAGACTAGGAATATAGTTGGGTGCTTAATGAATCTTTCGTTGACTGCTAATGCCCTAAGGTGACAGAATCAGGAACCCCAAGTAGGTTTTGTGACACTGCTTTCTCCTGGATCTTCTAACCTATCAGACTGCTCCTTCAGTCTTCTTTATTACATCTTCAAACCATGAGTGTTCCCTTGGGATCTATCTTGGGTCCTCTTCTAGTCTCCCTGTATACCATTTGATGTGTTCTCATCTGCTCCCATGGATTCAGTCATATCTCTGTGCTGATGGTTCTCAAATCTACATGTCTAGCCTAATCCTTCTGCTAACCTCTAATCTGGTAGCTCCGACTGCCTACTAGATATCTCAAACCGACTGCCCTGTAAACGTCTTAAACTTAACATGCCTAATACCGCACTCGTTAGCATCCCTTTCAAGCCTCCCACCCCTCTGAAATGTCCCTATTACTGTGGAAGGCACTATTAATTCTCTCAGTTTCCCAAATCCTGGTGTCCTTAACTTCTCAATCTCTCACACCTCCTACTTAATATTGTCAAGGTCTGTTGATTTCACCTTCACAACATCTCCCGATTATGCCCCCTTCTCACTGCCACCACCCTGGTACAGGCTCTCCTTACCTCATGCCTGGCCTGTTGTAATAGCCTGCTGGTTAGTCAGCCTAACACAAGTATCTTCCCATTGCAGTCCATCCACCACTCAGCTGTCAAAGTGATTTTCCTAAAGCACAGTTCTTGCCGTGTCAGTCCCCTACTCAATAAACCTGACTCCCTATCATTTCTAAAGTCAAGTACAAAATTGTGTAGTATTCAAAGCCCTTCTCTGCTCCTCTCACTCTCACACAAATATCTGTAGTTTTGTTATACCTACCACTCCCATATATACACAAGGACACCGCTCCTTGAAAAATATTCCATCTCCTAACTCTGGGCATTATTACTGTCTGCCCCTCATAAACTAAGTGCTGAATCCTCATCTCTACCTCTTGACTTCCTTCAAGTTCCAGCAAAAATCCCACCTTTTACAAGAACACTTTACTGATCCCTCTTAATTCTAGTACCTTCCCTCAGTTGCTTACTTCTAATTTATAATCTATGTACCTTCTACATAGTTCTTTTCACGTTATTTCCATCAGATTGTGAGTTCAAAAGTAGCAACTGTCACCTTTTTTTTCTGTACATTCAGTACTTAGCCTAGTGCCTGACACACGGTAGGCACTTCAATGTCTGACTACTGCAAGCTTAATGAATCAACAAATGGATATTCCTCTAGGATCTGTTCTAGGTCTTCTCCCTTCAAACTCTCTCAAGTCCTAAGGGTTCAATGATGACCTCTGTGCAAATGACTCTCAAATCAATCAATCAAATTCTCCCCAGCTGAACACAGCCTCCTTCAGGGCTCGGACTAATTTATCTTTGTAGCCCCAGTTCCTTCCATAGAGGTGCTTCTTTCTTACATCTACTAAACTGAAAACTGAACTGAGGAAGGAGAAATTGCTAAGTAGAGGCAGTACATATATATTTTACTGTTTTTATGCTTACAGTTGTCCTAATATGAAGCCAACTCTGCATTCCTAGTATAGATCCTACCTGTTCATAGTATATAATCTTTGTTTAGCCTGTTTGTTAATACTTTATTTTAAATGTTTGCCTAAATGTTCATTAGGGACATTGGTCTGTTTTTTCTTTTTCTACTTCAATTCTTACTGTATCAAGACCATCTTGGAGTAACAGAAGGAATTTGATAAAATTTCTCTCCCCCTACCCTTTTTTTCTTCTCCTTTTTCAAAATTTACTAGCAGAATTGTTTCAGTGTTTCATAGAATGCATTTTTTTAAAATACATCAAGTCTTGGGGTTTTTCCCTTTGAAAGTTCATTTGTAGTTTGTTCAATGTCTCCCTTTGAGGCTGTGTTGTTCAGTTTCTCTATTCCTTCTTCTGCTGATTTAGAAATCCTAACTTTTTTGCAAATACCCCTTTATGTCATTTAAGTTGTAGATTTTATAAGCGTGTAGTTGGGCAGAAGCTTCTGATAACACCTTTTGTTTCAGTGATAGTTTATTCTTTAAAAAACTTTAATGTGGGTAATTTTAATTAAATTAACTCATGGTTTATTTATTGTGTTGGGGCTTTTTAAACCAGTTTCTGGTGTTACTTATTAATTCAATGGTTTGTTTTCAATTTTGTTAACTTCTTTGATTTTCACCATTATATTGGTGTTTAATAGGGTTTTTTAATTTGTTGGTTTTCTAGGGCTTTTTTTTCAGTTGTATTCCTAAGTGGTTGATCTGCTCTTAATGAAAGTGTTTAGACATTAAAAAAAAAAAAAGAAATTCCCCGATACATGACACTTTTAAGAAGTTTGATGATAAAAAGAAATATAAAGGCCAACTGTACAACAGTCAGGAGCAATTTTTAATTTTTTTAAGATAGATGAAATCTGAATGTGTTTAATGTAAGGGACAAGAAATGAGTAGTGAAGGAAATAATGACAATGCAAAGAGTGAGAAAATTCATGGAGAAAAGTTCCCACAGGTTCAGGAGAATGAACAAAAGTAAAAAATGATAGCATTAGCTTTAGCAAAGATGGTAGGGGCAAAAAAAGAGCTAAAAAAAATTTTTTTTAAAGAATGAGATAAAGAGAAAATAGGTTGAAGGGGATCATGCTGGATGGCCCACCTATGACACAAGGTTACTCTGAGGAAATAGCTTTGCCAACTGCTATATAAATGAGTTATTAAGACTGTCTTGAATTAACTAAAGTAGGCAATAAGATTATGTGCTAAGAACAGTGAGGGCCAGTTCAGGAGCTTGAAGAGAATGAAGGTTTAAAAGAGACACTCTGAAGAATGTTTATACCTAAGCCAACTACAGGTGATTAAAATACTTACAAACAGCATAGAGTGCCAGGATGAGGATGAAGCATTGTGGACCAAGGTAACAAAGTTCCATGACTTTCTCAAGCAACAGTTTAAGAGTACTATGCCGTATCAGAAAATGTAAGCGGTATAAATTTATCCAGCACAAGAGATTGATAAGTCAGGTACAGTAGAAGGCAAAAGCGGTGAAACTCTAGGCTGACAATGAAATATAACTTGGAATGACTGACTATGGGGTCAAGATTGAGAAGGAAGACAAGTGAAGATAAAACCTAAGTGATGGACAGAGAAAATAAAGGGAAACAAACTGAAGGTTATAAGGCTGAAGAACAAATTTAGCAAGAGGGATTTTAAAAGGGAAGGAGGCTGTGATCAGAGAGGATTTTGAGAATCTGAGATCTTGTCGTTAGTGCCTTTCCAAGTGATGAAAAGGTCTTAGGTGTGGACAGGCAAGTGGGAAGGTAAGAAATAAGCATTTAAACAGCACTTACAGTGCCAAGCACTGTGCTAAGTGCTTCACTAAGAGCATCTCATTTGTTTCTCACAGGATCAACTAAAATCAAATCAACTTGGGTCTTCTTGACTACAGGTGCAGTGCTCTTATCACTGCGCTGCCCAGCTGCCCATTAGGTGGGTGGCTGAAGTGGTGGTGAAATGATCCAAAATAGAGAGGTCAGAGAACTGTGATGCTAGGGGACTAGGAGGGCCATCCCACATGGATGCAGTTATATAGCAGGTGGCTGGAGCACAAGAGAGAACTGAGGGCCAGGACAGAAAACTTCATTTAAGAATTATCTACAATCAGCAGCAGTCAAGTGGCATAAGTGGCTGGAGTGCTGAGTCTGGAGTCAGGAAAACCTGAGCTTAAATACGGCCGCAGACACTTACTAGCAATGACCTTTGGCAAGACACTTCACCTGTGCTTCAGTTTCTTCATCTGTAAAATGGGGATAATAACAGCACCCACCTCCAAAGATTCTGAAGATCAAATGCACCTAGCACCTAATAAGTGCTGTATGTTAGCCATTGCTATCTTTTTATTCATTTCAACTCATCTTCACCCCACTAGCCCACTCAAATAACTGAGGTTTCACTTATTTTTAGCTTCACTCTTCCATCATGGGAACGTCTCTACTATTGATATTAAAGGACATATTTGTGAGTATACATGTATACATACATACATACAGATAGATATAGATATAGATAGACACCATATGTATTAATATATACACACACATCAATTTCAACAATGTGACGTGACAGCCAAAAGGAAGCAAATGCAAGCTTGGGATTCATTAAGAGAGAAATAGCATCCCAGAAGAATAAAGAGATGGCACCATTATACTCTACCTGAGTCAAACACTACCTGGAGCATTGTGTCCTGATATGGGCACCACATTCTAAGTACACTAATAAGCTGGAAGGCATCCAGTGGAGTATAATAAAGATGACAGACTGAGAACGTATAACTTGTATAAGTCTTGGAGAAGGGGCCCAAGAGAAGTATCTTTAAATATCTGTAGGGCTATTATGCAAAAGAGGGATGATAATGACTTGGGGGTAGGAAGGGAGATGGGTACAAAACTGGAACCAATCACTGGAAATCAGAGAGGGATTTTAGGCATGGCACAAAGAAAACTTCCCAGTGGAGTAATTCCCAAATGGAAAGAGCTGCTTTGGGAAGTGCTAGGTATATTGTGCCTCCCCTTCCATCACTGCCACCGAGCATAGGCTGAACATCCTCTGACCTCTTCTGATATCCCTGGCCCAAACACCCATCTACATTTCCTGTCCTGTCAGGAAAAGGCTTGAGAGGGGGAAGGGAGACTGGACTTGTATTCAACAAACAGATGACAAGTCACAAGGTACCTCAGTGCTCTAACCTAGAAAATAAGGGGACTGGGCTAGATAATCTCTGAGGTGTCTTCTAAGTCTCAAAGCTATATGAGCCAGATGAAGAAGAAAAATGGAGGTCAGAGATTAACTCTGCAGAGAAAAGCAAGGTGGGAAGCAAAGGCTTACCTGTGATAGATCTTGGAAGAAGGTCTTTGAAGCTTCACAGCTAAGCCCTCCAACGCGATAAGAAAGACATCCATATAATAACATAACCATTACCACCTTTGAAGCTGGGAAAAGCTGAGGTAGAACACCTAAAAACACATGTCCTGAGTCATCATCTATGGCATAACTTGGCTTCCACTCCATGTATAAACCCATCAATTCTCTCAACCAAGATTTCCCTCGGCCTAATCAAATACAGTGTTTCAGTTTCACTGTAGACCAATAAGAAAGATTGATATGGGGCCTTTACCTGGTAGGCTCCAAGATGACTATACCTTAATGAAGAAGCTAAGTGGGTATAAAAAACTTTGAAAGCCTTCAAAATGAGACCACTATGCAAGTAAAAGAATGTAAAATTATAAATGAGCATGAACCAACCACCATATAACGTCACAAAACTAACCTAAAAGAAAAGCTGACTATCAAAAAGAACCAATTATCAAAGACCAACTCTTTTAGAAGAGCTGTCTGAAGGGTAATAGGGGAAGAGTGCCTTTCTTACTGATGCTATATATATGTGCCACCAGAGGGCACTAATTCATGTAATAGCTCTTAAAACCTTATTTCATGCATTTTAAACTGCTGGAACAGGGAATCAAAAATAGATTTGAAAGCATTAAGGTCTTGAATATATAATTTTGACAGTCGTTTTTAAGCATTGGCATAACTTTCCATACAAGTTTCTCACACAGGAACCTTAAAAGTAAATAAGAGTTTCCAACAAGAAGGACCACTGTAATCAAATCTTCCAACATGAAACAGGTACATTTGAAATAAATACAAAAAAACAAACAAAAAAAAACAACCCACAAACGGTTTCCAATAAATCTTTGTTTATTCACAAAAATATTTTACTTTATTTTAGATTTTAAATTGTCTGTTTAGAAGTCTACAGGAGCATTTTTACATGTATGGGCACACCTAAACACAAAAGACTTAAGAAACAGGCCCAGATGAAAACATCTTATTTCAATTCCTCTGTTACTTACAAAAGAGCCATTCTTCCATGAATTCCAAGTGGTCATTTCTTAATTACTTAGTGTAATTATGGCGGAACTGGTTCATAATTCTTATACACATGCTGCAGGTAGGGGAGAAGGGCAGAGTAAGAGAAAGAAGGCTGACCGAGCTGACACATGACACTTAATTGTCATATTAACTATATCCCTTAAAACAAGAGTTCTAGGGGCGGCTAGGTGGCGCAGTGAATAGAGCACTGGCCCTGGAGTCAGGAGGACCCAAGTTCAAATCCAGCCTCAGACACTTAACACAAAACTAGCCGTGTGACCTTAGGCAAGTCACTTAACCCCAATTGCCCTGCCTTCCCCCCTCCAAAAAGCAAAAAGATAAAATATTATTTAAAAAAAAAACAGATTTAATGACATTTTCAATATCCACTTTCTTGAACAGCATCAAGTATTACTCTCGGTCTTAGGTTGCTACTGATAACTTATTGCCCAAAACCCAATCTGGGAGTCTTTTCGCATATGGCATTTTCTACAGCAGCGTCATGAGTTCAATGTTGTGCTTTCTAAACACACAGGGAGAAAGAACAGTACAAAACAGATTCATGCCACAGAGAATTCTTGTTGTGTTCTGTTGTGTGGAAATTCCTTTTGTGATGTTTAAGTTCAGAATAAAAAACAATTGGGGTGGCTAGGTGGTGCAGTGAATAGAGCACAGACCCTGGAGTCAGGAAGACATGAGTTCAAATCCAGCCTCAGACACTTGATACAAAAATTAGCCGTGTGACTTTGGGCAAGTCACTTAACCCCAATTGCCTTCCAAAAAGCAAAAAAACAAAAACAAAAAAAAAAACAGAATAAAAAACAATTTTTTAAAGTTGTGAGGCAGGAGGATTGTGTTCCCCAGAGTTCTTATGGCATAGGGAAGTCACTGGTTTGCTTCTCACACCTTCTCTGAAACTTCCTGTGGTACTTGGCTTATGATGCCCAGAAATGTGGGTTCACCCACTAAAGAAAAAGTGAGTATATCTGGAATTTTTTTTCTGGTTTTCATCAACTCATTTAGTGCATAGCAAAGACCTGGACTTTGTGCAAAAATTTAAAAACCTAAAAAAAATAGCAATGAAAAATTATTAAAGAGCCAACACATTGATGGTCTTGAAGCTTCTTTTCTTAATGATACATACAATTCTGCCGTGAGGCATGGAAGAACAGCTCACAATCATAGGCAATGGGCCATCAGAGTTGTTTCTTGTTGGGGAAAAAACAAGCACTTCAAACATCTTTAAAAATCCCACTGGTATTCCTAGACATATCAATACACACACAGTTGAGGACTGAAATAATTATGTAGGTCATTTGAAACCAAAAGCAGCTTGACCTGAAATACCACCAGTCTGAAAATCAGGTTTTTGCTTGATTTATCTAGATAATTGCCCCAAACCTCTTATCTTCACTCGTGTGGCCCTGATCTCTGCATGAATTTTGTGAACAAATCCCAGTCACTTGATATTAAATTTAAAAACTAAACTATTCCAGAGACATGGCTCACATTTCTCTCACGTCTGCTTTTATTTTCAGTGAAATGGCTGTTTTTTATAGACATGATAAAGCATCAGTCACTTCAAGAGACAGGGATATCATAACGCTGAATAAGTTTGCACTTCATAATTCCAGAGTCCTGTTAAACCCTGGCATCCCTCAGCACTCCAGATCCAAAAAGGAGATTCCAGGTCGCCCAGGCCCCCAATCACCTGCTGACCAGTTCAGACACCCTGGGGATTTTGACACTTACCCGAACTTTTTCACCACTTTATCACGTTTGCTTGAGGTGCCACACATAAAGAACAAAGGAGAAGAGGGGAAATGTGGGAGAGAACAAAACATGGGTGACCTAATTAAGACTTAAATTTGCTACATGAGTGTGGCTCAAGAGATTTTCTTTACATCAATTTGAAAGGAAAGGGGTGGGAGGGTCATTCTGGCCTATTTCTTTCTTGACAAAATTTGGTTTAAATCCATTTAGCTTTTTGAGTATTAGTAATTCACTAATAGAATTGTCTTGAGCCAGACACAGAGCTGGCAAGACTGTGCAGATCTCCCCATAAGCCCTGCCAACTTCAATCCCAATTTGCCACCCCCTCACTACTTACTCCAGCTCTGGATCTCTCTGTTCAAGATGAAACCGTGAACAATTGTGTGATAATAGCCTAAAATAAATAAATGTAAAATAGGTCAAGACTATCATATCTATTTCTGTTTGTAACTGAAGAAAATTTGCCCCATTTCCAGAGGCAGAAAGAGTCAGGGACATTTGAACCTCAAAGTGAACTGTAAGAACAGATCCAAAAAATTGGCCTGAGTTCCCTCTTTGCCCTCCCTCACTTACCAGATTTTTAACTTATAAGTTTTGTTATTCACTCTTTTTCCTACTTACAAAAAGTGCTTTCACATTGCTTTCAAAATTATTTTTAGTTACTGGTTTACAGGAGGCCACAGACGTGTTAAAAGAAAAAAATGGTAAAGGATCAAATTGGAAAAAAATCTACAACAAAGGAAACCAAGGCACAGTTTCAATGAGTATTAATTTTGGAAAGATTTTTACTTACTGTGCATATTCAGTAAACGACTTAAGTTTTTGTTTTGTTTTCTCTAACCCAGGGTCCCGAGAGAGTCATTACTGGCAATCATCTCTCTAATTCAGATTAACGTTTCTAAGTACATGTTGATATAATAGAGCACAATGCCTGCAGACGCTCCCCTGCTATGGCCCATTAGCCGAAGCAGGGGACTAGGAAGTGGACTTCCTGGGTCTAATTCCCAGCTCTGCAATTGTTAGCTTGCTGGGGCTTGACTCTCCTCTATCTGAGAAGTGGAAATGAGAAGAAAATACTGGGAGATTCAATTAATAAAAATGTACAGAAGAGAACATATTGTTTGCATACATCTAGTGTGCAACAGACTTCTAATATACTACATGTTACCTATAGTAAATAAAAATAAAATTTACATTAATGCTCAGTGACTAAATTGGGTATCTATACTAAACTTAGTTGTCAGTCACCTCTCCTCATAGAGGATTGGGGGGAGGGGATCTCAGGAAGCACTCTTAAGCTTGGTTTGGGGGACAGTGTGGCTTTGAATAACTTTAATTTGATGGGGGGCAGGGTGCCTTTGTATGAAGAGACCATTTCCAAGTGATTTTTTAAAATTTTATCTACTCTGGCTTATGAAAGATCCTCACCACCCTAATAACACAGTCAACTCAAATGGACTCAGGAAAAGACTGCTTTCATTCATGCGTCCAGTGCTCATAAGGCTGACTTCTAACAATACTAAGCATCTGATAATGAAACAGAATTAGAAAACTGGGCTTCATGTTTAAATGCATAGAGGGGGAAAAAAACCTATTGGTTCATTTGAGGAAGAGTCCCCTAAATGCATGCAGAATAACTCCCCAAGAGCTATTTGAAAATTGTTTAATCAATTAAGGAATAAGAACAACAAATGGAAGGTTTTGCAGCTATTAAACGAAAATCACAACTTTCATTAAAAAAAGTGAAGGTCTCTGTAGGAATCAAACAGCAGCTTCTGACTTGTAATGCATTGTGCTCTGCACATCTGCTTTCTGCTACCAAAATTTTAACACGTGTATAAACAAAAACAGGATTTATGCTCTTTCTCAAAAACCAAACCAAAAAAAAAAAATTCAGTTACTAAACTTTACGTTTTCTGGGTAGAACCCGACTGAGAACACGGCACCAATTTCACTTTTTCCTAACCTAGACACATGAACTCTACAACAGTAGGCCATTTCACCAACTGTTTTATCAGCAGGGGCAGATTTAGAAAACTCTGGGGAAAAGACAATAGCTCAAGTCCGCTACACTGGGCACCAAGAAGAGGCAGGGCTACCAGACAGGTCTGCTGCATCCATGTTCCTATAGCCATGGTGGTTAAAGTGGGAGAATTAACTTCACCTTTACCTTCTTTTTTTAAAGAAGAAATTAACGTCTTTTAATATAATTTTTATTTCTTTAGGGAGATTTATAGTAATGTCTACCATTGAATCGTATGTAAGAAAAATAGAGCAGGATAAAACTAGGCTACTAGTCTAACTCCTTTGTAAGCTATATTAAATAAAAATCTGAATTCAACACATTTAATAAACATTTATTAAACATATACCATGTGCCAGGGAACACAAAGATTTTTTTTATATTCTCTCCCCTCAAAGATCTTACATTTTACTGGTGATTTAAGATTAGTCACAAATTCCAAAGAAAGATTACAAATCATTTTTATGATCGATACTAAGTAGGTAAAAACATTCTATTTCTGATATATACTACACATGCAGAGTGAAGAGTCACACATACAACTCGATTATAAAATTGCTCTTCTGCTAGGATGCTTTTCAGTCCATTTGTCATAAAGATTTATGTGTAAAGGGTGACTTTCTAAGCCTAACTTCATTAAGGGGGGAAAAACTCTCAAAACAAATTGCAATAAAGCTATTAATGTCATTTTAATTTCTTGCTTAATTTCCAGTTTGTGTTACTCATATGCTTCCCATCAGATGAAAACATTTTAATTAGAATGAAGTGAGCTTAAGAAAACTTCTCTAATGAGTAAGCTTTTTTTATTATTAAATTTTGTTTATTGGGTTTCATATGAATACAATGATGCAAAAAAAAAGCAAAGCATTATATTTAAGCAGAATAATATAGTTAAAACACAGGCTCTCAGTGAACTCTTAAGAGGCAATTAAAATTTTGGTGCTCACACATACAGCTGATTTATTTCTCCCAGTAAGATCAGGCATTCCTCATAACACCAGCTAATCCAAAATGAACAGCTAATTGCTCCATCTACATGGGAATAATACAAGAAAATGATCACAAACCTGTTTAAATGGGGTCGTGTTAGATGACAGTGTACACTTTGGGGGGAGGGAGGGAGGGAGACTAAAAATGGATTTAAAGTTAATATGAATTTTACTGGGGTACAAAGTTAGAAGCTTAAAACAACTTTTTTTTTTAATCCATGAATACATTCACATTTAAGAAAAATTATCTTAGAAGACAGAAAAACCTGGTCACTTGGAGCTCAACTTAGCAGGCCTTACTATCACCATAAAAAAATAATAATAGTATTTGTGCTGACTGAAGTTTCCATGTTCACCTTTAAAAATATTTTACTTTTTTCCTGGAATGGAGGGTAAAAAAGCCTTCCCCAGTTCATTAGCTTTATGATTCCTTAAATACATAGTGTGAATAAAAGTGAAACCAGCAGACAGAATTCACTGTCCCTCAAGCACAAACCTTAACTAGGCTGAAGGCCCACCCTTATCAAGCTAAAAAACATTCCGGGGGGAAGGGCTGGCATGCCTGAAAGGCCCCTTTTAAGATGCCTTTGTGCCTAAACATCTTGTAGTGGCTGGCCCAGCTGACTGACCAAGGTGGCTTGGCAAGAACAGCTTGGAGGTCCTGTAATAAAGAAATGGGATTCTCCTGAGTCAGGTGACCCTTAAAACACAGCAACAAAATGTATTTAGGCAGCTAAGACACATGTACGTGGCACTTTTGTTAGATGCTACGGATACAAAGGAAAAATGGGGACTAGTCTTTGACCTCAAGAAGCTTACAATCACACGGAGATCTAGTATTTAGAAATAAAGTATGGAAGGAGAAAAACATTAAACTAGAGGGACCAGAAAAGGCTTTCTCCTAGGTAGTCATTAACTTCTGAAGTTCACTTAAAAATACCTCAAAACCTTTTTGAACTGGCTATGGGACAGCAAGACACTCTCACCTGGATGATTTCAGAGGACTGAGCCCTTGCCAGGTAAGGGGCAAGTCCATGTTCCAAAAGGAACTACAGGTAGCAGAGATCAGTATATGAACCTAGAGAGAACAAGGAAGCAAAAAACGGGTTTTCCCCACAGCTGCGTAAGATGATACAAGTCTAGAGCACCAGTTGCCCCTGAAGATCCTCAACCCATTCATGAAGAAATCACTAGTAGTTTTAGTCATAAACATACAAACTTCTGTAAGGATTGTGAACCCTTTGGATTCCGCGTGCATTATTTCTCTTATAATAAACCTGGTTTTCATGTAACTCTTTTTTGTTTGTTTGTTTTTTGTTTTTGGAGGGCAGTTGGGGTTAAGTGACTTGCCCAAGGTCCCACGGCTAGTTTTTTGTGTTAAGTGTCTGAGGCCGGATTTGAACTCAGGTACTCCTGACTCCAGGGCCGGTGCTCTATTCACTGCGCCACCTAGCCGCCCCTTTCATGTAACTCTTGTGACATTGTGACTGCCTATTGACAAAACACATTATTCTTTATTATTTTCATCAATTATGTTGCCTACCACGTAGGGGGGAAATCTCTTGGAATTCTAGAACAACATTCAAACTCAAACCTAACGCCATCAGACTGCTAAGAGTAAACATTAACTGTGTATACTAAGTCCCACTCAAACATAACACTGTGGAAGATGGATCCAAGACAGCAGAGTAAAGGCAGGAACTCACCTGAACTCTTCCCCAAACCCCTCCAAATACCTTTGAATAACAACTGTAAACAAATTCTAGAGCAGCAAAACCCACAAAAAGGCAGAGTGAAACAATTTTCCAGCCCAGACCATTTAAGAGGGTTGGCAGGAAAGGTCTGTTGCACCAGGAGACGAGCACAGTCCTGCACAGGCTGTGCCAGCACAAGACCCAGCCCCAGGAAACCGGGAGGCCTTGGGGCGACTGACTCAGTAACAAGTTCCAGACCTCTCAACACACCAATGGTAAGGGGATCAGACAATGGGTCAGAAGGAGATTTACAGAGGTCCTAGTCCCTTTGCTGGCACCAACAGCAGGACTCTCTTTCAATCTATGATATGATCTGGGTCACAGTCCTGGGGTCTTAGTCCCAGCTTGAGGAATACTAGCACAAGAGAACCTGAGACCACAGTGGAGCAGCGACCCGGGTCACAGTTCCATGGCAGAAAAGACTGCTTGTGGTCATTCACAAACCAGTACACATAGTATGGGAGAGTAGTAAACAAACCCACCTCTCCCTAGAGAGCCAAAAATTTACATGTCCCCAGAATTACCTCTAAAAACAGCTACACACAAAAAAATCTGAAGCTTGGGAAAGTGCCCTCTCTACCTGGAAAGCAGAGCCCCACTTTAGAACAGAGTTAAAAGTCAAGAAATAGGGTGGAAAATGAATAAACAGAAAAAAAAAAATTCTGACCACAGAAAGTTACTACTATAGTTGACATGGAAAATCAAAACACTCTGAAGACAACAAAGTCAAAATTCCTGCATCCAGACCCCCAAAGAAAAATATGGATTGGTCTCAGGCCATGGCTTTTAAAAATCAAGTAAAAGAGGTGGAGGAAAAAATGAAAAGAGAAATGAGAGTGATGTCAGAAAATCATGAAAAAAGTCAACAGCTTGATAAAGGAGACATCAAAAAAAACTGAAGAAAATAACATCTTAAAAAACAGAACAAGTTAAATGGTTAAAAAAAAGGCAAAGAAATCCAATGAAGAGAAGAATGACTTGAAAAGCAGAATTGGTCAAATGAAAAAAGATACACAGAAATTCACTTCTTAAAAAAGTAAAATCAGTTAAATGGAAAAGAAGGTAACGAAAGGTCACTGGAGAAAATAATTCCTTAAAAGACAGAATTGGGCAAGTGGAAGTTAACAACTTTATGAGACATCAAGAAACAATCAAACAAAATCAAAAGAATAAAAAAATTAGAAGAAAATGTGAAATATCTCATTGGGAAAACAACTGACATGGAAAATAGAACCAAGAAGAGATCATTTTAAAATTTATTAGACTACCTGAAAATCACGAAAATAAAAAAACCTAGACATCATCTTTCAAGAAATTATCAAGGAAAATTACCCTGATATTCTAGAAGCAGAGAGTAAAATAGAAATTGAAAGAATCCACCATTCACTTCCTGAAAAAGATCCAAAAATGAAAACTCCTAGGAACATTATAGCCAAATTTCCAGATCAAGGAGAAAATACTTCAAGCAGGCAAAAAAAGAAACAATTCAAATACTGTTTGAGCCAAAGTCAGGATTAATACAAGATATAGCAACTTCTACATTAAAGGATAGGAGGGCTTAGAATATGATATTCCAGAGGGCAAAAGAGCTAGGATTACAACCAAGAATCATCTACCCAACAAAAAATATAATCCTTCAAGGGGAAAAAAATAAACATTCAAAGAATTCATGGTGAAAAGGTTAGAGCTAAATAGAAAATCTGACTTTCAAAAATACTAGATGCAAAAGAAGCATAAAAAAGTAAACAGAAAAGAAAAAAATCATAAAGGATTTGACACAGTTAAACTGTTAATATTCCTACATGGGAAAATGATACTTATAACTCCTAAAAAACTTTCTCAATACTGAGACAGTTAGAAGGCGTATACAAAGATAGAAAGCAGAGGTATGAGTTAAATGTGATGGGATGATTATCATTCATGAATGAATGAATGAATGAATGAATGAATGAATGAGAAAAAAGAATGAACTTGGAGAAGGGGAAAGAGAGAGGTAGAATGGGATAAATTATCTGACATAAAAGAGGCCAGAAAGAGATTTTACAGTGAAGGGGGAAACAGGGATAGCAGAAAGGCGAGCACATGAACCTTACTCTCATAAGAAGTGGCTCAGAAGGAATAATACATACACTCAGATGGGTGCAAAAATCTCTCTCACCACACAGGAAAGTAGGAAGGGAAGGGGAAGGAGGAAGGGGAAGGAAGTAGGAAGAGGAGTGGGAAAAGAGCTGACAGAAGTGATGACAGATTGGGGGAGGCAAAAGTCAGAAGCAAAACACTTTTGAAAAAGGACAGGGTATAAGGAGAGAGAGTAGGATGAGCAAGGAAAATAGGAAGTAGGGAAATACATAATTGATTACTGTGAAAAAAATTTATAGTGAGTTTCTCTGATAAAGACTTCATTTCTCACACACATAAAAAAACTGAGTCAAATTCATACAAATAAGAGCCATTCCTCAATTGATAAATGACCAAAAGATATGAACAGGCAATTTTCAAAGTAATCAAAGCTATCGACAATCATATGAAAAAATGCTCTAAACAGTTATTGATCAGAGAAATGCAAATTAAAACAGTTCTGTGCTATTACCTCATACCTGTCAGATGGGCTAATATAACAGAAAAGGAAAATAACCAAATGTTGGAAGGGATGTGCAAAAATTAAAATATTAATGTACTACTGGTGAAGTTTTATACTGATTCAACTATTCTGGAGAGCAATTTGGAACTATACCCAAAGGACTATAAAACCATGCATACCCTTTCACCAAGCAATACCACTACTAGGTCTGTATCCCAAAGGAAACATAAAGAAGGGAAAAGGACTCACATGTACAAAAATATTGATAGCGACGCTTTTAATGATGGCAAAGAATTGGAAAATGAGGGGATGCCTTTCAACTGGGGAACGGCTGAACAAGTTGTATGTGATCGGGATGGAATACTACTGTGCTTTAAGAATTGATGAGCTAGACGCTCTCAGAAAAACATGGAAAGACTTTCATGACAACTGATGTAGCGTGAAATGAGTGGAACCAGAACACTGTACACAGTAACAGCAATACTGTATGATGATCTCCCATGAATAACTCAGTTATTCTCAACAATACAATGATCCAAGACAATTCTAAAAGACCCATGATGAAAAATGCTGAGTCTAGAGAGAGAACTGGTGAAGCCAGAATGCAGACAAAGGTACTTTTTCTTTACTTTCTTTTTTTTTCCTTAGGGCTTTTTTGTCTGTCTTCTTTCATAGAACTTAAGATGGAAATTTGTTTTGCATGACTGTTAGGTCTCTGATACCTCACGTGGGGAGGAGACTCCTAAAGAGGATCGTTGATATTCCACGTGAGAGATGGACGGTTGAACCCGTCCTCAGCTAACAGGAGTACAAGTTGATCACCTGGAGGCAGAATGAAAAGGCTGCACCTGCTTACAATAAACAGGATAATCTCTCCGCCTTTGGGGTGAGACACATTGGCTCGCTGTGGTGAGGGCATGGCCAGGGGAGGGGCCCTAAGGGGCCCTGGAGAAAGGACTTAAATACAGGCTACTTGGAGGCAGGGGCAGTTCAGTGGAGCCAAGCCAGTCGAGTCCAG
>CM053596.1:28304499-28339004 GCA_028646575.1 Pseudocheirus occidentalis | reverse complement strand
GCAAGTCCTGTGTCCCGAGTTTCTCTGTGCAGCTGTTTCTCCCAGAGTGGACGGGAGCCGAGGACGCCCGAGGCCTGTTGAGGTGGGTATAGGTAAGCCCTATACATCCTGACCCAAAAAGATAACCCTCACCTGAATAAAAAACCAGTAACACATGACTATATATGTATAACCTATGTCAAACTGCTTGCCTTCTCAATGGGGAAGGGAGAAAATCTGGAACTCAAAATGTGAAGAAAAAAATGTTAAAATTGTTTTTACATATAATTGGGGGAAATAAAATATTAAATACATTTTTAATGTAACAATATCAAATATCCAACAGCTTCTGACCAAAGATACTTTTTAAAGTCTTTATCCTATGAGTTTATTCTTTTCTGAAGATATCTTATGAAACTGTTTACTGAACTCAGCTTAACTTAGTACTTACCTTTTCTAATGGTCAGAGTCCAGCACCAAGAGTTCTAATTCTTCCCTAAGCCAGAAGATAAAATGTTTTCATTCATTTGGCTACTGTACAAGCTCTTCTAATTCCCTTCCAACTGGCACTTCCTCCTTTGCAGGTTTCTCTTAGCTTTTCTTCTATCCTGACCCCCAAATTCTGATTTAACATTATTATCAGTGTAAAGAGAAGTGTGTTTATCTTCTGTCATCAGATGATGACACTGTCCTTAAGATAAAAATAATTATGCTTCCCAACAAGTAAACAAAATAAAATGTAAGTTCTTGAGTTAAGCCACACTTATTAAGCTGCTACATAAAAGCAGCTATTCTCCTATTACCATGAGCTAAAACATTTCACTTTGTAATAAGAAATCACCTAACTCCAAGAGGGTTGTATCCAAATGAAGATAAGATGGAAGGATTCAAAGAGCCAAAACGTACTTTTTAAAGTATGGGCCTCACTTCTGAAAATAACTGCAGTGAAAACCTAAAAATAGACCAGAAGCAGACAAATGCTTGTTTGGGTGAAAGGATAAGAAATTGGGAGGAAAATCCTAAGAGGTCAAAGTGAATAGCACTGGATACCACAGAGAAGATCCATAGTTATTTTCTCCAGCTCACATCCCAGGATGCTATCGGTGGAAGAACTGGAATGAATGGCTCTTGCTCATGGTGAACTCACTGGATTATTCCTAAAAAGGATATTATGAGATTTAAGATGGGAATCTTTTTTTTTTCTTTATGTTTTTCCTTTCTATCCGGTGCCTTTAATAATTAAAGCTAAGGTGTCAGGATATACCAAGTTTCAGCCAAAATTAAGAGGGAAGCATAAGTCACATCTTAATTTTGAATGCCAGAGTGATGAGATCTGGAAATCCAGGCTGTTGTAGTGTAATCCAATATTGTACTTAGCTGGTACTCCTAAATAATGCTTTGTCAGCTCTTGTGATCTAACACAAAATGGCATGTTTTATGATATACCAGTTAGGCTATGTCAATACTCTTGACTTTTAGCTTAAAAGCTTTCATTAGTTCACAAGATATCTATGCCCAATGAACTATACTGATTCTCTTCAATTATCACAGCACCCAAAGAATTGAATCAATTTAATTACGGGCAACCACAATTCCATATTATCCTTGTGCCTGCCATGTGGTACCATCATCAAAACCCACGTCTAATAGGGAAAGCTAACAGAATCAAGACCAATGAGTATGTAAGTATGAGGAAAAGTCCATCTCCTATAGTCATGTCATTTTATATTAAATGTTATTAATATATATGTATGCATAAACACATGAATATACTTTGACATTCTTAATTATCCATGATGATGAGAACAAATAAAAGATAAAGTAGATAAAAGAAATCCACAAACAAAAAAGTTCATTTGCAAAAATAGTTTCAATCTCTTCTTCCACCAACCCGTTCAACAATACTGCTAATAAATGGCTGGGGGAGGGGGAGGGAGGTTGGCTTTGGCTTCCCCTCTGTCAAAGTACTGATCCTAAAAAGAAAACCCACAGAAGTATGAGGGACTGGGAGGATGGGGAGGAGAGTGAGGAAATGGATAACCAGCTCAGGCAATGGTTGTATATATATAACACGAGCTCTTTATTAAAAGGATTACTACATAGTACATTTCTGAACACATTTGGAGACTTCCACAAAAGGTTGGTGGTCAGGTCCTCACCTAAGATTCTTAGATGTGCCCTATAGATGCAGTGTAACTTCCAAGTTATGACAACAGTCATCACAAGCAAGGACTTTGTCCGTCCTCATCGCGTAACAACTCTGCTCTTAGCGCCTCTGTGCCATCTCCTCAGGAGCGTCTGTTCACTTGTCTGGGACGGACACTTGCTTTCATAAAATCATTTTGGGCATTTTAAGCAGTCTGTCTTCTGCCCCTATCTCCTTTGTAACTTAAGGGCCTCAGAAAGCATCCGTTACAGTCAGAAATGACGTGTGGAGCAGGCTCTACCAGTGCCTGGACCTGAAAAACATGCCAAAGGCTTCGTCAAAAGCCTCTCCAGCTGTATGGTGTGATATTAAAATAGGATCTTTTGCAAATTTAAGTGCTCTTTTCTCCCTCAAAGTTTTTTTGTGTTTTCCCCCTTTGTTTAAATATCTGTTGCTTATGTTTTGAGATGGGATGTGTAATATAACATCTATAATGCAGGACTTAATAGGAGTCCTGTCTCCAAAACCACAATATGAGTGTGTATCACTATATTTATTAAACTCTAAGCCTTCTCAAACTTCCTTGTTCTTTGGTATTTTTAGGTGACCCTGGTTCCTCAAAGGAACAAAACTTAGCTGCTAGTTTCCATGTTGGTATAAAATCTTTTCAAAGAGAAACATTTCCTTAAGATGACAAAGAAAGGGACAAGAGACTGAACCTAAAAGGTAAGAGCAGAGAAAAGAAGCAGGAAAGAGGAAGAGAAGAAAAGGGGAAAGTGCCAAGAGAAGTAAGCAGGAGTGAGCTTCTGTCCCCTCTGGCTTTGTGTGAATGGGGCAGACCTGGCTTCAGTGTACTCCTGAGAGTCGCTGGCATCAAGACGTCCGGTCTTTACGAAGCATTTACTGTGTGCCAGGCACTGTGTTAAGTGCTAGGAATTACAAAGAAAGGCTAAAGACAAGAAAAAGCCCATACTTTCAAGGAGCTCAGAGAGAGACAGACAGAGACAGAGAGGGAGAGAAAGGAGAGAGAAGAGAGAAAAGGGAGAGGGGGAGAGAAGGGAGGAGAGACAGAGAGGGAAGGAGAGCGTGTGTGTGTGTGTGTGTGTGTGTGTGTGTGTGTGTGTGTAGGGGAGGAATACAATATGCAAATAACTATATTTTTTAAAAAACAAGCTATAGATGGGACAAAATGGAGACAGCCAAAGAAAGCAGGCACTGAGAAAGAGAGGTGGGTAGCAAGCCTTGAAGGCAGCTGGGAGATAGAGATGCAGAGGGAGAGCATTACAGGCATGGGGAATAGCCATGGAAAAGACCTGGAACTGGGGGACAGTCAGGAGGCCAGGGTGACTGGGGGCCCCAGGTACATGCAGGGCAGGGAGGTATAAGGAAACTGGAAAGACAGGAAGAGGGTCAGGTTATATGAAGGCATTTAAAAGACAAACTAGAAAGAATTCATCCCAGAAGTTCACTTGTAAGTCAGCTGCCTGGAAATTAAATCCCCTTCACCCCTAAACAAGCAATGCTGTAAGCCAGTTCCAATGTCAAAACTATTTTCATCATAATGCTAAGACATCTTAATTTCTGGTGTGATATATATCGATAGACATACCACACATAAAACAAACTTCTGGGGAGTGGCAGGGTGGGGAGGCAACAGAGTCCTCAGTAATTTGTAAGAGTGTGAAGGGGTCCCAAGACCACAGCTGCTACAAATGATGGTTAGATGTCTAGGCTAATCTACAAACATCTACTTAACCTGTAACCTAATGGAATGGCTAGCTGGAGCTCAGGGTCCTGGAGACCCGTGACCTGGCAGGGACTCAGCAGCAAAAGCAGAGAAGATGATGCCTGGATACAAGACTAGCAACAGGCTATTTCTGAAAGAAGTACCAGTACTGTGAGCTGCTTTGTTCTTCTCTTCTTATATATCAGTGACCAGAAGGCTCTGCAGTCCTCCCCCTTCCCAACAAAGTCTGACCCACTTTAAATCTAACTCCTTACTGGCTCTTTCTTTATAAAATGAAGCTTAGGTTCCTCTGCTCCTTTAAACAAAAGTGTTCCCCTGACCTTGTTCAGTGTTATTATCTCACATTTCTTCGGTTTCCTGCTAAACTTCTGGAAAAAGACTTCTATCTCTACTGTCTGCCTCAACTCCATCACACTCAACCCTTCTAAATGAATGAATGAATGGGTATTTCAATGTTTACTAAGTGCCCAGGACAGTGCTTAGGGCTAGGAATGAAATACAAAAGCAAAGATAGACCCTTGCCCTCAAGTACTTTGCCAGGGAGATGCATTTTGGTCAGGGAATTTGAAGGAACAAACTAGGAACTACAACAGTGTTGATTTGATCACAGTTTGTGATTCAAGAAACCGGGGGGGGGGGGGGGGAGAGACACCAAAGAGACAGAAAATAAGTGGCGATGAGGAAGGGAGGCAATGCGTGGCTGCCAGGGCTTTCCTGGCAGTCCTCTGGAAACTCATGTAATGACCAAGCACAATTCCAGAGGGTGCAGGGTGATGGAGAATGCCGGCTCTCTCTCCGGAGCACCATTCTCCTGAAACTTCTCTACAATCACCAAGTCACTTCTTAAAACCTGGACTTTGCTCAGGACTTTGGTTTCTTGACCTTTCTGCATCTGACACTATTGAACACTGTCTCCTACTCACTCTCTTCTCTTGGTCTCTGTGATTCTGCCCTTTCTTGACCCTCCTTGTACCTGCATGACCAACCACACTTCAATCTTTCTTGGCTCCTTTATCTTCCAGACAAACAACTAGGTAGAGCAGCAGACAATGTTGAGCTTAAGAGTCAGGACAATCTGAGCTCAAATCCTGCCTCAGAGACTCACTAGCTGCACGTGACTCTGAGCCAACCATTAATCACTCTCCACCTATTGTAAAGATGTTAAAAAAAAAAAAAAAAACCACATAGGGAAAATGCTTTGAAAACCTCAAAGCCTTTTCTCTTCCCTTTGTCTTACTTTTTAGTCTCTACTTTTATGTTTTTCATACCCTCCTCCTTATAGGCCTTTCCCTCCGTCTTACTCCCATTATCTCTGTGAAACATTTAGCTTACAAAGGACGCCATGCTAACTAGCAAACTAGCAACTTAAGCTTTGAGCCTTGGAGAAACAAGGTGGCCTAGAACTAGATCTGAGTTGAAATCCTGCCTCAAATGAGTTGTCATGAGCTGGGAAAGCCATTTAACCATTAAGTCTACTGAGAGAATAAAACAAAATAACATAAGCAAAGTCCTTTGCAAACCTGAAAGCACTATTATAAATGCTATCTATTTTCCTCTCCAGTCCACTAAATGTGAATATCCTCCAACCCAGTTTCCTCAGCCGTCTTTCATCTACAACTACCTTCCCCTATAAGTCATTGACTTTCATAATTCAATTATTATCTCTAAACAAATGACTACCAAATCTATCCATTCACCAAACTGCCCTTAAATATCTGAATGTTTCCAACTGCTTGTTGGACATCTTCACCTGGAAAAAGATCCAGAAACCCAATATAACTAAAATGGGGCTCATCATCTTCAACTCAAAAGCTATCCTTCCCCTCCCAACTCTCCAGTTCAACATTCAACTTGTCTCCTCTTGCTCCGTCATCACACATTTAACCAGACCTAAAGAATCAACGTTCAAAAGATCTCTCACATCAGTTCCCCCAACCACCACCTTGATTCATGCTTATCACCTTTTAGTTCAGTCTCCATTATCTCACCTGGACTTACCCTAATGGGTTTCCTCTCTCGAAGCCACTCTTCCTATAATCAACAGCTTTCCTAATGTAAGTATTTAAATAACGTTCAGCTCTTCAAAAACCTTCACTAAATTTCCATGGTCACTAAAATAAAATACAAATGCCCTCAACTTCCAGAGGGCCTTCCAGAACTTCAGTCTCCTTTATTCTGCTTCAGTCTGCTTCAATCTTAGTCCCAGTCAAGTCATTTTCCTCTCTCATCTTTCCCTCATTCAGCAAGCAATTAAGGTGCTGGACTATGTGCTATGTGCTAGGCATTAAAAAAAAAAAGAAAATGAAAAAATGGTGCCTTCCATCGCAGAGTTTCCATTTTCCCAAAAGAATACAACATTTACAGGGCAGCTAGGTGACACAGTGAATAGAGCACTGGCCCTGGAGTCAGGAGGACCCAAGTTCAAATCCAGCCTCAGACACTTAACACTCACTAGCTGTGTGACCTTGGGCAAGTCATTTGACCCCGATTGCCCTGTCTTCCATTTCCAAGAAGACAAAAAATAAATAAAAATTAAAAAAAAAAAGAATACAACATTTAAAGAGATAAATACAGTCTAACATGTGGAGCAAGAGAACACTCATAAGTATGGGGATCAGGAAAGGCTGCCCACAGGAAGTGGCACCTAAGCCTTTAAGGAAGCTAAGAATTCTAAAAGGGCAAGGTAAGCAGCCATCTTAGTCACAGGAAGCAGTTTGTGAAAAGACAGAAGACAGAGGTAGACTGCTGAATTTGGGAAACAATGAGGAAGCCAGTCAAGCTGGTATCAAGAATATGCGAAGCGGAATAAATGTGAAATAAGTCTGGAGAGGACAGCTGGATTCAGGTTGAGAAGGACTTCGGAGCTGAAGGACCTGTATTTTACCCAAGAAGCAACAGGGACTCACTGAGGATTCTAGAGCAGCTAAAACCACAGACTGACCAACGCTATGAAAACTATTTTGAAAGCTGTATTGGGAATGGAAGGCAAGAGGAAGAGGCAAAAAGCTGGGGACGGAGTTAGATGATCATTCAAAAGCCCAAGCAAGAGGAGTTAAGGGCCTGACCCAGGTTGGTAGCCACATGAGTGGAAAAAAGATGGATCTGAGACATACTGTAGAAGAGAATGGCCAAGATAAGGTAAGCTGATCCGATTGGGGGTAGGGTAAGGGAAGGAGGAGGCGGCTGAAGAGTGAATCAGAGGTGGCAATCCTGGCTGTGTGGAAAGAGAGCAGCACCCTAGGACACACTCCTCCTTCACCTCCACCTATTATAATCCTCTTTTTCCAAGTCAGAGACCTCTTTGGCCATTTCCTCTACAGTGCCTGCCCTGATCCCAATAATCCATTCCAGCTTTTGTCATACATATTTATATTCACCTCTAATATTCCCTATTAGATTGAAATCTCTTTGAGGCTCCATTATTTTTCATTCTTGTACTTCCAGTATCACCCCCAGTACATGGGAGCGAATGAATGCTTAATAAATGTTTACTGAATTGAGTTTGCCTAAGAGTACTAAGATTTCCAGGACAGAGCAGGGGCTGGACTAGCAGCAGGGGTTTCAGGGGACAAGACAGAGACAGCTGCGATTCTGCCAATGGTTATCGGCAAATGAGGAATTGCCTGTACAGGAAGGAGGTGTGTCAACTGTAAGCTAGAGGTGATTGGAAGTGTTCAAAAGTACTTGCTTTCAAGCCCATATATAAAATATCTCACTGTTTCTTCACAGTGGCCCAGCCAGAGCTGCATGAGGGGGCCTACTCACCCTACCTGGTTAAAAATAAAGACTGTAAAGTGAGTAGGTTGGACTGTGTCATCACACAATCCCTGTAGAAGTGTGGTGAACCTTTTTTCAGAATAATGTATTTTTTCATTCATAAACTGAAGGAAATGCTAAATGTCAGCTGAAGGTTAGAGAATATAAAGATGTAATTTTTCCCCCCATCCAAGTTCATGAAATACCCTGAAATATACTCAGCAACCCCCTCTGGGGTCCATGGACCCAAGGTTAAGTAGCCCTGAACTAGATAATCTTTAAGGTTCGTCTGGCTCAAAAATGCCACAATTATGACCCCCTTTTTCTGCATATTATTATAGAGGAAAGAGAAACGTGGGAGAAGAGTGAAATTAAATGTAATCCAAAATTTAATCCAATTCAATTCAACAAACATTTACTGAGCGCCTACTATATGTCTCAGGTCCTCTGCTATGCACTCTGGTTATGAAGACACAAACCAAAGAATCTTTGTTCTTGAGAAGCTTATGCTCTCCTGGAAGCAGCAAAGTATACAGCATACTAATAATTCTGGGAATCAGGAAAGGCCTCGTGTAGCTATGTTTGAAAGAAGACAGGAATTCTACTCCAAAGTGGAGGTGAAAGTGACTTGAAGACCATTTGGAGTTGTTAAAAATAAAACTTTCTCAGACCCTAAAATCCATCTATCAGAAGGATATCTAACTCAATGAAGATCAATTGTTTGGAAGATTAGGGAGTCCAAGTGAGGGCAAGAAGACCAAGAGGTACCTCTGCCTCCTCCTTACACAGTGAGAAAGTAGGGAAAGAACTATCAATAAAGGATTATGTAGCCTGACCTCAATTTTTTGAAGACTCATAATTTAATTGTAAATAAATGGACTAGCAGGCTTACTTAGTTATTAAAATCACTCCTTACAAGGTCTTTGAGGCATATTTTTCCCTTTAAATTGCAGCTAATTAATCCCAGGTCAGAGGCAACTTTGGGGCTTCTATCTGCAGTATTTCAGGGTATGGGCAAACCCAAGGAAAAATGCTACTAATAATAAAAGAGAAACAATAAGCACACATTGACTGGCTAAAACAGCTTTCTTTAAAGGTGTTTTCAGGGCTTCATTTATTCTCATAATGCCCCCAAGAAAGAAGGGAAAAGCACACATGACTAAGCATATTTTGAACAAGGAGAAACTAAAACTAAAACTAAATCATCAACAAATGATTTCATCAGTTTCTTGCTTAGTCTATGTTCTGTCAAACAACTTCATGGACTGGTTATGGGGAAATGTGTTTTACACTTAACAGTAAGGTTGTTTTAACTGAACTAAATGACTCAGCTAGTTGTTTTGGATCTGTGTGGACAGTTTGAGACATTTAAAGTACTTGATCAAAGTAACCCAGATAATCAGTGGCATGGCCAGAAGAGAACTGGAACCTCAGGACTTTGAGGTGAGTGCTCCTTTCTTGGGGCTGTGCTTAAATAAATGATGTCTGTGTAAGCTGTAGCCCATTCTAATTCTTCAAATATACTAAGCAGGGAGAGGAAGTGTGCCTTGAAATTAAATCAGAAATGTTTCCATGCACTGGCTCCCTTGGAGCACCTAGTTGTTATCTTAGAATCAATTTACGAAGCAGAAAATTTGGCTTTCAGAAATCAAATTCTCAAAATAAAATACTGCCATGAAAATTATTTTCTTTAACAGCTGTTAATGCTTCCAACATTTGCTTAAAAACACAAAGGGGGTGGGGGAGGGAAGGGCATTTGAAGACATCATCTTAGAAATACTGTGATCTAATGGGCAGGGATAAGCTGAGTCCCCCATCCCATAGGCAGAGTTTGAGGGTTGCCTCATTTCAAACAACATTTCTGAGAGACACAGTCAGATCTCCTTTCCTCTGGCTTTTCAGACAGTCCGTCTTTCTAGGATGGAGTGAATACAGGATACACCTGGCACAGAGGAATGCACTAGATGACCACTGAGGGTCTCTTATAGGTTTTTAATTCTATAAACAAATTCTCCACCTGAGCTCTGTGCACCCCTCTTCTGCTGCTGCTGAAAAGATGACAGTTCTGCTGTAGAATCAGAGGACGTGGAAGAAGAAGGTGAAGAGTATTGAGGAAGAAATGTCCTTTGGGACCTGGTCACTATTTCTGCTTTGCCTCTGATCCCTAAACTGAGATTCAGAAAAACCACTTTAAACAAAGAAAAAAAAAAGTTACATTAAGTAAGACTGAATGTCAACACCTTTGTCATTTGACTATTAACCCATGTATTTCCAACTCTTTCTGGCTCTAAGAGCCCTCTGTATTCTGGGCTATGATCTCTGCAGTTGTGTGAGCAGAACACTAGCTAAGAGCTCAAAGGCAGCCAGCCTCTCAGGTCTTCACGCTTCATGGACAAAAACAACAAGCTGGTGAGTTCTAAGGAGCTTCTTCGCCAGAGTTCAAATCTCTGATGAACAGCTCACTCTAACTCTAATTTTAATTTGTGGTTCTAATGAATGATATAAACTTTTATAGGTATCAACAAAGCTCAGAGAGGACCTAAATCCATTTCAGCACTCATTTAGCAGCTTCAGCTGTGTGCAATTAAAACATCAGCATTAAATGTTAGAGAATAAAATAATGAGACACTTAAAAAATAATCTGTGCTTCACTGGGCCAAGCTCAACAGAGGTTTCATATGATCATTTATAAGAACACAGATTCCTACCAATATCTACGGCTTATTCCCAGAATTAATACCATCAATTCTCACATTCATTCTAAAAATTAGAATTTTTTAAAAGAACATACAATAGAAAAGTTTATATCTGTAATGTTCATGAAATATCAGAGAGCACAAATCAGTTCCTGTATTAATTGGCTCATGGTATCTGGGCAGCCTAACTGATTAAAAAGACAGCCTTCATACCAGTGAAAAAAGGAAGGGAAGTTTCAATCATCTCATAGTGCTACCTAGGTTTATCCTAAAACTTAAATAAAATAGAAATAAAAGGGGAAGGGCACAAAAGGGAAGGGGGCACAAAAGGGGAAGGGAAGAAAGGAAAACAAACTTTAAAAATGGTATGAGCATTTTATTATCACATATCCCTTAAAATGGAACACAGTACCCAAGTGTTTGCTCCCAATGATATCTGAAACTCAAAAAATGTAACATAAGAATGCAACAAGTGGCAGCTAAAGGGATAAATCATTACTGCTACCATTATAGAGAAAGTAAGCTAAACTTCACATAGAAGTCCACCTGGAAGAACCAAGTGAGGTTCAGGGGTTTTGCTTGCTTGTTTTTTTGAATACCAAGTTAGTTTAGCTTACTAAAACATGGAGAGAAAAGGAAGTATGCTTATAGGGAACATGTACTCTGTTAAACAAATTTGAAAAGGATGAAAACACAGATTATACTTTATTTTTAAAATTGAAATGAATTTTAATACAGGAAATGAAGACAGCATTTTATAAATTTATAGCTCAAAAGGGACATTTCTATTTGGGGGAAGTCAAAGCGTGTTACATTTTAAGAGAGATGAAATGTTACAGCTTGTACACCAAAATTAAAAAATGAAATTAAATTAAAAAATGAAATGGTTACCAAGGTAATGCAGGTCAAGGGATCAAAGGTGAAGGGTCACACATTATTAAAAAGAAATCCAAAAGGACGTCTGCATCATGATCTCTGCAAAACAAAGGAGCTACAGTAAGTAAAACTAGTATCTTTATTAATTTAAAATCAAGTCTCTTGAAAAGAATCCATTCTGACTGAATACAGTACATTTTGCCTATTTCTGTGTAGAGCCGTTTTAGGTATAAAATTTAATTTCAATCATTTGACAATGGAAATTTTTGCTATTATTTACCTGCTATCATGTACTCAATCAAAACATCTTTAATCTGAAATGACTGAAAAAGGCTAGCCTTGCAGATGGACCCTTCCCTCCCCACTTCCACCACACCCTTCTCTGTAAATGGCCAATATATCAGAAATCAAATATGGTCAAAGCAGAGTGGGTCTTTTCTTCTCCTCATGGAATGGCTTCCAAAACTGAGGATTTTATTTTCTAATCTGTTTTGTCTGAAGGAGCTGCATAAAGTCCCCATTACTAAAATGTTTAGCACAACAATGTTCTAGAAAGTCAGTGATAAAGTAATAAATGATAAAATTTTAACTATATCAATTAATATCAGTGATCTCATACTCAACTTTCAATGCATGAAGGAAAAAGATGTTTCTCAAGTTAAATGATTTTTCAATTCTCTTGGAATTATGCAGCATTAATAAAAGTTTGAAAATTATCTACAAATAAAAAATCTCTAATAGGTTATACTTCATCAAAGAGTATAAATTTATTAATGTCACATTAATAAACTTTCATTTCTTAACATTGCCAATTAGAAGGATCAAAAATTTCAGAATGTGCCAAATCAACAGGAAATATATAACTAACTTGACAACAGCAATAACAATAGAAAATGAAATATTCATTATTAAAAATTTCAATTACTTATTTCACTAGTAAATCAACCATAAAGTAAATAACATTGTTAATAAAAAATAATCTTTAATTGTCATCTGAAGATTAAACATAAGTCAACTAATTTTTTTATTTCAGAACACAGTTTTATTAGACACATATAAAGCACATGATACCTTTTAAAAAGACAGAGTCTAAATACATTCTTGAAATAAAGTCCACTTTCCTTCTTCTTTCACATAGATTCTTTGTTTAGAAATATTTTGCATTTGACTTTATTCAGTTAGAATGTACTTCCAAAAGAACTTATATATTAAAATATAGACAAATGTCAAAATATATTTTACTAAATGGTCTAAAAGGAGATCTGAGAGCTTAGAGCAACCAATAAAGGAACAAACTCTATAAAAGTCAAACAGATTTTTTCTGAGATTAGATTTTGCTAAAATAACTTGCAGAATTTCATGCACTGGATACAAGTATGTTACTGCCTTGAAGCTACATTTCTAAAAACATGACTTTTTGTTTTGCATAGCTACTGAAAAGTAAACTAGCATTTCATTGCTCTGGAGTGCTCATCGCACAGTGAAGCTGTCACACATGTATTCATTGCTGGGAGGCATGCAAGCAATTTTGAACACCATAGAAGGAATCAATACCCCATCAAAAGCAACATAGACACTATTTTAGAAGGAACATTATTTAGTCATTTCAGTGTATTTGTAACAAGAGGCAAGAAATCAGTGATGTAAGCCTAGTGAAGTTTCTGATTTCAGTCAAATATTTGTTACTGAAGGAAAAAAACTATAATTCATTTTAGATGAAGCACCTGAACTGCACATTCCCAAAATGAAATTATTTTGCATTTATGCTTTGTTTGTAATTTATGCTTCTCAGGGCAAAGACTATTTCCTTTAGTCTTTCCATCCCCAGTACTTAGTACCCAATTTGGTCCACAGCAGACAAGTAAGAAGCATTTGCTGATAACCGATTGATTATGACGTTAGGCATCAAACACAAAGCTATTTTACTGAGATATATATATATATATATATATATATATATATATAAATGAGGGAAAAAGTATCAATTTCTTCTGGACAATATGATTATAGATACTAGGTACCTTAAAAGTCTTGAAAATGGTTTTTAAAAATACTCACACCAACCCACAAAAATGTGTACTAGCCCACATTTTCCACCAGCTTAGCTCGGCTTTGTTCCAAAGATAGATGATGCTTACTATATATACCTTTCAACCCATCTGCAGTCTACAAATAAGGATTTGTTCTATCAACAGCTAAAGACATTACTAAACAAATCCCCACAAAACAGTCTATGGAAATAAAATGATTTGTTTATTTGTTAAAAACAAAAACATCACCTTTCTAGCTATGCAAACTTTGGAGGTGCCCTGCAGCATCCTGTAATGTTCTTGATAAGACCACACTAAAACAACTGAGAGAATCTTGTGAGTCAAAGTTTAAGAGTGATTTCAGCCGATAAATGTCAACTAAGAGCTATTTTCCAGGTGAACTTTATGTTTATGATGCTCCTATTTCTTCGAGGCCCCTGGGCTTATGTACCCCAGAAGACTCTAAGCTGCTTGAGGTCAAGGGCTGACTCTATTAGATCTCATTTTGTGTATCCGATGTCTCTCCCACAATACCTATTATATAGCTGGTGTCTAATATAAGTTTAATTTAATTTAGTTTAAAAATGAAGAGACCTAGAAGAACCCAGGCCCCAATTTAAATTAGGAATAAGTTAGTAAAAGGATCTGGAACACCATTTATTGATTTAATCTGGGAAAGACAGCAGTGGAAAGCAGAGTCAAGAAACCACTGCTCAGGTTCAATGTTGATTTAAGGATGAACGGAGGCTTCCACGGCTCATAAAGCAGTTAACAAAAGGAGGTCTACTTAGTGACACAAGAAAAGATATTCACAAGGGCACTCTGGCATTCAGTGTGAGCAAATGTGGTCGTGTCCCCACCCCCATGCCCCACCCCCACCCCCAGTCTCCATATGGAAATAGTGTGTTCAGCGGGGCAGGATAGAGTATCTTTCCTGGCCTTGGGCCATACCTGACAAATAAGCCTTCTATATCTATAGGTAACCAAGAAGTCACATAAACTAAGCCAAAAGTTATGAGAAAGGTGCTTCAAGAGAAGCACAGCTTGAGTCTTACTCTTTCCCCTTCAATTATGCCCAGGGATAGCTTTGTACTTTATAGGCTTTCTAGGAAATGTGAGCCTAACCCATGGTGGGGAGAAGGGAGAAGCCAGTGACGGGAGGGAAGAGATCCCTGGGAGATACTGATGCTATCAAACCTACTTCACAGGACTATTGTGAGAATCAAATGACATACTCATACACAGAAAGCACTTCATAAACCTGAAAGCACACACACGTGTAGAAAATGTCACGTACGTGTGTGACATAACACATACACACATCTATGTGGGCAAACAATCTTTAAAAAGCACTATATAAGTGGAAATTATAATAATATTCCTCCATTGAAGTCTGACTTCAGTGCCAAATCATAAAGGTGACCCTGGGTTTTCGCAGACTAGGCCACAAGCACAGAGAGGCCCTACCAAGCCAGAAGGGACTGACATACAGGCCAAGTGGTAACAAACTGTATGCCAATTGTCAGAGGGGCACACCAGGCAAGACTGAGGAAGCTCCTACCAGGGTGAGAAGACTATCCGGCCACAGCATCATAATAATAGCAGCAGGCTCTGTGACTTGGATAAGGGGGAAGGGGCTAAGGGAGAGGGATTTGTTGTCATCCTTTGGTTGTTCAGTCATTTTAGTGAGTTCTGACTCTCCATGACACCCCCCCCCCCATTGGGGTTTTCTTGGCAGACGTACTGGAGTGGTTGGCCATTTCCTTTTCCGGCTCATTTTGCAGATGAGGAAACTGAGGCAAGCGGGGTGAAGTGACTCATTCAGGATTACCTGGCTAGGAAGTGCCTGAGGCCAGATTTGAATTCAGGAAGAGGAATCTTTCAGACTCCAGGCCCAGCATTCTATGCACTGTGCCACCCAGCTGCTTCAGGAAGAGGAGCGGGAACCCACCAAAATCACCTATCGCTGAAAGTACTGAAATAATAGTTACACATATCTAAGGGTGTGTGTGTGTGTGTGTGTCAGGAAGACTCATGTTCCTGAGTTCCAATCCGGCCTTCAAAACTTACAGCTGTATGACCCTGGGCCAGTCATTTACTCCTGGTTTGCCTCCATTTCCTCATCTGTCAAATGAGCTAGAAAAAGAAATGGCAAACCACTCTAGTATCCTTGCCAAGAAAACCCAAAAATGGGGTGATGGTAAGTTAGACACAACTGAAAACAACTGAACAACAATATATATACTGTATATCATACCTATTGATAAGTCAATCACTTAAAATAAAAATAAAATCTTTTACAACTATTCTCTGGATGGGAAAATTCAAACCCCGCAGGCAATGCTTGCCTAAAAACTAGTAACTAGTTCAAACAACAGGAAATGTTCAAGGGGGGGCTCAGGCTCAAATTCATCATAAAACATTCTCCTTAACTGCATGAAGAATGAAAACTATGAGACCAGATGAGTTTACTTATGAATTAGCCAACCTAAACATAGGTTTTACTTATATCTCAATCAACCCAAGAGATGCAAAAAAATAACTTTCATGGAAATTCTCTTATGCATAGATGCTTAAAAAGCTTCCCTAAGCTCTCCCATTCTCCTCTAAGGTTCTGTTCGGATGTCTCATTGCAGTGCAGATAATCCAGGGCTCTGTGTGCCAGGAGGACAGATTTTGGCAGATCCAGTCATGCTGGAAAGGCTTCAAGTACAGATCTGGAGATGGGCTGAGTATCTGTTATCAGAGGACCAACCGAGCTAAGCTCAGAAAGGTTCATCAACAGATGGCCACCAGATGATGAATTATTTTGCCCACAAAACTAAGGAAAATCACCTACTAAGGAACGAAGGGATAAGTCATGTGCATTGGAGGGCATGCCCATGCAAATAAAATTAGAATTCACTTTCTGAACCAAAGTACATTTTACAAATATGTTTCTAATTAACTCAGTTTGCTAAGGATCAGTATATCGTTTGGTTCACTTGTCCAATCAACAAACAAACCACACACAAGGCAACTTCTGAAAAATGCGAATCATGACAGAAATCCTGTTCTTTTCATTTCAAGTGAAATACTTCCACAACTAACGACTTCTTATGTCTAGGATAGGCTAGGGAAAAGGACCAGACTTGTGATTTTATTGGAATAGGAAATTCCCTCTACCAATGCAAGCCAAATCTTCCTCTACATCTTAAGAGTCTTAGGAGTAGGGTCCAGAGCTCCGAGGGAGAGTTCACAGGCTGCCCAGAGTCAGCCCCAAGAGATGACCTGCTGCCCAGGGTCACGGAGCCAAGTGTGTGCCAGAGCTGCCTGCGGCTTGAATCCAAAGCTTCCTGACTCCAGGGCTGGCTCACTACCCATTACACTGTAACTGATCTGATATGAAACAAATAAGAAAAATCTAAAATTAAAATTTCAAGAGAAATAAAAGAGGAGATGGAAGGAGAGCTAAAAAAAAAAAAACAAAAAAAAACAAAGCAGGCAACTTCTTTCATATTTTGTTAATCCGTTACAAAATGACCATCAGGTAAAAGCTTTAATCTTGACTTTTGAAAAAACCAACCATTTTAAGTAAACTCAGTACCTAAAAGTAAAAATGTCAAGTCAAAGGTCATTGCAATGGCAAGTATAAACAGATTTCTGTCTTAATCGCTAAAAGCATTTTACATATATATAGCATCAAAAACTGCATTTCACTAAATAAAAAGCACACATTGATTGCTTTTATTGATACTGACACATCTATATTCGTGTTTCTGTTTTCAAGCATGTCAAAAGATCTGTGTATGTTGTTAATGTGCTGTTTGTGAATTATCAAAAAGTTGAGTGGAAATGGAAACACACTTATTAACTGCTTTGTATCAAAGACCGTGCTAAGCCCCAGGGATACAAACAGAAAATAAAGGCTTTCCCTGCTCTCAAGGAGCTCCTCTTCTAACTAGAGGAGACAATCCATCTAGGAGGGGCCATGGTTATATTCTGTTCAGGGATCTGCAGCAGAAATGAGATGAGGGGCAACATCCATCGACGCCCAAGGGAACCAGGCTGTGTAAGGTGGGGTCGCCTGAGAAGCTCTGCTAGGCCACAGGCTGTGTTGGTAGGGCTGGTCTCTTTCCCTGCCAAACTTTGCCTATATTTTCTGTATATGTGGCTGTCTGCATACTGTCTCCCCAATTACACTGTGAACTCCTAAAGGACAGGGACTGTTTTTGCCTCGATTCATATGCTCTGCACTTAGCCCAGTGCGTGGCACACAGCAGACACTCAGTGAATGCTTGCTGACTGGATGAATGATTATGGTTTCTCTTCCCCCAAAATAAAAACTATCCACAAGTACACCTTTCCACCTACCTCCTCACCCCTTCAAAAACATTCTCAGAAATGCATACATACTTATCCATGGTAAAGAAGTTAATGTACTACAAATTCAGTTTATCCTCTCCTATAGAATTTCATGACTCCTGTTTTTTCCCCAAACAAGGGTTCAAAGTTTCCAAACGATATGCAGGTCGAAAGCACAGTGGATAGAGCACTAGACCACAAGTCAGGAAGAACTGAGTTCAAATTCCACCTTAAATATGCATTAGCTATGTAACCCGGAACAAGTTGTTTAATCTGTCTGCCTCAGTTTCCTGATCTGTAAAATGTTGGAGGGAAGGTTGTAATAACAACAGCACCTACCTCCCACGGTTGTTGTGTGGATGAGGTGAAATTTGTAAAGCTCTTTGCAAATCTTAAAGCACTATATAAATGCTGGGCATTATTATTATTGTGTCCTATATTTTATTTGATGTTTACTATGCATGTTAAACTTTGCTTTAGTCTATATTTGTGATTTCTTCAGCATAGGGAGGTCTCAGGCAGATAAGCAAGACCTTAATCTAATCAATGCCTCAGGCTCTTGCCTTATAGAACTGCTAGGGGCACTAAGATGGTCAGTGATTTGTCCAAGGTCACCTTCCTATTGAAGTATGAGAAAGAATGGAGGTCTCCTTGATTGAAAAGTTAGTTCTCCATCCATCAGACCACACTACCTCTCACAGTGATTACTATGGTTAATATATGTAACAATCCAAATGATAAATATAATTGAGAAACCATAAATATGGAAATGAACATAAGGTAGCTATCATAAAAATATTAACTTTTCAAGGAGAAATGGACCTTAGAAATTCATCTGGTCCAACCCCTCCTTTTACAGAAAAGATCTGAAGCCCAAAGAGGAAGTGATCTGTCCAAGGTCTCCCATGGAGAATTCATCATGGGCCGAAACCCAAACCCAAGTCTCTTGACACCCTAATTCCTCACCATCTTCCACTCAGCACCCAGAAACGATTCTGAACAAGTCACTTAGCTCACCCCTAATCAACAAAGCCCAGAGGCTCTCTATTAACTCCATGATCAACCATAACATCCTCTCTTGGGCTTTTAAAGCCTTCCACACCCATCCCCTTACTACTTTGCAGTCTTCTTCCACTTGATCCTCTCCAGGCACTCTAGGATGAAGCAACACTGGCCTCCCTACTGCTCCTCCCACACAACACTCCAGCATCCAACTTCAACTCTATTTTCAACTGACCTCCCCACTCCCCAGGTCTAGAATTCTCTTCCCTCCTGGATATTCAACTCCCAGATTCCTTCAAATCTCTGCTAAAATTCCACTTTCTTTAAGAAACTTTTCCCTAGTCCCCCTTGAATGCCAATCCAATCAAGTTAATAAGCTAAGCATTTAAGAGACAGGCACCACATTGTGCCAGGCATTGCGCTAAGTACTCATACTAAGTAAGTATAAGTACTGAGGATACCAAGAAAAGCAAAAATAGCCCAACTTTCCCAAAGCTCAGAGTGCAACATCTCCCTTAAGATTACCTGTGGCTATCTTGTGTGTGCACATGTCGCCTCCTCCATTAGATAGTGAGATCTTTATGATCATGGGCTTTGCCTTGTTTTGTATGCCCAGTAACTGGCACACTCCCAGGCTGGCACGCTTCCTCGTATTACCCTAAGTTAAGTGGCTGTTTAACTATCGCTTGATTAAGTTTCTAAAATTCCAAGTCCTAACAATGGCTTCCCCATTAATAAGGTCTTAATCATAGATCCCATACAGTCTTTAACTCCACAATACTTTTGTCATTTTTTTAAAAAAAAATACTAAGAACCTATTAAAAATGTTAAATGTACTATCATCACCTTTAGAAACATACTTTATTGCTGCAATATGATGGAAAACTTCATACCAGAAAGCTACTAGAAGTTATCTTCTAAATAGAATTAGCCTTTGTTAACAACATCACTAATTTTCCTAACAAGATCATTTTCAAGATGACCAAGAAAAACACCTGTAGATTACCGGATCATATGAAACAATGAATATAAAGACTACCGACAAGCATGGGAAGAGACTCAAATGTGAAAATAAGAAAACGCGCCCAACAACTACACCAGCATACTTGGGAAACAAGAAACAACAACAATGGCGTGCTATGGAATCACAGCCAATCCCTGCCCCACAGAACAGATGAGAAAAGGTGCCTAGAGCAGGGCGACTCTGGGAGTGATCCACAAACTGTCAGACTTGACTGGAGTGTTGGGTAGTTGTGCTGACACTCCTTTTGATTTCCTCTTTTGTTTTTATTACAGGGGATGATTCTCTGAGGAAGTGATAGGATATTTATATATTTGGAAATGAAGTTCATATAAAAATGAAAGATACCAATAATTTTAAAAGCACATTCACACATTCAGAAAAAGACTTCATAACAAGTGTTTTACAAAAACTGACTTACTTTCAAAGCTCTATTTTGATATATTCCTTTCAAAGCTTGTTCAAATTTGAGAAAATAAAATACTGTGTACCCCCATAATGGGATTACTAATTGTCAATATTTATTGTGTTTCCTATCAGACGTGTAAAAGAAATCTCATATCAGAAAGCAAATGCTATTAAGTCAGAGGGCCTTCTATTAAGTCACTGAGAATCAATTCTCACTTGAACAACATGAGACTTCCCTCTTAAGGAGAATTTGTATTCAAGCTTGAAATTGATGACTACATTATAGAATTGATCTAATTTTATTTCACTATAATGATACCAATATCACCCAAGATAAAAATCAATCAACAAGTATTTACTAAACTTCTACTAGATTTCCAACCGTACACTGCGCAAAAGACAAAAACACCCGTCACCCAAAGGTAGCTTACTCTCTAGTAACAGGGTAAGTGCTAGACTGTATGGGAAGAGATGAAAAGGACAACCCAAGGTCATAGATGAATAAGACCTAAGGAGGACAGAACTCACACTCCTGTGAAGCAGAATGCACTGTAAAATACACAAATCAATCTCAAGGATTTAGGAAACCTCTACTGTGTGTCAGGAAGACCTTGTGCTAAGTACTGAAGATATGATGACAGAACAAAGAGTTCTCAGCTGCTAGGACCTGACGTTTCACAGAGGAAGATAAATCAGTATATCTGGCAATACGTACAGAATATGCACAAGACTAGTTTAAGGAGGGTGGGGCAGGGGGGGTCACTGGAAACTGAAGAATGGAGAAAATCAGCCAAGATTCCCTGGAGAAGATGGCACCTGAGCTGACTCATGGAGGTGAGAAGGGACTGCATCCCAAGCATGAGAATGAGCTGATGCAAAGGCACAGAACAGAGGGGAAGGGGATCGGTAAAACAGGTAGTAAGGAGCTCTAAGTGTCAAAGAGGTGTTATGACTGACCTTGGAGGGAACAAGGAACCACTGGAATTTACAGAGTAGTGGGACTGGGATCAGAGTTGTCCTTTATGAAGATCACTTTGGCTCCAGTACAGACAATGGACCGGAGCAAGGAGATCTGAGGTGGAGAACAAACAAGAGGCTAACTCAAGAGTCTAGGTGAGAGAGGCTTAGGGCCAGAAAGAGGGTGAGTGGCCATGTCACTGACAAGGGAGATCAATGAGATAAATGTTGTGGACAGAAAACAAGAAAATATGGCAAATGAGTAGATATGTGGGATGACAGAGAGCGAGGAGGTGAAGATTACAAACTACAATGACTAGGAGGATGGAGGTACCCTTGATAGAAACAGAGACATGCAGAACCACTCTAAGGAAGAGAAAAGTGTTCTGCTTTGAACATGATGACTTTACCTACAGGACATCTAGTTCAAAATATCTAGTACACAGTTCAGAATATGAACTGGAGCTCAACAGAGAAAGGAAAGTTAGTTGTGCAGATCTGCAAACACTCTACCTACAGACGATAAATGGACTCAGGAAAGCTGATAGGTCACCAACTAAGAGTAAAAAGCTTCCAAAAAGGCTCAGGAAGAATAAACGAAAAAAACTCCGGACTACTCTCCCCTCTCCCACCCCCCCAAGTCAGCAGTCAGGACATGATGAGAGAGAGAAACATCAAAGTCTGGGACACGGGAAAAGCCCTGATCTGGCAGTTTTAGGGCAGTGGTTTGAATACCAAATCTTTACTTACTGCCATTATGACCTTGGGCAAGAAATTTAGCCTTCTGGGGCTTCACCTCTGCATCTATAAAATGAGAGTTTTAAGCAGTATGGTACAGAAGACTGAGCCGTAGACTTGGAGTCAAGAAGACCTGAGTTTAAGTTCAGCTTCAATCACTACCTAGTCGTGTGACAAGTCAATTCTGCCTCAGTTTCCTCATTTGTTATAAACTTAGTGCCCACCTTCCAGGGTTATTGTAAGGGCAAAGTGAGATCTCTGTCCAGCTCTCTGCAAACCTTCGAGTGTTATGTAAATGTTAGCTATCACAGTCTCTGAAATCCCTGCTGGTTCTAAATCTATGATCCTATCACTATAATCTGTCAATAAGGTTTGAGCACAGAATGACACATCAGTCTCCTCTCCAACCCTAATCTCCCCAACGAGGCTTACATTCGAGTACAGGAGATAAGACATAAGACTAATATTTGAAAAGATAACATGAAAATATAGAGGTTTTTTTTTTTAACTCAGAAGAGGGAGTACTATGTTGTATTAGCTCAGAGGGAAAGAAATCCTTTGCTTCATGGATATCATGGAACTTGAACTGGGTCTTGGAACATTCCAAGCTCAAAACAGTTGTGGAAACATAATGAAAACAATGTAAAAGCATGAATAAAGGAGCTGCATTAGGAATGAAGGAGGAGCAAGCCAGAAACAATGAGAAGACAAACCAGTCTGGAACAAGAATATTTATGTTGCCTAAGCAAGAGAAGATAATTATTGATCTGAGCTCTGCCACAGGAAGATAGAGGACCCTAGGTAGGTGGGTTGTTTGATTTCTCTAGGACTCATCTCTGAAATGAAAAGAGTTGGGCTATAAAGTCTATTTCTTTCTAATATTTTATGAATCTTGAGGGGATATGGTGAAGAGGCAGCTGGGTGGAGCAGTGGATAAAGCTCTGGCATGAACTCAGGGAGACCTGAGTTCAAGTTTGACCCCAAACACATATCAGCTGTCTGACCCTGGCCAAGTCACTTAACCTCTGTCTGACTCAGTTTCCTCAAACATAAAGTGAGAATAACAACAGCACCTACCACACAGGGTTGCTTTGAGGACAGAATGAGGTAACATTTGCTAAGTCTTTATTATAGCAAAGCACCTAGCACAGAGCAGATGCTTAATAAATATTTTGGCTTTGGTTTTAAAAGGAAGATGAAAAGAGTATCTATTATGGACTGACTACCATGAATACTGAACCAGTAGGGTATATGAGTAAGGAAGAAACATGAAGAAAGGGGAACGTTTCTAGAAAATTAATCTGACACCCATTAGTACAAGAGGGACAGACCAGAGGCATGTACTTTTACAAATAAGTCTTGAATATATGCATATAATTTTTAACATATAAAACAAACTTTTAAATGAAAGTGTATCTCCTGGCTACATAGACTTCAGTGAAATAGAGCTATGTGCCAACAAATTGAGAAAAAAAGCATTCAACATCTCAGCTTCTGAGTGCTAAAGACTGCATAAAAATGCATAATTCCCTGCAAATTATTTCTTCTATTTTCTAGTTTTCATACATTTGCCTGGAGAACACAGCTATAAACAGGGAAAACCTTATAAAATGTATTTATAAATCTTTCAACACATAAAAATACTTCAGTCAAAAAAAAAACACCACCACAAGAACACCCATTACCCTCATTTTATATATAAAAGTTGCAAGATTTGTTTATAAAGGCTTGACTATGGACTATATTTTGTCAAGATTACATGTATATATTTTTAAATGCCAAAAACGTCTCAAGAAAACTGATGAAACACACTCAGATATCATAGCTCTGTAAACTTGCCAAACAGAATTCATAAGACATCATGAAGATCCGATCTAAGAAAAGAACACTGGTTTTTACATTTTTAAACTATAGGAATAATTTGCAAACTTATTTAGATTCAAGCACTTATTCCTACAATGACTAGACTTCTCATAATAGTCATTCTTAAAACCTCAACCTGAGAAATCAAAAGGTACCAGTCAAAAGATGAAGAACCAGCAAGTTGCCCATTAGACTGGGAGCTGCTTCAGGGCAGGGGCTGTCTTCCTTTCTGCATCCTCAGCACTCTGTACGGTGCCTAGCAAAGAGCAGACTTTTAATAAATGTTTAGTGAATGACAATCTAATCCCACAAATACACACCAAAGCAGAATGACTTGAAAAATAAATAAACAAGACACCGGAAGTTATGAGGTTTGTTTTTCCTTACATCATTAATATCTATTCAGAAACTCTTCAAGATCAAGCAATAAAATTTATCTAACACCTATAAGGTACAGAGCACTATGCTAGAGTCTGGAAGAGGAGCAGAGTTTAAATAAGACATAATCCTAGCTAGTCCTTATCACATAAATGGTAGGTAAAATACCAACAAAGAAAGCTGTGTTTCACGATTATGCCAGAGGTAACAGTGGTAATTATTTGAAACTAGAATAAAGAATGGAAGAACTGAAAGCTTTGAAGAAATAATCCTGGTACGTATGCATAGTTACTTTTTAGGTAATGAACAAGGTGAGATCATACAAAGTATTCCAAAGTACTGTTTATAATATCTTTGGGACACTGTGGGCATAAATTTTTAGAAAAAAAGAGAAGGCAAGTTATCAAATGTGTATCTTTTACAAGTTATGCTCCTAAAAAGTTTTCTATAAATCAGCTCTATCCCCATTTCATAGTACTATTTCCCTAAGTATTTTATTTTCAATTCTGATTCATTTCCAACTGGTCGTGGCTCCTATCACTTTACTTCAAACTCTCTTTTTAGCTCAGAAACACTTAACTATTTAAATAAAGTCCTGAAGAATCCTGATAATCTCCAAATTTTCTATTTTGTAAGAGCCATTTCTATTTTGTAAGAGCCAGATATCATAAAATTAGATACAGCTGTATATTTTCTTATATTTCTAATTTTGCCCAAACTGAGATAAACTAAGACAACTTTCATGAATTATCACAAAATTATTTTACTAAATCTGATAAGCAAAATGTCCATTCACATATGAATTAATAAGACATTTTACTGAGAAATAAAATTTCAAACTAAACTTACATTTCTGACTTTTAAAGTACAATTAGTAATAAATTCAAGGGGAAAAAAAGAAATTACTGTCTGCCTTTTTTCTCAACCTGTATCTCTTTAAAAGATATCGTTTACATATTAATTTAGTTCTGATTATCAATTGTCATAAAGATGAATCAAGCTAAGGACTTATTTATATACTTGCTAAATCAAGGAGAGTGATTTGTTCCTCTTCTGCAGCTCAGCATTCATATTAAATTCAAATTTTAAAAAAGACTAAATGACTTTCCTTCTTAGAAAATTAAGCATAAAAAAGTCAAATTATGAGGGCCTATCACAAAGGTTAAAGTAGTCTAGGCTCTTTAGCTTGGTGAAATGAAGGTTAAGGGTTTACTTCATAATTGTCTTCAATTATAATAAGAACTACTTTGATTAGTTTTCTCCATCTCCATTCAAAATCTGAAAAGATTAAATGTAAACTCAGCTTATAGCAACAGAGTTTGGTCAGACATAAAGGAGAATTTTTCTATTAAGAAGCCTGGGTATTCTCCACTCCTGGAGACTTCTCTTAAAACTGTAGAAACAGGTTTGCTTTTAGATAGGTTGGGCGCATACCAGGGCAAAACTGAACTGGATGACCTCTTGTGGTCCTTTACTGCTTCAACATGTTCAGATCTTCAAATACGAAGACAACTCCCAGCTCTATGAACTAACACTGAATTCAGCTCTTCTGATTGGCAGTCAGAAATCAGGGATGAGAAGCCTCTTCCTCACTTAAGGATGGCACCAGACTAAATTAAAGAGTCACAATGATAGCATCAGAACTAGCATGTAAGAGCTGCAGACACAAGCTGAAGAACTGCCTTTCCCTGCTCATTTTAGCTGTTGTTTTTTCACATGAAGATCAATCACCATCAGCATCATCATTTTCAGTTAACAAAAGACAATGCTATAATACCTGTCAAACATCCATAAAATGATCTTTAATAATGTGAGGATATTGATGAAACACTGTCCACATGTTATCCCTCACCTCACTTTTCTTTGTATGCCCAAAATTTAACACAGTGCCTAGCTTAATAAATACTTGTTTAATTGATCAGTTCCTCTTCTTTATCTACCCTACATTTAAAAAAAAAATCTTTTACTCCAGCCCTTCTTCAAAGTTCCTTATTTGTCATGTTGCGACCTGCACCTTTCATATAAAAATCATTTTAAATATCTTGGAGAATGTTGTATTCCATATCTTACAGCTATCTACCACCAGAAGAATACAAGCACTAAAAAGAAGGGCCTTCTAAGAGGCAGCAGTTGCAGAGGTGGAAATGCAGCAGTGTGACAGGGGAGAAGGATGCAGCCGCTGTGTCATGCTGACTTGAGTTCTAGTTCTGCCTGACACATCCTAGTATGTGACCCTTAGCAAGTCATTCAACCTCTCAGGGACACAGGCCAACTTGATAATGTTCTCAATTGTAAGGCTGACACCTGATTTGGAAAAGAGAGTTTTCTCACCCAGGAATGCCCTAAACAAAATAAATTTAAAATGTGGGACATTTTTTCCAGAAGTTTGGGGTCAGTCAATAAGTCAACAAGTATTTATTATTTACTGTCAATCAACAATCAATCAATCAATAAGCACCTATTATGTGTCAGGCAGTATGCTAAGCGCTCAGGATACAAAAAGAGGCAAAACACATTAGCTGGCCTAAAGGAGCTTATAGTCTAATGGGGGAAACAACATGCAAACAAATATATACAAAGCAATGAAATAATTAACAGAGGGAAGGCACTAGAACTAGGAGGGGTTGGGAAGACTTCAGGTAGAAAGTAAGATTTTAGTTGGGGCGTTAAGGAAGCTGTGAGATTAATAGTTGGAGAGGAGGAGGGAAAGCGTCCCAGGCCTGGGAGGCAGAGTTGAAAGATGGAGAGTGTTGTTCGTGGAACAGCCAAGAAACCAATGTCACTAGATGAATGAGTACATTGTGGGGAGTAAGGTGTAAGAAGACTGGAAAGACAGGAAGGGACAAGGTAATGAAGGGTTTTGAATGTTCAACAGTATTTTGTATTTGATCTTAGAGGTGAGAGGGAGCTACTGGAGCTTATTGAGAGAGAAAGAAAGGGAGGAGGTAGGACATGGTTAGACCTGCCCTTTAGGAAAATCACTTTACTGTCTGGCTAGAGGATAGATTGTAATTCTGAGAGACTAGAGGCAGGTGGAGCCTCCAACTGGCTGTTAAGAGTAATCAAGGTACAGGTGATAAAGGTCTGCACTACAGGGGTGGCATTGTCCAAGGAGAGAATGCATATTCAGGACATTTTGCAAAGATGAAATTACAGACCTTGGTAACTGTGTGCTAAGTGTTAGGTTTAATAAAGAAAAAAGGGAAAGGTCATTAAAGTAGGCTTGAAACTTCCTGAAGGCAATCTAGTTAGTTCTATTTATTTTGGACTTGAGCTGCTATCCATTTGTGCTAGATAAATAGATACAGGGAGAGAAAAGAACATAGATATAAATACAGACAGAGATTAATATTTGTATACACATACACAAATGCACAAGTCCTATAGATTGTCCACCAAAATGCATGTCATAATCTGTGCAAAGAGACATTCTTTGCCCACTTGTTTTTTATCATGTGGATTGGTCAAGTCAAACTCTTTTAAACGGTTACAGATCTCTTCTAGGAGGCTCTGAAATGTCCTGAAATGGTTGCTTGGTGCAACCAAGAAAATGCCATCTGCTAAAAGAAGCATCTGAAGGTTCTCACTGTCCATAAGGAATAATCCTGCAATTCAATTCTCACACCAAATTTCCATTACAGTAGCAAAATAACATAGCTCCTTATTTTATGCCTTATCAGGTATTTATCATGTTTATCAATGTATGTAAAACAGCAAATGCCGAACAACATTGCCAAGAAACTTCTAGCATTATCAATTACTAATATACCTATTCAATTTTTTAAAAGTTTAATACCTGTAAGAGGAGTAACACCCCAAAACCAGTCATCCTCCATCCTCCACACAGAAAGTGATCTGTTACTCTACTGTTCAACAACCTTTGATGGCTCCTTGTTGCCTCTAGGATAGAATATAAACTCCCCTGATCTGACAATTAGTACCTTCCTCAATCAGGCTTCTCCCACCCACTCCCCTGCATTCCCACTCATTTCATATTACTCTTTCCACAATCAAACAGGCCACCCTTACCCCCATGCCTCTGTAGGGTCTGTTCCCAATGCCACAAAGGGCCTTTCTCTTCTTGGGCCTCTTCCAATTCTTCACCTCCACTCAGATTTCATCTCCTATAGCAAGGGTGGCTTTTCTGAACCCCAGGTATCAATGCATTCTCCTCCCTTCTGAAACTGTCTACTGTCTGCATGTATCCCTCAATAAAGTGTAAGCTCCTTGAGAGCAGGGGTTATTGTGTTTTCTATCTTCATAATCCCCAACACTTAGCACCTGGCGCTGAACATTTGATAAATGCTGGACTTGAGTTAAAGGCTATCATTTCAGATTTTTCACTTCTCTGTACCGTCACAACCAACTCACCGTCAGCAATGACCCATCTCTCTCTCTCTGTCTCTCTGTCTCTGTCTCTGTCTCTCTCTCTCTCTCTGTCTCTCTCTCTCTCAGAAAGAAGGAGAAAGGGAAAAAAGCAACTCAACTGCTAGTTTCCCTTTCTCCCTCAACATCCCCTCCCCCCACCAAAAAAAAAAAAAAGAAAAAACTTCCTAGTAACAAAAAGTAGGGAAAACAAAATAAATCCAAAGGTTCTCCATGTCCCAATAGATGTGTTTCATTGTGTCTCCTGCTCTGCATTATCACTGGTCCTCTGGATGCATATTTGTTCACTATGTGGATCAGTTGAGTCTTTCAAAGTTGTTTATCTCTACAATGTTATCAACAGTATATAAACTGTTCTGGTTCAGCCCACTTTGAAGTGAATCAGTTCATACAGTACTTCCAAAGCTTCTCTGAAATTATCTTTAATCCTTTTTTATAGTGTAATTTTGTATTAAATTCAAACACCATAATTTGTTCTGGCAGCTCTCAATTTCCACTCCCTTTATGTTACAATAATAACACCAGGACCAGGGGTTGAAGCCAGGGTTTAAGGTCACACCAGGGTCCTATTGACAGGCATTGAATGCCAAATCATATATACTCTTATAGAGCATCAAAAGGACTTTTTTAAGACAAAAAAAAAAATTGTAAATGAAGTTTCTGACACAAAGAATAAACTGTTGTATGTAAATATATATATATGTTTCTAATTTTGTCAAGATTTTAAGAACCATATTCAATAAACATTTCAGAAGCAAGGTAACATTTATGAGGATTCTTTCCCCTCAGGAGTTACAAGAACTCAAAATTCTAAAAATATAGAAGTGGAATGCTTAGGTTAGGCTACTCTGGCAACAAAGTTTAATTACATCCAAATGGTGGAAACTGCCATTTGTTTCTGAAGTTTGGTATAAACTCCCATTTTCAAGTTATTTCCAAACTATGGTACAACTACAGCTGTAGGCAGAAAAGCCTTCATTTCCCGGCAGTATTTGGACAACTGCTTCTGCCAAACTATTATGTTCCTTTGTCATTATGAAGAGCAAAAAAAAAAAAAAAAAAAAAAAAAAAAACCATAAGAAACATTCAAATGTAAAGTAGCTACTTGCACATGGAAAGCTGACAATGACATCTTTTCCAGGAAGTTTTAGATGATGAAACTGTTTTGAGTATATACGAGCATCATGATGGATTTGCTAAAATACAAACAGAAGAGTTAGTCTATAATATGGAAATGTTATGCATGATTGCACACGTATAACCTATATCGAATTGCTTAACCACCTCAGACAGGGTTGACGGGTATAAAAGAAGAAGAGAATTTGGAATTCAAAATTTTTTAAATGAATGCTAAAAATTGTTTTTGCATGAAATGGGGGGGAAGTATTTTTTTAAGTCTAAGAAATAAAGGTATCCTGAAAAACGACATGTATACTTTATTACATGAGTATCAACTTTCACTGACCTGATTAAATTCCCTTCTTTGTCAGTATTCCACACCCAGCAGACTTCTCAGTAAATAGTTTATATGGAGGATAACAATTCTTAACAAAATAATAAGAACAAACTGCTACAAAATGATTAGTTAACATCCTCCTAATCAAGCAGAGTGCTTTCTACATTTAGTAGGCACTGAAGCAATGTTAAACTGAACCTTTGCTGAGAGATAAGAAAGCATGCCCAAAAGAAAGAGTCCTATTAGTTGTGATGTCCTCAATGTGTATTAGGAATCAAAGCCTGAAACCATTACCAATACCACTTGATCTTTATAATATTGCAAACACGTAAAGGGAATGCTGAGAATACAATGGGTAAAGAGCAAAAGAAAGCAAAAACAATCAACAAACAGCCTCAAGAACTATTTAACATTCAGAGCTAACATTCTGTCCCCCATTACCTTTCTCCAGTTTTACAATAACCAATTCGGTAAAGCACAGCATAGACCATTTCTAGGCTAAAATTACAGAGATTAAAAGATAATAATCTAAATAAAGATTATCAAACTTTGTTTCCAAATGCTTTAAGGATTCTCTCAACTTGATCTCAAAAGATAAAAGTAATAGCAAAAGTCAAAGAAGATACATCGACTTTGGATGGCCATATAGCTGAACTATAAAGCCAAAGAATTATTCAACCATTTACAAAGAAAACTGTAACATAACAGGCCTAAACTCTTACATAACTAGTTATCAGTTTGGCAAATAATTAAAAGTAAGAGTCAATGGAAGAGAGAAATACACAATGAATAATGCTGCACAAGCTCAAAGGTAAATTTGTAACTGAGTTTATCCTAAACTGGTGTTGCTGCTGTTCAGCCAGTCCTGTCCACCTGTCCAAATCTTCTTGACCTCATTTGGGGTTTTCTTGGCAAAGATTATCTAGTGGTTTGCCATTTCCTTCTCTGACTCATTTGACAGATGAGGAAAACTGAAACAGAAATAAATGACTTGTTCCAGGGTCACACGTCTAGAAAGTGTCAGAGGATTTGAACTCAGGAAGATGAGTCTTCCTGGCTCCAGGCCTGGAGATGCCCTATACTAAATATTATTTTGGCATAAATTCAAAAAGGTTAAATCAATTCAACTACCATTTATTAAGTACCTAATATGTGCCAAGAAAATCCCAATTGGAGTCACAAGAGTCAGACATGACTTAAATGTCTGACCAACAACAATGTGCCAAACAATGAACTAATGCTGAGGACACAAAAAAGGCAAAAGACAATCTCCTGCCCTCAAGGAACTCCCAGGATAATGAAGGAGACAACATGCAAATAACTATCCACAAACGAGACAGAGAGAGGATAAAATTGGGACAGTCTCAGAGAAAAGCAATATTGAACTGAATCAATTAAGAGGGAAAATAAAGGAGCACTGAGAACTTGTAGAAGGTGCGAGTTTAGCTGAGAGCTGAGGAGGGAGAGAGCTCCAGGCACAGAGGACAGCCGGCGAAAGTGTCCTAAGTGGGGAGATGAAGTATCTTATTCCACGAAAAACAGGAAGGAGGCCACTGTCGCTGAATCACAAAGTATAAGGAGAGGAGTAAGACATAAGAAGACAGGGACAGATTAGGAAGAGCCATAAAAGACAGAACTGTTCTACTGGATCCTGGAAGCCAGAGGGAGTCACTGGAGTTTACTGAACAGAAGGATGATGTGGTCACACTTGCCCTTCAGGCAGATATCCCTGTGACAGCAGAGTGGAGGGCAGACTAGAGCTCTGTGACACTGGAGGAAGGGAGACCAAGACAACACTAGTGCAACAGTACAGGCCCAAGGCCCTGAAGCTGGGTGGTGGCAGCTTTCGAGAAGAGGAGGGGTCATTTACAGAAGTAGAAACGATAACACTCGGCAACTAACTGGACATGGAGGAGGAGTAAGAGAACGGAGAGACAACTGCCAGCCTGGGCGACTTGGGAGGATGATGCCCTTGACAGTGATAGAGAAATTAGGATGAGGTCAGGATTTGGGGGAAATATGATGAGCTCAGTTTAAAATGTCTATGAGATATCTAGATCAATTATGCCTAAGAGGCAGCAGCCAGAGGACTGAACCTGGAAGTTAGGAAGTGAAGGGCAGTCAGGAAGACCCAAGTTCAAATTTAACACTAGCTATGTGATTTAAGCAAGTCCCTTAACCTCTGGTTGCCTCAGTTTCCTTAACTGTAAAATGGAGATAATAATAGCACTGTCCTCCCAAGGTCACTGGGATAACCAAATGAGACAGTATATGATAAAAGCACTTAGGACAGTGGCAGCACATCACAGGAACTGTATTAATGCTCATTCTCTTGCCCTTTTCTTCTCTTCCTGGTTAGAAACCTGAGGCCAAACATTCAGAGAGAGGTTAGGTCTAGAAACAGATCTGAGTCATCTGCACAGAGATGAGAACTGAAACTATGGGAGCTAAGAGGATCATCAAGTGAAAAAGCTTAAAGGGAGAAGAGGGCCCAGGACGTACTCATGATCTATGAGTCTCTCTTGTCACCACTTAATATAACTAAATATTCCTTTATAAGAAGTCTTCTTTTTTTTTACTCAATGAAACCAGAAGAAAAACAGTAAGTTTTCCCCTTATACTAAAAATAATTTGTATTCTCTTATGTACTTGAGTTATACTTTGCATACAGTTGCTTATGTGAATGCTATATCCTCTACCAGACTAGAAGCTTCATGAGAGCAGGGACCCTATCCTATTTCATCTTTCTATAGGAGCCTAACAAAGGGTTGTATTTAGGAGGTACTTAATAAATCTGTTTAATTAAAGTCTATTCCAACAGCTTTCTACACACAAGAAAAATAAAATCTTCAGGATCTTTTTTTTTTCTCAACTGCACACATAAAAAGTTATTTCTATATAAAAGGCCCTTAAGAAATGTTAAATTAGGGGGTGGGAGCCCTGATGGCAGAAGTAAAGGCAGGAACTTGCTTAAGCTCATCCCCAAATCACCTCTAATGCCTACACAAATTTTAGAGCTCCAGAAGCCACAAAATGACAGTGAAATACATCTCCAGCTGAAGAGAGCCTGGCAGGCCCAGAGGAAGGTCTATCACACAGGGCTGGGAGCAGAGAGCAGGCCCACAAGGGCTGCACCAGAACCGATCAGGCTGGAACAGATCTCAGGGGAGTGAATCACTGGAAGCTATGAGTTTCCAGACTTCTCAATCCACAAATGTCAAAGACACAGTAAAAGGTCAGTGGGGAAACTCTGCTGCATCTGGATGAGAGAAGAATGAGGTCTGGCCCCTGTCCTGGGGCAGCGGAGGTGGCAGCCAAGGGGGCGGCAGCAGCAGCTGCTGCTGCTGCTGCTGCTTCCACAGCTCCAGGCCCACAGATGGTGTAGTAGGGTCAGCCAGCTGATCAGAGGGCAACTGCAGGAATCTCTTTGCTGGCACTGAGGCAGGACTCTCTTGCTTTGTCCTGCTTAGATCTGGGTTGCAGTCTTGGGTGGCTGTCCTGGGATTAGGAGGAATGCTGGCATGACAGAGCTTGTGGTAGCTGTGGAGAGGGAGTCTTCCTCACAGTTCTGAGGCAGGTACCTAGAAGTAGCTCTAACAACAGCTATGCAAAATCCCAGAAATTTAGAGCAAAACACTCTCCAATCTGGAAGCTGAGTCCCACCTGAGCAAAGAGTTCAAAAGTCAAGTAATTAGGGGGTGGAGCCAAGATGGCAGTGTAGAAGCAGCAAGGTCCCACAGCTCCCACACCGCCACCCTAAACACCCATAAAATATGAGCCCAGACAAAGTCTAGGAAAGTCTAGGACTCTCAGACTCACAAAAATACAGAAAATACATCTCTTGCTGAAGGCAGCTCAGCAGCAGGGGCTCATCTCGGGGCCGGGAGCAGAGGCTGGCCCAGCCTGAAGCCGAGACTGCGGCCAGGCCCTGGGGTGGCAGGAAGGAGCTGAGCCAAGCTGCGCTGCAGCCAGCCTGCAGAGGAGAGCATCTACAGCCTCCAGCACCTCCACATCTGCCAAGACGTGAGGGACAGGAGAGGGGCAGCTCGCACCAGAGCAGAGTCCGGCCCAGCCCAAAACCACAGCCTCGGCCAGGAAGAGCTGAGCCTCCCAAGCTGCACCGTGAGTCTACTTCAGAGAAGATCTAAAGCACCTGCCTGAGGGGATCTTTAAATCACCCAAACCAGGGTCAAAGACTGTTAGTGAAAGTGAAACTTTGAAAATTAATTTGGAGGTGGAAAAGCAGTTCGGCCAATCTGGCACGGGACAAGGAAGCAGTGGGGGAAGGGAACTGCTGGAACCGGCAGCAGCCCCCACCAGGCTGCTTCAGAGCCCCTGGCCTGCAGACTCTGCAGGGGGGCTGAATCAACTGATCAGGGCCAAGTACTCTTGCGTTGAGCGGCCTGGATCTGGATCGTGGTCTTGGGTGGTGGTCCTGGGGTGTGCTTTCAGCAAGCCAAAGCTGGGGGGACTTGCAACACACCCCTAACAGCTCCGGCAGCTGGGAAAACCCCAGCAATTTGGAACACAGCTTTCCCCCCCTGGAAGCAGAGTTTCACAGAGCTAAAAAAAAAACCAACCAATTAATTGACTGGCCAACATGAGGAAAAGGAAGCAAAATAAGAACAATAAAACTCTAGAATCCTTTTTTGTGGACAAAAAAGATCAAAGAATGGAACGGAAGGAAGATAGCCCAGAACTCAGAACTCCCACACCAAATGC
>CM053596.1:28259353-28303999 GCA_028646575.1 Pseudocheirus occidentalis | reverse complement strand
CTACCAGAAAGTAAGAGAGCAGAGCAGGGGAGGGGCTTTACAGTGGGATTGCTGTTTTAGGGTTGGGGCAGGGACAAGACGGGGAGAAAATTTGTAATTCAAAAATGTAATGAAAATGAATGATGTAAACAAGAAAACAAATAAAAAAATATTTTTTTTTAAAAAGTCAAGTAATTAGCTGGGAAAATAAGCAAACAGAGGGGGAAAAAAAAACAGACAACAGAATCTTTCTTTGGTGATAAAGAAGACCAAAACATAGAACCAGAAGACAACAACAAAATCAAAACACCTGCATCAAAAGCCTCCAAGAAAAATATGAATTGGTCACAGGTCATAGGGGAGTTCAAAAAAGATTTTAAAAATCAAGTAAGAGAATTAGAGGAAAAATTGGGAAGAGAAATAAGTGATACAAGAAAATCATGAAAAATGAGTCAATAGTTTGCTAAAAGAGACCCAAAAAAATACTGAAAAAAATAACACCTTAAAAAATAGACTAACTCAAATGTCAAAAAGGTCCAAAAAACCAAAGAGGAGAAGAATGTCTTAAAAACGTAGAGGTGGCCAAATGGAAAAGGAGGTCCAAAAGCTCACTGAAGAAAATAATTCCTTCAAAATTAGACTGTAGCGAATGAAAGCTAATGACTTTATGAGAAATCAAGATATTATAAAACAAAACCAAAAGAATGACAAATAGAAGACAATGTGAAATATCTCATCGGAAAAACAACTGACCCAAAAAATTGAGCCAGGAGAGATAATTTTAATTTTAAAATTATCGAACTACCTGAAAGCCATGATCAAAAAAAGAACCTAGACATCATCTTTCAAGAAATTATCAAGGAAAACTGTCCTGATATTTTAGAAACAGAGGGTAAACCAGAAATTGAAAGAATCCACCTCGTGAAAGATGCCAAAAAAGAAAACTCCTAGAAATATTATAGCCAAATTCCAGAGTTACCTGATTAAGTAGAAAATATTACAAGCAGTCAGGAATAAACAATTTGAGTATTGTGGAAACACAAGATCGAGAAGCTTCTACATTGAGTGATCAAGGGGCTTAATGAAACAGAGAACTTTAAAGCATTCCTGATGAAAAGTCCAAAGCTGAACAGAAAATTGGACTTTCAAATACAAGAAGCAAGAGAAGCATGAAAAGGTAAACATGAAAGAGAAATCACAAGGAACTTATTAAAGCTGAACTGTTTACATTCCTAAATGGAAAGATGATATATGTAACTCATGAGACTTTTCTCAGTATTAGGACAGTCAAAATGTGTGTGTGTGTGTGTGTGTGTGTGTGTGTGTGTACACACAGAGGGCACAGGGTGAGTTGAATATGAAGAGATGATATCTAAAAACTAAAAATAAAAGGTGAAAGAGGAATATATTGGGAAAAGGAGAAAGAGACAGAATAGGGTAAATTTATCTCATAAAAGACGCAAGAGAAAGCTGTTACAATGGAGGTGAAGAGCACAGAGGTGAAAGAGAATGAGTCAATTTTACTCTCATTGGATTTGGCTTAAGGAGGGAATAATACACAAACTCAACTGGGTATCTTACCCTACAGGAGGGAAGGGAACAAGGTGGGGGGGATGATAGAAAGGAGAGCCGATTGGGGGAGTGGGTAATCAGAAGAAAACACTTTTGAAAAGGTACAGGATCAAAGGAGAAAACAATAAATGGGGAGGCAGGATAGGATGGAGGGAAATATGGTTAGTCTTTCACAATATGACTACTATGGAAATGTTTTGCATAACTACACATTTATAACCTATACTGAAATGCTTGTCTTCTCAATGGGGGGTGGGTGAGAAGGGGAAAAGGAAGAGAATGTGGAACTCAAAGTTTTAAAAACAAATGTTAAAAAAAATGTTTTTACAACCAACTGGAAAAATAAGATATGTAGGCAATGGGGTATAGAAATCCATCTTGCCCTACATGAAAGTAAAGGGAAAGGGGGGAAGAGATAGGTTAGGGGGTATAAAAGAGAGGGCAGACTGGGGAAAGGAGAGAGATGGGGCGAAAATCTGGAACTCAAAATCTTGTGGAAATGAATGTTGAAAACTAAAAATAAATAAATTCTGGGAGAAGGGACAGAAATGTTAAATTAGTTAAACTGAATAAAATGTGACCCATCACCCTAAAACTACAGTACACAAATAAACAAGTTAGTTTGGTTTTTTAATCTGAGTTTCATCTACATCAGAAACAAATGGATATTGTTTCTTTTAAAGATAAGTAACAAGATTCACTTAAGGACCACAAGATACCAGTTTGATTGACTGGATAAAATATTCTATTAGTTCTGTAACCTTTCTGGGGTACCTTCCCAGAAGGCAGCTACCACTCTTGGGTTCTATGAATAACCTCAAGGAGCTGTACTCCTATGTTGTTCATCCTTCAAAGAAGATCATGATATTGGGAAGGTGGTGGCATGACTTGCAAGCGAACTTGATTTGAGGGAGGTATTCTTAACACTATCCATGGATAACCTTGTGAGCCTCCACTAATGCATTTCCAATTAATAATAAACCAGTACATCCCCATTAGTTCTCCGAAAAATGGTTTATTCGATAACATAAAAAAGAACAGCATTTACAATACTGCCCTCATACATCTGTGGCATCTCTCCAAAATATGCAGCATCGATGGGAAGAGTAGGCTCCAACTTAAAGTGAGTCACATGTGCAAAGGCAACTCAATCCTGAAGTACCGGGGGGCTGAAAATCCTATCTCTCTGCTCGCTCTTTTTTCAGCGGCCTTGGGTCCTCTTCGTCAAGTAAGCTTGTTTCTCAAGTAACTACTTCTCTCTATTTGCCTAAAATGTATTTTTGTTCCCCCGCTGTATACAATGGTACACTGGTAGAGTAGCCCTTCCTGACTAATGAACAGTAGAAATAGAAATTCCCTCCCACACTAGCCCTTTACATGGATCTCCATCAAAAGAAGCTTCTAATTTGCAATTCTTATCCTCAAACTGCTGTTCTACTAGGGATTAGCCATTTAAACCAATCTCAGTCCCCCCAACTCCCACAATGGCTAACTTGTTTGCTCAGTTAATCGGTTGCTCCCTCCTTGACTTCATCAGAGAAGTATCAGTACTTTATAAATGAGCTGGGATACAGATAAACCTTTATAATCAAACACCTCATTAATACCTTGTCATTCAGGTCCTTCTGTGACTGTATCAGCTAGGAGTGAGGGGAGCAACAAATAATATTTTGTTACTTGTCAAAGTAACACAAAAGACTCTGCCTAGTCTAACCTGTTAAGAAGGGGAGAGGAGATAATGAATCAACTTCTAATCTAATAATCAGAAATTTTTACATAACCCTAAGAATATATTGAATGATTCTAGACACATCAAAGCATAATAAATTATTTTAAAGTCTTTCTTTAAAATACTCAGATGGATTCACAGTCACATGAATGCGGTAGTTCACTCCAGAAAGAGATCACAGTCCAACTCTTCCTGCCCATCCTGTACAACTTTTGTCCAGTTGCATCATAAATTCATCAGATGGGATCTGCCCAAATGTGCTGAAGGCTTTCTGCCGTTTCTCTTAACACTGCGCTCTAGCTATTTGCCTGGCACTCATCATTCTTGCCCCAACACCAGCCAGCCTTCTCTTCCTATTCTACAGTTCTTGGGGGCCATCTTTTACTCCTACCTAGCCTCATAAGTTGTATGGTGTAACCTGTTCATATCCATCACGTACATCTTCCTCTCCACTGCTTTCTGTGTGACACAAAATTTTAATTCTTAGAAAGCAGTTGTATTCCATGTATCTCAGCTAGAGTCACCTGACATTAATTTTAAAACTATGAATGATTTGCATGAATTTATATGTTCACAAGAACTTTGATATTTCTGACAAGAATGCATCATGAACTTAAGCACATGGCTATGAGAGCTGCAATTCTACCTCTGCTCTTGAATCACTGTAATTCCAAGTCATTTAACCTCTTTATGTCTCAGCATCTTCACTTATAATCTACTACACAGCTGGGGTTCTGTAGATTACTCTGGGAATAAACTATTAAAAATTATTGGAAACCACTTAAATATAACAAGTTATGTGATTACTAATAATGACCAAAGTATTAACCAAAAATGATTAAGACTATTTAAAATAATTAAAGTAAGAATTCCACATTTGGTAAATTAGCACAAAAATTAAATTAACTTTCAAAACAGGGGGCTCCTACCAGCCTGTCACCAAACAGTAAAAAGTTATGTAAGTAAAATTAGGAAATAGTTATATTCTGACCTTGATTTTACTGGCCCTGATGCTGAATTTTCACACTTAGTGATTTTTCTCAAAAGGAGAGAAAGTACTCCCTATTTTCTTTGTTTTACTGATTGTGTTTAAATTGTAAATATTTGTCAAGCTTTTTCTTCTATATGTTTAGAAATACTGGCCTTTCTCACCTTGATTTTTGTCTTCCACTGGACCTCGATGACTGGAAAACTGAAGCTGACAAGTCTGTGCAATATTGCCTCACTTAAATCCAATTCTGGCACACGTTTAGACATCATCCTGTGATGCCACTGGTACTCTTCAAAAATGGAAGGATGAACATAAAAGCTCTTTGATCAAATAAATCCCCAACAGCCAATCTCTAATGAGTCCCTAGACTTTCCCACTATCCTCTTTTACTAAGTGAAGATAATAAAGGGAGGCATAAGCATAATAATAACAACACTTGTGGGGCAGCCAGGTGGTACGGTGAATAGAGCACCAGTTCTGCAGTCAGGAGGACCTGAGTTCAAATCCAGCCTCGGACACTTTACACTTACTAGCCATGTGGCCTTGGACAAGTCACTTAACCTCAAGTGCCCTGCCTTCCCCCCTCCAAAAGAAGCAACAAACCAAAAAAACCAACAACTGCTAACATTTATATTGCACTTAGCTTTATCACAAAGTACTTTACAATTATCTCATTCTATCCTCACTCTGAAAGACAAGCACTATTATTTTCCCTATTTTATAGATGAAAACACTGAGATTGAGAGGCTAAGTGGCTTGTCAAGGGTCACAAAGCTAACAAATATCTGAGACTATATGTGAACTCCAGGCTTCCTGAATTCAGGTCCTTCACTCTATCTACTATCGACACCTAGCTGCCAGTTTCTTCAAAGATCAATTCCCCAAGGTTCCTGTTGCCTCCTCTCTCCATATAAATACACAATATATAGACAGCAAATGTTTACAGACACACTATTTTACTCCAGTACAAATGAATCTTTAAATACAGACAGTATAGAGAATGAAGGGGGACTCAGTCTCAAACTAACAAATTAGTAGTACATGAGTTTCGAGCCACACACTGTGGGTACCCCTCATTTGCCACTCTCCTTTGCAGTCAGTTGGGAACTCTTATATCCCAATTCTCCTGGAGTCACAATCCCTTTTTGCCCATCCATCCTAATCACTGTGCCTTTGCAATGGCAATTTCTCAGGATTTTCCTATATCACACCTAAATCAACCTCACTTCCAATCACTACTCATATGTTCTGCCTTCAGAGAACAAGCAATACAACCATAATTCTTATTCCATATGATAATCCTTCAAATATTTGAAGATAGTTCTCATTCTCCCTTCCCCCAATTGACAATTTCCCAAGGACTTGCATTAAGACACAGAAAAACGTTTTTCAAATTTGCAAATGACACAAAAGCTAGGACAGATAGCATAACAGACTAGATAACCAAATTCAAAAATCATAACAGACTATAATATATACTAAAAATAAGTTCAAAATAAGCAACCTTACAAGTACAAGATATGGGAGGCATGGCTAGAGAGTAGTTTGTCTAAAAAAAAATCTAAGTATTTTAATGGGCTACAGGCTTCATAGGAATAAACAATGGGATATGGAAGCCCAAAAAGCTGATTCAATCTTGATCGTCACTGAAAGGGATAGAGCTCTCAGGAATAAGGAGATGACAATCCCACTGGACTCATACCACATCTGGAGTCTCATGTTCAGATCTCCGAATCATATTTTTAAAATGCTATTGTTAAGCTGGAAGGCATCAAGAAGACAACCAGAATGATAAAGGGCCTTAAGTTCATGCCATGACATTTAACTGAGGGAAATAGGAGTGTTACTTACCCTGAAAAGAAAATTCAAGGTAGGCATAATAGTACTTAAATGGAAGTAAGGCCCCAGAAGGTAAAATAATGAAAGGTGACGAGCTACACTTAATAGCAAGAAAAACCTTCTATTTGAGAGCTGTCCCAAAGTGACAAAGGCCTTCCCAGGACACACTGGGCTCCCCCTCACTGGAGTCCTCCAAGCAGAGGCCAGGTGGTAGCACTTATCATGAGTATGGTACAAAGGGCTCTTTTTCAGGTGTGATCTGGGTTGGATTCCCACTGAGCTCCCTTCCATGTTAAATGACGCGGTTCTACAATCAAGATTTCCAGACAGAGACAAAAACAATCTTACTGATACTAATCTAAAACTGGTTACACACTACAGAGATAATGAATAGAAATAATAAAGTCACTGATGACTCTGTAGCAGCAATGGGTCACTACATCCTACATGAACCACAAGCTCCTTCAAACTTCAAACTCTATCCTTTCCCCTATATACATCCAACCCTATATGCATGGCAGAAAAAGGCCAGGTGTGCAGGATGATCCAGATGCCTTAATCTATATGGAGAGAAATGGAAAGCTAATTTATCGGGTTTTTTAAATTCAATTTTATTTATTTATTTATTTAGCTTTTTGGCGGGGGAAGGTAGGGCAGTTGGGGTTAAGTGATTTGCCCAAGGTCACACGACTAGTTTTGGGGTTTTTTTAATGGGTGTGTTAAGTGTCTGAGACCAGATTTGAACTCAGGTCCTCCTGACTCCAGGGCCAGTGCTCTATTCACTGTGCCACTTAGCCGCCCCCAATTTATCATTATTAATAATAATGATAGCCAACACTTATATGATACTTTAAGGATTGCAGAGAATTTTACATATATTGTCACATTTAATTAATATTCCAGCTAAGTCAACAATATAATTCAACAAACATTTACTAAGTGCCTACTGTGTGTATGACAGTGCTAGGCTCTGCCCCCACTCCCAAATCACAATATTTAGATGAAATCTGGAGAATATGAACAGCAAGCTATTCCTTCAAAAAAAGTTATGTCCATTCCACATTCTTGCCCCGCCCCTTCCATTCCAACAAGCCTTCTTGAGTTTATCTACAAGGAGCATCTCCATTTTCTTTGCGAGCTCTCTCTACTTAAAACCCTATAGTATGGCTTCTGGCTTCATCATTCAACCAAAACTGTTCTCTCTAGAGTTACCAATGATTTCTAAATGCCAAGTTCAATGGCGTTTTCTCAATCCTCATTCTTTCTGCAGCCTCTGATGCCATCAATCTCCTAATACACTCTTTTCTGTTGATCCTGGCTCTCCTCCTACCTAATCTGACCATTCATTATTAATCTCCTTTGCTAACTCTTCACCCTGATCATATCCACTAATCCTGGGTTATCCCCCAAGGCTCTGTCCTATGTCCTATTCCCTTCTCCATCTACACTACTCTCACTTGGTAACCCTATTAGGTCCCATGGATTCAATTATAATCTTTATGCTGATGATTCTCAAATCTACTTATGCAGCTTGAATCTCTCTGCTGACCTCCAGTCTTGTATCTCCAATTGCCTATTATTAAACATCTCAAACTGATGTCCTGTAAACATCTAAAGTCAACATGGCCAAAACTGAGGTCGTTATCTTTTCCTAAAAAGTCTCCCTATTACTGTCAAGGGAATCACCATCCTTCCATTCTTTCTGTCTTAATGCAAGTCCTTGGGAAATTGCCATCCATTACCCAGGCTCCCAACACAGGTGTCATTCTCAACGACTCACTTTCTCATCTCCAATTCCAATTAGCTGCCAAAATCTACTGATTTACCTTTGCAAAAGCTTTCCTATACATCTTCTCTCTTCTAACATTGGCAGCAAACCTGGTTCAGGCTTTCATCACTCCATGCCTGGACTACTGCAAGCGCCTACTGGTGAGTCTGCCTGCCACAAGTCTCTCTGTATGACAGTCCATCCTCTCTTTGGTGGCCAAAGTAATTTTCCTAAAGCACAGGCTGAATCATGTCACACTCCTACCCAATAAAGTCCAGTGGTTTCCTTTTACCTCCAGGGCCAAATATAAACCTTCTGTTTAGCATTCCAAGCTTTTCATCACCTCTCTTTCTCTCTTCCCCCCCCCACCCTCTCTGTCACACACTCACACTCTCACATACACACATCATCATCATCATCATCATCATCATCCATCATCTTTCCAGTCTCTTTATACCTTACACCATTATCACTTCCCATATACTTTGATCCAATGACATTGGTCTTGATATTCTTCAAAGGAAACATTCTATATCTCCTAACTTGGCATTTTCATTGGCTATTCCCCATACCTGGAATGTTCTCATTCCTCATCTACACATCCCAATATCCCTTTCTTCATTTAAGTCCCAGTTACAATCCCTTCTTACAGGAAGCTTTTCCCAATCTCTCAACTCTGGTGCATTCCCTTTGTTAATTATTTCCTATTTCTCCTAAACATACAGTTTTTCGCTTACAGTCTCCTCATTAGATTAGGAGATCCATCAGAGCAAGGACTGCCTCTTGACTTCCTTTATATTGCCAGGTTTTAGAATAGCATCAGGTACATAACAGACACCTAAATGATTAGTGACTAACTGATCCCAGCTTCCCCTACAAGTTAAGTAACAGACTCAGCAATGACCAGTCTCTGAACTCTTAACAAAAGGAATATGATATACTTCAACCCTGTAATCAACTGGTTTCTGTGCTCCATGAGCTCCACATTTGTTAAGCAGTCAATAAATATTTACTAAGTGCCTATTACATACCAGGTACTGGGCTAAGTGCTGGGGATACAAATACAGAAAGTCCCTGCTCTCAAGGAGCTTATAATCTAATGGGTGAATACAATGTAAAAATATCATTGGAAAGGGGAGGGAAAAAGGGGGAAGAGGGGAAGTGTGGATGAGAAAGTTCAAGGGAAGGCAACAAATGAAGAGAAGGTTGGCCTCGGGACTCTGCTTAAACAGGAGTTTTTGGAAAAGTGCTCCACTCTGCCCTCCACTCAGAGGGACCTAAGTACAGCCTGCTGGGAAATTTAGTGTCTCCCACTAAAGCATAATCAGATTTGCCCTATAATAAAGAAATGTGATAGTATGAAATCATGATTATGTGGGCCCAGTGTGGATATAATTTTCTTCCTAAGGAATAAGGACTTTTAAAAACTGTCTACAGTGCTATCTTCCCTTTAATGAGGAACAGAAGCATGGATTCTAAGGACACATTTAGCCAATTTAATTCGGTAACCACTTACTGAATACCTACTATGCATCTGGGCCCTCTGAGGATACAAAGATAAGCATTTTGGGAAACAAATTTTACCAAAGTAGCATAGGATTCTGAGCTGAAAATTACTTTAAAGGTTGTCTGACAAAGGCTTGCCCAAGATCTGGATTAAAACTCAGAACTCTGTATTAGCAAGCACCCTAGCACACCCAGGATGGCCTGCTAGCAAAGGTTCTTTGATCTGCTTTTCTAAAGGAAGGACAACGTTTAAAGGGGTTAACGATCTTACTTTAATTACAGGTAAGCAAAAAGAAGTGAGTATCCATGAAAAAAATCCAACAGAGAGGGCCTCCAGCTGTTTGAACAAAGTAATACAACCACCTACATACACCGCCAGACTAAGAGAGAGAGAGAGAGAGAGAGAGAGAGAGTGTGTGTGTGTGTGTGTGTGTGTGTGTGTGTGTGTGTGTGTGTGTGTGTGTTGGGGGGAAGGAAGTCTCTTAACAAATGGCTGCTCAGAGTCCCGTCCAGGGAATCAAAAGGTCTTTCTCATGAGTGAGCCCCCAAAGTAAAATACCAACCTCCCAGTATATATAGTTTTCAAATAATAGGCTCAGAGCCAGAAGGCATCACAACCCTCATGACTCAGTGCCTAATTGCTTAGCACAAACAGGTGTAAAAGCCTTCTTACAAGCAAAGCCTCCCCCTAAGCCAGCTCCTCCTTAAGCAGGTTCCTTCCCCAATGGGCTCTATGTGACTCAGGATGTATCACATCTTTGAAAGCAGCAAGACATCTGTGATTAGCATGTGGTCACATAGGCCTATTAAGGGACAGGGAAGATCTTCCTATTCCTTTACATTACAAATCTGCAATTCCAAATCTAGCCATTGCTCTGTCCACAATGTAATTCCTTTACCTAAGAAGTTGTTGTGGATGAACAAAGGTTGAGCAAAGGCTATTCAAAGAACAACTAAAGAACACAGCAACACCTCACATACCTAAACAGGTCCCTTCCAGCTCTAAATACATATGTTCCTACAACAGTCCTAGCACTTAAGCTAAATGGGTTATGGTTTTTGTAACACTCTATATATTATTCCTACTACACTAGAATTTTTTTTTAATTTATAGACCATTTTAGCAGGTTTCCAGTGTGCTCAGTTGTTAACTCACAGGACTAGTGTTATGACAGTTAGTGTGATGTGTTCCTATCTTTTTCCTTTTAACAAGGAAATGAACTAAAACAACACAAATTAAGAGTCCCTAAAGACAAGGTATTAATTGCTAAAACACTTTGGCAATCCCTTATCTTCCATCCTCAAACTGTGCCATTTATTCCAACCAGGAAAACATTCTTGCTTTTAACTTTTAAAGCCTTTTCATACTCACTTCATTTAAATCCTTAAGATCTATTCATAATTTATCATTTTAACATGTCTAGCCTATTCCTACTATCTGGCTGATGTGTAGATTTTGTATTCTAATTTTTTAAATCACTTTACCACTCCCAATGCTGTAAAAAACACTTGAATAGAGGAGGACTATCTAACCATACCACATAAATCTTCATAACACCTAACTCTATACCATGTACCTAACGGTCTCTCCAGACGTCATAGTTCAAGATGATGAAAACAAGAATAAAAACTGTCTCTTGTAGACACCTATACCAAGCAAGTACACAAAAGCTTTACAAAACAATCACAAAATCAATTGCACTCCCTACGGCATAAAAGAAAGCTCAAAATCACCCAGGCCCTAAAGGCCCTCCACACCTGACTTCATTTTGTCTTTCCAACCTTACTCCAAACTAATCCTGGTCATGTTCTCTAGATCCAAGCTCATCTACTAGGTTCCCCAAACACAATCCTTTCCCCTGGCGTTGCACATTTGTTCACACTGTTCCCATCACCCGAAATTCAGTTCAACAAGCATTTGTTAATCCTGCATAACAGGTAATTATCTAAGCTCTAGACAAAAAGAAAAAAAAAAACAGTCCCTGCCCTCAAGGACCTTATACTCTTTACATGAAATGAATCCTAAGATCATACAAAGATTTAGACGTTAAAGGAAATAAATGTCAACTATTGTTATCTAGTTCAATCTCCTTACATATGAGGAAAATAAAGCCAAAAAAGGTTAGGTGACTTTCTGAAAGACAGCCACAAAAGTAGTAAGCACAAGAGACACAAATCAAGTCTAGGTCCTCTGACTCTATGTAAGTTCACTGATCTCTCTTCTCCACCAAGATCCTTTTACTCCCACCTGTACCTGCTGAAATCCTGCATATCTTTCAAGGCTCAAAAGAAAGTTTTCTATGCTTTCTCTCCTCTGACTTCTCATAACATTTCTCAAATGAGTTAGTATGTATAAAGCATTCTGCAAAGTTTAAAGCACTATATAAATGCCAGCTATTGTTATTAATATTACTATTACTACTCTTTGATGATTATCACTTTATAAACTGTATTCTATCTTGTTAGATTTTGAGTCCCCTATTAGATGCTAAGATCCTTGAGAACAAGGAAAATGATTTATTTAATCTCTTTACGTTTCCCACAATTCCTTGCACATAGCAACTACTCAAATGTTCCAAGGAAATGAAAATCACCAAGAGCCACCATGGCTTCATCCAAAATAGGTCATGCAGATTAAGCTTATTTCTTCTGTTTGACAAGATTACTAGAATAATCAATCAGGAATGATGATGCTATAATTCATCCAGATTTTAATGCATCATTGATAAAACCTCTCATGCTAGCCTTGGAGAAAATATGGAGACACAGGCTATATGACAACACAAGTCTACTGATTCTGAAAAATGAGAAGGTCCAGAGTGGAGTAATAATTAATTGTTCAAAATCAAGTGAGAAGGAGATCTCTAGAGCAGTGACCCTGGACTCAGCATCTGACCTTCTACTGTTTAACATTTTCATCACTTACTTGGTTCAATGCAAAGAGAGCATGCCTAGGTAAAGACACAGTGCAGAGAGGGGCAGTTACCACACTGGACGTGGTGAGTTTAAGATGTACTCAATGGGGTCAAAAGCTGCAGAGCAGTTTTTGAATCAGCCATCAGATTCAGTAATTAAGAGATCACTGGTAACTTTGGAGAGAGTCTGACAAAGTCAAGATCCAAAATGATATTGACAGATTAGAATACTGAACTGAACCTAATAACATGAAATGTAACATAGGTGAAAGTAAAGTCGTATACTTAAGATGCAAAAAAATCAACTGCCCAAATACAAAACTAGTGAGCCATAGTTAGATATCAGTTTATCTTTAAAAGATCTGGAAATTTAAGCAGGTTATAAGCTTTAGTGAGTCAAAAGAATAGTGTGGAAGCCAGGGGAGCCAGCACAACCTTGAGTAACACGAAGAGACACAATACCCTGAAAGTAGACAGTCACAGGGTTCTGTAACCAGATGTTATCCTAAGTATCTGTGCTCTGTTTGGGGCCCCACAGTCCAGGTGCAGCAAAAACATTTTCCAAAATTACCAATGATCTCTTAATTGCTAAATCTAACAGATGATTCAAAAGTTGCTCTGCAGCCACTGATTCAACATGTCTAAAATGGAGCACATTATCTCTCCCCAAAATCCTGACTTCCTAACTTCCCTGTTACTTTCAAGGACAACACCAGCCTCCCAGTCACTCCGTTGTAAAAACCTTGGTGGAGTCCTCACCTCTCATTCTCTCATTCCCCTCATATCCAATCTATTTCCAAGTCTTGTTGAATCTATCTTCATAACATCACCTGAATACAGCTCCTTCTCTCCTTCCACACCATCACTACTCCGGTACAGGGCCTCACCACCTCACATTTGGACTGAGTCTGCCTGCCTCAACTACGTCCCCACTCCAAGCCACCCTCCACATCCCTGTCAAATTGATCTTTTTTTTTCCTTTCTTTTTGGAGGGTATTTGGGGTTAAGTGACTTGTCCAAGGTCACACGGCTATTACGTGTTAAGTGTCTGAGGCCAGATTTGAACTCAAGTCCTCCTGACTCCAGGGCTTGTGTTCTATTCACTGTGCCACCTAGCCGCCCCTCAAATTAATCTTCTTAAAGGACAAATGTGACTAGGCCATCCTCTTATTTAATAAATTCCAGCAGCTCCCTATTACTGCCAGGTTCAAATATCAATTCCTCTGTTTGGCATTCAGAGCCCTTCAGAATCTGCCCCACCCTCCTTTTCCATCTTCTTACCTCCTTCTCCATATATTCTACAATCTGGTGACACTCCTCCTGACGAGACATTTTCACTGGCAGGTCCCCATACCTGACATTCCCTTCCTCCTCATCTGCTTTCTGGTTCTTTTGGCTCCCTTTAAGACCCAGATAAATCCTACCTTCTACAAGAAGCCTTTTCCAAGCTCCCTCAGTGATTAGGGCCTTCCTTCAAATGACCATCTCCACTTATCCTGCAAGTTTGTGTTGGCTTGTACATACATGTCTGTGTGCTGCCTCTCCAGTTAAACTGTGGATTCCTGGCATGAAGGGACTATGTTTTTCTTTCTATCCCTAGCACTCAGCACAATACATGGCACACAGGAGGCACTCAATAAATGCTGTCAGCTTCACTTGCTCTTTCTATTGTGCCAGAGAGGGGTATAAACAAGGCAGACAAGAGCTCCAGGAATATCCATATGGCACCAGCATGGAGGGTGAATTAGACTAAGAAGATCTGAGACAAAAAGGCCCAACAGTAAGCTCCTGAAATAGCCCAGGAAATATGTGATGAGGTCCTGAATTAGGGTGTGAGCACAGAGAAGGGAAAATAAAGAAGAGATGTGACCGGAACGAAATGAATGAGACGTGGCAATTAAGAGAAAAGGGTTTGGGAGAAGAGAGTCAAGAATGACTATGGCTGCAAAGCTGAGGGACTAAAAGCTCCAGCTCCACTCGGCGTTGCCCATGTGTCTGGTCCCTTGTACTCCAGCCTTCAAGGTACCCCCAGAAGCTAAGCTCAGGTCCTTCCTTTCTCTACTCCTCCACTCTGAAGCCTGGCAGCCTCCATCATTTTCTTATTCTTGTAGGCGAGGTAACAGGTAACGTGTGGCCAATGCATTTGACCACGGTCTAGCTAAACAACAGGCCAAATCATCATCCATCAGAAAGGATTATTACGGTGGCTAGTATTCTAATACAGCAGTTCTCAACCTGTGGGTTATGTTCAATTTGTAACAATGAAAAGTTTTTCAAAACTGTTGTCTAAATAAATAAATGTTGTGTTTGTATAAACTGTTCTAGCTCTGTCCACTTCACTCTGCATCAGTTCAATAAAGGTCTTCCTTGTTTCCTCTGAAACTATCCATTTCTTCATTTCTTTTATGGCACAATAATAATTCACCATATTTACGTTACCATAATTTGTTTAGCCATTTTCCAAGAGAAGGGGAACTAAAAGAACGGCAAGCAATATATATGTTCGGATGGGTCCTTTTACTTACTTTGATTTCTTTGCGCAATAGCCTGGTAGTGGTACCACTGAATCAAAGAGTATGAAAAATGTAGTGACCTTTTGGGCATACCTTCCAAAATGCTGTCCAGAATTGCTGAACCAATTCATGATTCCATCAATGGTGTATGAGTGCACTGTTTTTCCAAAGCTCCTCCAACACTAGTCATCTTTTCTCATCTTTACCAGTCTGGGTTTGACATAGAACTTCAAAGTTGCTTTAATTTACTTTTCTCTAATTATTAGTGATCTAGAGAATTTTTTCCATAGGGTTGTTCATAGTTTGGATTTCTTTCATTGTAAATAGTCTGTTCATAATTCTTCAACCATTTATCTATTTGGGAATGGCTCTTAGCTTTATAAATCTGAATCAGTTCCTTATACATCCTGAATACAAGACTTTCACCAGAAAAACTTGTGGCAGAGGGCAAAGGCAAGATGGGAGAATAAAAGTAGGAACTTGCTTGAGCTCATACCCCAACTACCTCCACTACCTGTAAAAAAAAGACTCTACACAAATTTTAGAGCTCCAGAACCCACAAAATGACAGTGAAATACATCTCCAGCTGAAGAGAGCCTGGCAGGCCCAGAGGAAGGTCTATCACACAGGGATGGGAGCAGAGAGCAGGCCCACACAGGCTGTGTAAGCACAGACTAGAAGAACAGACCAGCTGGAGCAGTCCTCAGGGGACTGAATCACTGGAAGCTGTGCCAGTTTCCAGTCTCTTCAAACCAAAAACACCAAAAAGAAAGTAACAGGTCAGTGGGGAACCTCTTTTGGACCTGGGTGAAAGGAGAGCATGGTCCAGTCCCTGTCCCCGGGGTGGTAAAGGTGGTAGCAGCCGCTGCAACAGCAGCAGGCTTCTAGAGCTCCAGGCCCGCTGGGGACCAAGCAGCTGACCAGAGAGCAACTGCAGGAATCTCTTTGCTGGCACTGAGGCAGGATTCTCTTACTTTACCCTGCTTGGATCTGGTTTATAGTCTTGGGTAGTGGTCCTGGGATGAGGAGCACTGGCATGGCAGAACTTATTATGGTTGTGGAGAGGGAGATCTCCTCACAGTTGAGGTAAATACCTAGAAAAGGCTCTGACAACAACTGAGCAAAACCCCAGAAAGTTGGGACACCGCACTCTCCACTCTGTAAGTAGAGTTCTACCTGGGCAAAGAGCTCAAAAGTCAAAAAACTAGCTGGGAAGAAAAGCAAACAGAGGAAGAGAAAGCAGATTACAGAACCATTCTTTAGCAACAAAGAAGATCAAAACATAGGACCAGAAGATGACAACAAAGTCAAAACTCTTGCATCAAAAGCCTCCAAGAAAAATATGAATCAGTCACAGGCCATGGAGGAGCTCAAGAAGGATTCTGAAAATCAAGTAAGAGAAACAGAGAAAAAACTGGAAAGAGAAATGAGATGCAAGAAAATCATGAAAAATGAGTCAACAGCTTGCTAAAGGTGATCCAAAAAAATACCGAAGAAAATATCACCTTAAAAAATAGACTAACTCAAATGGCAAAAGACGTCCAAAAAGCCAATGAGGAGAAGAATGCCTTAAAAAGCAGAATTAGCTAGATGGAAAAGGAAGTTCAAAAGGTCACTGAAGAAAATAATTCCTTTAAAATTAAACTGGAGCAAATGGAAGCCAATGGTTTTATGAGAAATCAAGATATTATAAAACAGATCCAAAAGAATAAAAAAATAGAAGGCAATGTGAAATGTCTCATTGGAAAAACCACTGACATGGAAAACAGACTCAGGAGAGATAATTTTAAAATTACTAGACTGCCTGAAAGTCATGATCAAAATACGAACCTAGACATCATCTTTCAAGAATTTATCAAGGAAAACTCCCCTGATATTTTAGAACCAAAGGGTAAAACAGAAACTAAAAGAATTCACCTCTTGAAAAAGATCCCAAAAAGAAAACTCTTAAGAAATATTATAGCCAAATTCTAGACTTCCAACGTCAAGGAGAAAATATTACAAGTAGTCAGAAAGAAACAATTTTGAGTATTGTGGAAACACAATCAGGATAACACATGATCTAGCAGCTTCTACATTAAGGGGCCGAAGGACTTGGAATATGATATTCCAGAGATCAAAGGAGCTAGGATTAAAACCAAGAATCACCTATCCAACAAAACTGAGTATAATACTTCAGTGGAAAATATGAATGTTCAATGAAATAGAGGACTTTCAAGCATTCTTGATGAAAAGACCAGAGATGAACAGAAAAGCAGACTTTCAAATACAAGAAAAGAAGCATGAAAAGGTAAAAAGGAAAGAGAAATCACAAGGAACTAGTTGAATTGTTTACATTCCTACATGAAAAGATGGTATTTGTAATCCATGAGACTTTTCTCAGTATTAGGACAGTTGAAGGAAATATGTGTGTATATATTACATATTTATTATATATTATATTACATATATATTACATAGAGAGAGAGATAGAAAGATAGATAGATAGACAGACAGATAGATACACACACACACATATATATATATATATATATATATGTACAGATGGGTGTATGTGTATATGTATACACAGAAGGCACAGAGTGAGTTGAATATGAAGGGATGATATCTAAAAAATAAATTAAGAGGTGAGAGGAGTATATTGGAAGAAGGAGAAAGGAAGAGATAGAATAGGGTGAATTATCTCACATAAAAGAAGAGAGAGAAGGCTATTACAATGGAGGGGAATAGCAGGGAAGTGAGAGGGAATGAGTCAACCTTATTCTCACTTGACTTGGCTTAAGGAAAGAAATAACATACACACTCAACTGGATAGCTTACCCTACGGAAAAGTAAGAGGTAAGAGGATATGAGGAGGGGGATGACAAAAGGGAGGGAAGATTGGGGGAGAGTGTAGTCAGAAGCAAACACTTTTGAAAAGGGATAGAGTCAAAGGAGAAAATAGAATAAATGGGGGGGGGGAATAGGATTGAAGGAAATATGGTTAGTCTTTCACAATACGACCACTATGGAAATGTTTTGCATAACTACACAAGTATAACCTACATTGAATTGCTCATCTTCCCAGTGGGGGTAGGTGAAGAGGGAAGAAGGGAGAGAATCTGGAACTCAAAGTTTTAAAAATGAATGTTAAAAAATTGTTTTTACATGCAACCAGGAAATAAGATATATAGGCAATGGGGTATAGAAATCCATCCTGTCATAAAGTAGAGAGTAAGGGGGAAGAGGAGAAGGGGGTAAAGGGGATAGAGGAGGAGATATACGAGAGGGCAGACTGGGGGAAGGGGTATTCAGTATGCTTGCCATCCTGTGGCAGGGGGTAGGGGAGAGATGGGGAAAAAAATCTGTAACTCAAAATCTTGTGGAAATGAATGTCGAAAACTAAAAATAAATAAGTTCTGGAAGAAAAATATTTTTAAGTCAAAAATTGCTGCAAAGACTTTTCCCCATTTATTTCCCTTCTAATGTTAACTACATTAGATTTGTTTATGCAAAAATTTTCTAAATTTTAAATAATTAAAACTGTCTATTGTTTTGTGTGACACTTTCTATTGCTTAGTTAGTCATGAACTCATTAGAGGTTTGTTTGGTTTTACTTTTTGGAGGGGGGGAGGGAGGGCAGTCGGGATTCAGTGACTTACCCAAGGTCACACAGCTGTTACGTGTTAAGTGTCTGAAGCCAGCTTTGAACTCAGGGCCTCCTGACTCCAGGGCTAGTGCTCTATTCACTGTGCCGCCCAGCTGGCCAGAGAAAAAGGAATCTTAAGGAGATGAGAAATATAATGAGTTCTATTGTGGAAACATTTCATTTAAGACACCACCAGGGCACCTTGAGATCACCCAAAGAAAACCATCATGATATCTTGTAGAGAATGTAAAATAAGCATCTGGCTATGTTTAACCGGAGCCCAGGAAAGAAACCAGAACTAGCTATACATATGAAGAAATCATTTGCATAAAAAAATAACTGAACACATGGAAGTTAATGGCATCACTAAGAGAGTGTGCAGAGGAGATCCCAGTGAAAGCCCTGTGGCCTATCCTTACAGGGTGGAGGAGAGACGGATGGTGACTCACCCTGACTAGTAGTCACATGCAGCAGAACGAGGGGAGATCAGTGTCACAGAAATCTAAGGAAGCAAGTGTGTGTGAGGAAGGGGCAGTCAAAAATGTCACGTGTCGCAGAAAGCAAAAGAAGGGTAAGAAGAAGACTATCAGTCTGGGAATTAAGGAATCACTGCTAGAGACTGAAGAGAGCAGCTGCAGTTGAGTGATGAGTTGGAAAAGCCAAACTGCTGAGGTTTTTAAAGTGAGTGAGATAAAGGAGAGGAAATAGAGACAACAAGGTGCTCATTCAAGGCTCCTGCCTCCCTGGAGGTAGCCAAGCCAAAGCTGGGTAACAACACATTCACTACATTTTAAAAGAGACTCTCTGTCAGGCATACATCTAATTAGATAGCCACTGAAGTTCCCTTCACCTCTGAAACTGAGTCCCAACTGTATAAACTGAAAAATGAAATGGAGCATTTCCTTAAAACCCCTATCATAGCACAGCAGAACGTAGAGCCACCCTGAAGCCAGAGAGAGGTCCAGAGTTGATCCGACTAGGTGTGTGACAGCACATGAGTCACTGAACCTTGCTGAGCTTCAGTCTCCTGATCTGCCAAGCAGGGACAGTCACACCTGTCGTACCTCCCTCATACAGCTGTGGTGAGGTTAAAAAGAGAAAATTATCACTCACCAGAAACCAGATGCAAAGTTCTTCACTAACCTGAAAGCACAATATAAAAGTCAATTATTTTAACTGAAGAAACACCGAATTTGGGATCCAGTGACCTGAGATCAAATACCTCCTGACTGCCACGATGGTCTCATGTTCCTTATTTGTAAATTGAAGGGGTCAGACTGACTGGCTTCTAAGGCCCCCTCCAGTTCTTAGGCCTCTAAGTCTATATTCCATTAGAGCTCATGTGCACACTCTTCACCACTTGTACTTTGGCTAAATAGTCCAAGTCCAGAAGACCACTTTCAGAATGACAAGAGTGGAAGGAGAGCTCAGAGGCCACCTAGACTGGTCCACACCTGAAAAAGATCCTCTCTCCGCTCCCCAACAAGTGGACAGTTACCCCGTAAGCGAAAAAGAACCCCTCCCTACCTCCCCCACAGCTTCTCTGCTTCTGCAAAGCTCTAGCAAGAACCTGGGGGGGAGGGGAGGTATACAGCCTAAATATGCTTCTCTGCAACCCCCACTACTCATCTGCCCATCACCATTATCATGATCTTATTGTGATAAATAAGATCAGCAGTTTTAACAGATGATGCCATACAAAAGAGCTCTATTTACATGCAATGAAAAGGTTTAAAACACAGAGACTGAGCAGCCAATATCAAACCCACATGGGAACACAGGAAGGTCGCTATCTTCCTCATGGCTACTGAGTCGTGGTGAAGATATTTCCATTCAGTGAGGATACAACAGTGAGCTTGCATCCCAATACTTTTATTAAGTAATAAAAAGCTACTATTTTATCCATGTGTCTGCAGAGCATTAGCTATAAAAGAATATGAGGTTAGATTATTTCTACCTGAACTCTATCAAAAAGGATCAGAACAACAGCTGACATCTATACAGCACGTTCAAGTCTGCAGAACGCTTTACACATTATCTCACCTTAATATCACAATAATCCTGGTGGATACTACAAAGATAATTACCCCCACTTCACTGATGAAGAAAACTAAGAGTGCAAAAAATCAAGTGATCAGACCACAGTCACAGAGCTAGCAAGCATCAGAGGTTTGTCTGAAGCCAGGTCTCTGGCTCTAGGGCCAGGACCTGCCCTTCCCACTGCAGCAGAGCTGCTGGGCATCCACATCATTAGCCTCAGATCTGAGGGGTACAAAGTACAGCACAACACCTGCCTGGGTGTGAACCCACTCATCTGCCTTGCAAAGTCATTCAAGCCAACTTCCCTGAGTCTCAATAGAGCTTTTCAAAAAGTCATTATTTTGGAAGTGCAAGAAGTACTTATTTTGCAGAGTCCAAGTCAGAGAACACTTGACATTTGCATTTTTCTCAAGAGTACTGAGAATATGTTTTGTTTTGTCTAACCTTGGGCCTGTTTTCCACAAGGAAGGTTTAATACAATGCTCTAACACAGTGCTTCTCAACCTTCCTAATGCTGCGACCCTTTAATACAGTTCCTCATGTTGTGGTGACCCCCAACCATAAAATTATTTTCATTGCTACTTCATAACTGTAATTTTGCTACTGTTATGAATCGTAATGTAAGTATCTGACACGCTGGATGTATTCTCATTGTTACAAATCAAACATAACCCACAGGTTGAGAACCGCTGAGTCTAACATATATAATACTTTGTAAAAACTCAGCTCGCTATCAAGGAAAAGTGACATGAGCCATCTGCATCAACCTATGCAACCTCTACTAGCTATAAGCTGGGGGCGGGGGGAGGAATTATTATATACAAAAAACCTCTTTCCTCATTCTCAGTAACATAGAGACAACAAAAAATATTTTCAGATGACCTTTCTTGTTAAAGCTACATAATTCATTCTTTCTATCTCTGAACAAATATTAACTGAGTGCCACCTTTTGAAGCCAATACTTCAATAAAAAAGTTAATGGGGGGAGGGCAGTTAGGTAGTGCAGTGAATAGAGCACCAGCCCTGGAGTAAGGAGGACCTGAGTTCAAATCCAACCTCAGACACTTAACATTTACTGGCTGTGTAACCTTGGACAAGTCACTTAACCCCAATTGCCCTGTCTTCTCCCCTACACACACACACACACACACACACACACACACACACACACACACACACACACACACCAGGTTTTAAAATCCCATTTCGTATATTGAACATACTGAGTTACAAAAAAATCAGTTCTATCTTTCCAGCAATCTGAATCCACAATGGCAATTTTCCCTCACGTAAAATGGATATTTCTCAAAGGTTTGTTAAGATGCTTAGCATAATCCAGAACCTTATCATACCCAATAGCTACACTGTTATCATAATCATGGGTCATTTTTTCACATGACTTTTTAAAATTAAACTAATCAGGAAAAGAGCTGAAATTATTCCTTCGGAAATCTTTGACACAATTTTTCTACTGGTCAGCAGAAGCAAAAGGAAAAAGATGCCACTGGAATCTACTTCTTCAAGAGAAACTTTCTAGCAGAAAAAATAATCACAAAATAAGAAATATTAAACACTTCAAAAATAGTAGCACCAAAAAGTGATTTGAAGATATCTGGGGAGAACAATTTCATTATGAAAAGGTTTATGCTTCTGCATTAGTCTGGCTTTGGAAATATGCTATGTGTCTGTATGGGGGGAGAGGTGAAGGGGTTTATATTGATATGGAGACTGAGAAATGTAGTAGTTATGTTTTAAGTAAAGTAGGCAAAGTTAATTAATGTCTAAACAAAAAGAATTTTAGTCTGGACACCACATATGAACTACTAATATGTATAATTATGAACTAGCCGTTTGTGCAATCAAAAAGTTGCATTAGCATAATTATTTCTGGCTTTGGGCCTCAAAAATATTAACTTAAAATGCAGAAACCTTATAACAGTTCAACTAATGAAAATGTGAACGCCAAGCTGATTATGAAATAGTTGGCTTTTTAACTAATGCACTCTGCAGAGACAGCCCAGTACATTTGCTCTCCCTTGCCCTAGAAATAAAAATTAAGCCTCATACTTCAAATGCATAAGATGCTAACGTTGTTATGATTTTATAAAACTTCCACTCATACTTTTAGGTAACACTTTCTTTTTTAAAATACACCAAATCTTGTGTAGCACCTATGTTCTTCCTTTTATATTACACATCAAAAACACTTATCCAAAAAACAAGCCTTTGCTCTCTGAGAGTTACACTCACCGCCAAGTCACTGTGTACAAAGTACATAAGTTTAGGCCTGAAATTCAAAAGAATGCAAAGATAGCAGTCAAGTTAACCCAACAAAAATGACTGCCCCTATATGTGCTGGGGAGTCGGGAAGCAAGGTTTAGGCCTCTTTTAACCAGTTATCCCTTCGGGACAAATAACTTCACAAGATAAATCTTTAGTCTCTTTAAGCTCTTAAATGCTAAATTTTACACAAGCTCCTGAAAGGCAGTTTGGCATAACAGACAGAAAGTTGGTTTTAGATCCAGAAGATTTGGATCCAAATTCTTCTGGAACCTACTGGATGTGACCACATTCAAGTCATTCTCCATAATCCCTGACAACTCTCTCTGTCTGAAATTTACAGAGGAGCTTATGATCTACATTAGTTGGTGGAAATTCCACACTGGGAGTTCCCAACACTAATGAAATAACACATGTAGAGCCAATACCAAGCACCAAGATAAATCCACAGCAAATCTATTACCAAATAGCAACGTGTGAATACTAATAAAAACCTAAGCCCCAGAATATCACCCTAAAAACTAGCTAACATTATTCAGCTAGATTTATAGGGGTTTTTACAACACTCTTTAATATAAGAACCAAAAGAGAATGAAAGTTACAAAACTATTACATCTTTTCCACTGGAATGTCTTAAAGTAAGATTTTCTAAAAAGCCCACTTGATGTGTGACCTGAACAGAGGCTTTCCTCAGAGTACATTTTCTTTAGTTTAGTACCAACACAAAGAACAGCCGTATTAAACGCTGGAGGCTACCAAGACTCAGTAAAATCCTCAAAAGCTACACCATACGTGAAATAAGATACTAAGTCAGAAATCAGGGATAGATGATCAGCACCACCATCATACAAAGCAGACAAGTGTCTATCAAAGGACACCTTTTAAAATCACTTTCATAAATGTTTCCTACATGAAGAAGTTCCAGGGTACTTAAATAAAAATGTCCCAACCTTAGCATTCCACCCTATCATTAGAGCTGCCCCAATGGGGATGATAAGTTAGTAGCTCAATTTAACAGAAAGAAGAACACCAAGGCCCTCTTGGACAAGTGACATTTCCTGATGCTTCACCACAAATTAGTGGCACATATACTTTGGGTTATTAATTTTTTTCCACTATCAATGACAGTTTATAAAAAGCCATTCACACTGTCCTTCCTGGTTTTTGACCAAATGGCACAAGTAGGCCCGACCAAGGAAGATTTACAGATTGTGATAAATCTGGGGTCAGGGAGAGGCAAGCAATGTAGAGAAGGATTTTCCTTCCTGGGAACCTGAAGAGATATCACAACTCCAATCCTAGCCTCATTAGCATTATGAACTATACAACTGGCAAGAACAAATAACTATTTGAACTGTTCTTCTAAATTCCTGGTACAACTTAGGAGCATTTTAAAATAACAATTCTTTAAAATAATTATCTTCATAATTTGCTGACACCTGGTACAGAATACAAAAATTATACTGCCTAGAAAAAAATGAAACTGCATTTTAAAATACACAAATGGTATATGTACATATTTAAAGAATTATTCTAATGTCTTGTCACACTACAGAAGTGACCCTAATTTCTCAAAGGCTTTGCCAAGAGCGTATAAGTTCTGGATAGACTCTACTATGCTGGAAAGACTGATTACAGTCCCAGCAACAGGATGAATCTGCTTTTTGTAGAACAATCTAGTTTAAAACAGAGACGTTCATCATCAACAGGGTGGCCACAGTATGAGCTGTGGTCCACTCCTTCACCACGGAAAACCATAAAACAAATATGAACTGCAAAGGGTCCTAAGTCCTATCCAGTGCCCTTTAACTGCCACAACAACACTGACAGAAAACAAGGCAGAGGGTGCTGAGAATAACAGATTTTAAACTATTTTTAAACATTAACCTAACTGTAAAAATCCAAACATGAGACTTTTGCCCAACGACTAATAAACTGATAAACTTTTAGAAAAACCAAAGCATATCAATACTGAAATTTTCAGGATAAACAAAACCAGAAGACAAAATGGAAGGACAGTGCTCAGGTTCTCTTTATGGAGTTGGCCCTATCAAAACAAAGAGCAATGCATGGAACACACAGTAATCTCCTGGTGAACAGAAGCCAAGAGCCTAACACAAAAACCAGGAAAACAGAATTAGTACAAGGGTTGAAGCATTAAAGAACCTGACAAAATTCTCCAAACAAGAGGTGCTATGATACAGTGTGAAGAGAACTGGATTTCAAGTCAGAGGCCTGTGGTTCATGTCCTGATTCGGGCGACTGCCTGTGTGGCCCTGGAGAAACCTCCTAACAACTGTGGGCGTCATTTACAATAAGGGAGTTGGACCAGATAATCCCAACATCGCTCCTAGCTCTCAATCTACAATCCTATGATCCAAATTTAGCAGTAGTAGTAAATACTACTCTAAATGGGTGAAAAATGTTGACTGCACTAACTATGAGATGCATTAACAGCACTGAGTTGGTACACCAATACATGGATTTGGGGGACAGGTACTGCAAATGAACCATCAACTGGACTCAAAAATTAAATGAGAGGAAAGAATCAGGCAGGATTCTATCTGGGAAATCGCACATTGCTTTTAAGAACTATAAAAGGGCTTAATGCCTCCCTCTTACCTCCTCCACACACACAAAGACATATCTGCAGCATATTTCCAATAATGTCCTATGCCAAAGAAGTTACACAAGACAAATTACTAAGGAAACATATGATTAGAAAAGATGGGCCAGTCATGTGATGAGACTGCACGATGACAGGTGGGCCAAGATATACCTACAAAATGAAAAAAGGACCTAGACAAAGGCCTCCAGTATTCTGGGTGGATCCTCTGTGGAGAACTAAACAGAACATGGAAATTAACTACAAAGGATGAGAAAGCATGAATGGGTTGCACCAATCAAGGGGAGTTCCACAACCATAAGGTCATTAATCCATTCATGTAATGAAGTAAAGAAATGAGGTATTTGGCCCTAACAGCAAATAAGCTAGAAATGATTTATGTTTCAGTAGCAAATTAAAATTTTAGGAAATTTAAAATTTTAGGAAAAACCCCCATTTGGGGTCCCGACCCACAGGTTAAAAAATGATGAAGAGGTCAAAAGTAGGAAAAGTTTGATTTTTTTATTTATAATTCTATTACTACTAAGAAGCCTTAATATCTGATATTAAGTGTCAGAGTAAGCACTTTAACTCAAGCATTCTGACTCCTGGGAAAGCTAGATGGCACCACAGTGCACAGAACATTGGGCGGCAGTCAGGAAGATCTGAGTTCAAATCCAGCCTCAGACACTTGCTAGCTGTGTGACCCTGGGCAAATCCCTTCACACTGTTAGCCTCGGTTCCCTCATCTGTAAAACAAACTGGAGAAGGAAATGGCAAACCAGTCCAGCCTCTGTCAAAAAAACTCCAAATAGCCTCACAAAGAGTCAAACACAACTGAAATGATCACAGCAAAAACAGCACTTTGACTCCAATTCCACTTAACTTCTCCTGTCCCAGTTTATTCAACTGTGAAATGGCCACTGAATAAGATGATCTCTCCAAGGTTCCTTTGGATTCAAAATGAGTTTTTTAAAGGGCTCACAATCTGGTCACATGACCTAAGCTAGATCAGTAGCTGCCAAAGGGCTTTTATTTGGGGAAAGGAATTCAGGTACTGGTTTTATTCAGAATAACTTTTAGTGCATTTTAAACTTCATTTTCACATTTAGAACTGAAAAGATGAAACTGATTCTCTATCACCTTTTATTGATCCTATACAATTAATTTGTTTCTGTCCTGTAACTAAGTCACAGCTCTTTGTCTCTGAACTTAGTGCAGAAATCCAGCTCTACTGTCAAGCACTGTTTTACTCCTCCCTCAAAGAGTTCTGTTGTCCTTGGGAGATGCAGGTGGACACCAGGGAGTGGGGTCCTGGATCCTTCCACCACCAAGCTACACTGCAATGATGCTTGTTTGCTATCCAAAGAAGTCTGAGCCACTATTTTTTAACCCTGCAGGTGGATTCAAAAAACGAACACTTCATAGTCACAGGAGGGAAGGAGGGGGTTGCTGCTAGACCCTTGATTCCCAAGGTCCAACTAATCGGATGATTCCTCTCGCCTCAGTCATGTAATCACGTTGTCTTCAACCGCATGATGTCACCAACCCTGTTCTGTTCTTGGTTCTAACTTTGTAAAAATGAGTTAAGTCTTCAACTCAGAGTCTTGGCAGAGTTGGAGGCAGAGCCACTGACCCCTTCTCACTGGCAGGTTTGCACCCTGTTAATAAAATATTAACTTGCTCAGAGACAATGTGCTTCATTCTACCTTTGTTGAGTTTCAATCACAATAGAACTTTTAAAATTATTCATAACTGATTGTAATGACATGACTTTAAACAACCTAATGTTTTTATAATGGGAAAACTAATTCCATTTTGGGGGGAAAGGGCATAATTTCCACAAAGAACTACAATTTCCCTCTCCCTTCGAAGATAACTGAAGATTAGGTGGTTGTAATGGATACTGAAATGACCATGCACAATATTTCATCTACATAACCACATTTAGCGATGAAAAATGAAGTCAAGTCTACCTGAGGAAAGCAAGAGCAAGGCGACCTTAAAAAAAGTGACAGTAGAAAAGCAGCACTATCATCCCAATATACCTATTATTAAACATAACAGGGCACCCAACAAGATGGTGTGTGTTACCTGAAACACGGAATTAACTGGAGAACCATCTCAGTTTTAGAGCAATCTTGGCAGAATTCTATCTTTATATTAACCAGATATTAAGGAAAGATTCTCATGTTGATGTACTTGTCTCCCACTACTTCATACCCACTAAAGGAGAGTTACTCTTAAGATCCTAATATCCAGATTTCTAAAATGAATAGGACGACCCAGGTTATAGCACATTCACAGCATTAACACCCACAATCCAAACTTTTCCTGAGGAAAAGGACTATCATTTCAAAAGACAAGCTTTTATTAATCAACTTTAGAATTATATATCAAGTCTTAAAGACCTCATCTAATGAGCATCGGCTATTCTTAATACAAATGCCTTTTAATTAAGCTAAACTTATTAATTCTCCAAGAGAAACTTTTTTCATCTAATAGCCCTAAGTAGTTTTTGCTAATAAGTACTCTATTATTACTGTTTTTAATAGTGACTTTATACTGGCAAGACCCTGCACTGTTTCATATTACACAGAAGCTGTGTCTTCATTAATTTGTGACAACAGTAAGAACTAATGTTTAACTCAGATACATGCAGAGTTTAACCATACCTCTGAGACACAAAAATACACAAAAATACAAATAAAGGCTCATGCTACGTTAGTCAGTCAGTATGCACATTTTGTCTTTCCCCAAACAAACCAAGCATGTAAGAGAGAACAATTTTGATTTAAGTAACAAACTCCAGAACCATTTTGGCTTCTATGGAATCCAAGTGTAATGTTCTTTACCAAGCCCATTTTCAATTTCAACATTTTGATTTCCAAGCCCTCACAAAATAGGAATCTAAATTGAGACCTAAAAATTACAACCTAAAAAATGGTACTGTATCTACCTCATTAGTGTTCCAGCGGTGCCTCTCTTTGGGTAAACTTGAACATTTCGGTAGACATTCAAGCAGCTTTTTCGGTAAAAAGATTTTTACATGACTGCCATTGCTGTTCCCATGATCATCTAGAGAGAAGACAGAAGAACATTCAGCTGCAGAGAACATGGAGGCTTGACTGTGGAGAGCTCTGGCTGAAGCCAGAGCACTGATAATGGTTTCCTCCCTGGATTTGGCTATCTGTCACCCACTATACCAACCCCTCCACCCCCACAATGGATCCTGCCTACCTCACAGGGCTCTGGGGTATTCAGGGGGGAAGCACCTTCTTCTCCTAGGGCAGGCTCCCACCCAGACTGCAAGAATCTCTATTCTTGGGGGGGAAACTGTGCCACTCAGCAGCAGCCCCAGTGATGGGCTTCTCTGAATTTATTTCATCTACTCTTTGAGCAACAGACTCATACCAAGTCACCAGGACCACACTCCAAGGTTTCTCAACTTGGGAACATTTGCCAGCACTGGTATTCTATTTGCCCGGCCTGGGAGAACAAACGATACTACATGCAGGGACAACCAAAGCCAGGATTCCAATTACATTATCTCTGAACTTAGGAAGAACAAGGACGATGGTCTGGTCACAGCAAGGTAAGAAAGAAGGCCTTTTAAAAAAAAAACACCCTTTAGTTATTTTTCTGGGCTTATGATACTCATTTTTACTCCTACCAGATATACTGGCAGCACTGATCTTATTGGAAGGCCCAAGAACAGAAAAAGCAAGCATTTCCCCCATGTTAAGAAACTGAAAACAACAGTTCACAGATAAAGAGCAGTTCTCAAGAAGCCCTCAATTCGGTTTGTCTTTAGTACAAGGAGTTCTTAGACCAATGAAATAAAAGCCTTCATGTATCTGCTTTAAAGTTAGCTTTAAAAAGCCTATGATTCTAAGATAAAAAGTCAAATTGAGCCTCATTCCCCATTCCACCCGCTAAAAAACTCATAAATGTAGAAATATTGTATTATTTGAAAAAAAAAAAAATACTTCAAATCACAACATGGTTTTGTTTCTAGACCATACCAAACTTAAGATACCAGAATGATGAGCTCTTAGCTAAGGATGAAGTATATCTCCAAAAAAACTGGAAAGATCCTATCTGGCCACAGGCTTATGGATTTGATCAAGAGGGCTTTTAAAACAAAAATGGAGTGGGAAGGAGAAAAAAAAACAGATAAAACTATAAATTCTGATAATATGGAAGACATCAAGTACAATACAGAAGGAACAAAAGTAGGGGAAATGTCCAGTAATTCACAGGAGAAAATAACTGAGAAGAGTAGCAACAATACTTATGTACTAAGATGTCCATATACCAACATACAAAGAACAGTAAACAAAAGTGAACTTAAGACTTTAATGCTAAAAGATAAAACTCATTGGTTACTACCAAGGTCTGAGGGGATGAGACGCACAACTAGAATAAAGCAATAGAAGGGTATATCTTGTTCAAAACAAAAAGAACTAAGAGAAAACACAGCAGAGTAAGTACTATAAGTTAAAATAACCACAATATATATTACATACCAAAGGAAAACCCACAAATCTGAGAGGATAGTGGACAGACAAGCACAGCTGAGCATGAGCAAAGTTAAAAGGAGAGAAAAAACAGTTGTGACATTGTGGGAGCGTACAAAATGCTCAGGGAGACTTTTTTTTTTTAATAGGAGATTAACTCCTCACACCTCAGAAGCTGGGACAGAGGAGAAACACAGCAGTAGTTAGGGAAGACTTCAACCACCTGTACATGTGCTGGAAGCCTCATCATGCTAACAAATTCTTAATGTGATTTGCTGACAATTTTATCTCTTCTAGTGAAGACGGGAACTGCTACTCTTAACCTAATTCTGACCAACATGGAAGACATGGCTGGTAAAGTGGAAACAACAAGCATTGGGAGAGAAAATAATTCTGTCATCTTGGGAGTTGATGATAGCCAACCATGGGAATAAGCATATCTGACAGTATACACAGTCCAACATGTATCCTAGACATTTAATAAAGGAGACCTGAGAAAATTCAGAAAACAATTTCATTTATTCTAAAAAGGAAGGTATTTCAAGAGTGAAGGGCTCTCAAAAAGGCATTCAAGCCACCCAACTACAAATAGCCCATATAAGGAAAAGAAAGGGGCTGAATGTGTTACACCTAGCTCCAATGAGCTCAGACTGTAAAAGGGCATGTAACCAAGGAAGACTACAAGAGATTAATACCTGTCAAATCTACCTTAGGAAAGATAAAAGCCAAAATGAAATAAAAGTCACTAAAAATCCTAAGGACAACAAAAAGAGCTTTTATAGCTATATCCAGGAAAGGATCAAGTAAAGGAGAGGCCCACAATGAAAGAGGCTGCGGGCATGATTACTGAATGAGCCCTGAGCACTTAGAAAGATAAGCAGTGACTACTAGGAGCAACCACTAGTCTCACTAAAAAATATACATATTTCTGAACAGATTAACACCACTTTTTTTTTAAACAAAATTATTAGACTAATAGACAGGAAGAATGACACAGACAGTCTATCTGGAATTCAGAAAAACATCTAGCTGTCTATTATGATGTTCTCATGGATAAGCTACAGATACAAGACAGATGACAGTACAACCAATCAATAAACATTTATTAAGCACCTACTACATGCCACGCACTGTGCTAAGTACAGAAAAGTAAAATTTTACAGATGAATAAATGATTATAATAAATAACATTAATATAGAAAGTCCCAAAAGTCTTAGTGGAGTTAGTTTTAAGTTATGAAAACTTAAAACCACACAAAGACAATTGGAACACTCTATATCATGTTTTAAGGTTTTCTGAAGCACTTGACATGCATTATCTTGCTGAAGTCTCACAACAACCCACTGAAGTATGTTCAGTACTACTGGTCTTATTATCCCCATTCTACAGATGAGGAACCGGAAGTTTGGAGAAGTAAAGTGACTTTCCCATGGCCAGTAGCAGATTAATTAAATTCTATCAGAGATAGAATTTAAACCCAAGTCTTCCTGACTCTATCCACTAAGCCATGCTCCTCTCCCAAAGACTGTTGATTATCATAGATTGACACCAACCTGAAGGTGGGTCTTTAGTGGCCAGCTCAGGGCTCTCTGTCTTTGACACTGTTCTCTTCAACAATTTGATCAATAACTCGGATGAAGGCATCCTTGGCATATCTGAGAATATGAGAATAAGAGAGCTAAACCCAAAAAGACAGTCTGGAACAATTGGCGGTTTCTAACAAGATGGAATTCAGTACTGATGAATGTAAAGCACTGCATTAAAGACGTCAGAAATCAAAAGCACACAGACAAGATTCAGTTTAACAAATAAGAATTAAGTATCCGCTGGTATAAGGCACTGTGCTAGCACTGGGGATACAAAAAAGGAAAATGGTATCATCTCTGCCTTCATGGACCTTAAAATCTAGTAAGAATACAAGAAATGTGCACAAATAACTATGAGACAAGCTACAAGATAATTAGGCAATATCCAAGGAGCTTAAGAAATTCAAGCAGGGAAGAATCATTTCTAGTAGAAGGATCTGAAAAAAACCTCTTGGCATAAGAGGGGCAGCCAAGCTAGGTCTTCAAGAAAAATATGAATAGCTAGAAGTAGAAGGGGAACCAGTGCAGACAAGTGCACAACACACACAGCCTCTGAAGCAGACAAGCACAGGATGAAGCTGAAGAACAGGCAGGCAGTCCGTCCCATCTGGCTGGCCCACTGAACAGCAGAAAATAAGGCTGTAAGGAAAACAGGCACCCGGCTACGGAGAGCCCTTCCTATAAGGGAAGAACTTACCCTTTAGCAGCAATGGGAATCGCTGAAGCTGTTTGAGTAGAGGAATAATATAATTAAATAAAAACATTTGAAATATTTCTTTGGCAGTAATATAAATGACAGACTATGGAAGAGAATGACCAAACATAAAGAAACTAGTTAGCCAGGCTATTATAATAATTCAAAAGGAGAGACGTACTCAATCAACAAGCATTTACTAAATGCCCACTATGTTCCAGGCAACACGATGACTAGAATGGTGCCAATGTGAATGTCAAGGAGAGGACAGATGTGAGAGAATCAGCAGTTCAATCCTTGGCAACTGACTGGATGTGGAAGGAGGAAGCTGGGTCAGGAAAAACATGGCTACTACACAACAGCCAACTGAGAAAGATTTGGCAGTATTCATTAACTACAATTACAATATGAGTCAACACTACGATATAGTTGCCAAAAAAAAAGTTAATGCAATATTAGGTTGCATTATTAATATACACAGAGTGTCCAGAACCAGGGACCTCATTTAAGTTCCATTACCACTCTTTATTACGCAGGCCCACTCTGCATAGCACATTTAATTCTGGGCATCGCATTTTAAGACAAACCCTGACAAACTAAGTGCACATTTGGAGTAAAACAGGCAAGAAAGACTGTGAGGAAATTCAACTGTCACATATGGAGAATATCGGAAAGAACCATAGACATTTAAATTAGAGAAGATTGAGGGGATCTCTTCAAACAGCAATGATATGGAAGAAATGATATAATACGACATAGATCCAGTGAGGAGAATAAGAATTAACACATGGGAACTACAAAAAGGCTCAGCTCAAAAACTGCCAGATAACTAGTTACCCATCAATGAAAAGAGGTCTCTCAAGGTTTGAGGGAAGAGAAAGGATGACCACTTTGCATAGACAAGGATGGGAAACCAAGAGTGGGGCTGAGATGAAGCTATGTCCCCTCTGAGGTGTCATCCAATGCTAGTATCCTATGATTCTATGAATGGTTTTCAAATTATAAAAGTCTAAGAGAAATATCTAAAACTAATCTAAAAAACATTATTAACTAATCATCTATATACCGAGATATGAAAAAAATTGCCTTTTCAAAATAAATCACACAGGGGAAGAGAACATATACAGGAGAATTGTAATGGAGAGAAGGGAAAAAATGGGTGACATGACTGCAAATGCCTAGGAAATATTGTCGAGGCCTCAAAGAAAGAGACAGGGACAATTCTGGCCTGCCAAAAGCCCAGGGCAGTTTCAGGTAAGTACCTCTCTCTGAGACTAAGCTTCCTCATTAGTAAAATGAGTTGGACTAAACTGAGTAATGTCTTTTCTAGCTCCAATATTTTATAAAAATCAAATCTGGTTTATTTTTTATTTTATATTTTTGAAACTTTAAAACTGTGTTCTTTAAGTTGTATACCTAAATTATTCTGTGATTAAGTAACTACAGTTGGGTATTCATTGTTCACATCCAAAGGCCTCAAATAAAATTTTCCTTCTATTTTTACAGTACAAAGTTAAAAGATGGTGGTCATTAAACGTTTAACTTTGTTAAGATTACTAGTTATAAAATACAAGAAGTCAAATCAATAAGCATTTATTAAGCACCTACTGTGCCAAGTACTGGGCAAAGTCCTCCCTAGAGATATAAAGAAAGGCAAAAACAGTGGCTGCCCTCCAGGAGCTCCCAATCCAAGAGGGTTTATAAAAACATGCAAGTAAGGAGTGTAGAAACAAGACAGGCCAAAGTGGGAGCTGACCTCACAGGGAAGTCACTGACGTTAATTAAAGAGGATGGGAAAGGGTTCTTTGAGAAGGCAGGATTTTAATTGAGACTTGAAGGAAACCAGCAAAGATTGAAGGCTGAAAATTGCAAGAACAGGGGACAGTCAATGAAAAGGAACAGCAAGAATTTGAGTCACAGGACAGGAGAGTACTCAAGAAGGAAGAAAGGTATAAGAAGATTAGGAAGGCAGGAAGGGGCTAGGTTATGAAGAGCTTTCAAAATCAAACAGAGGATTCTATATTTATGTTTGCAGGCAAAAGGGAACAAGAGTTTATCAAATGGGGGAGGGTGTAAGGCAGAGAGGGGAAAATGACACGGTCAGACCTATTATTAGGAAGATCACTTTGGCAGCTACATGAAAAACTAAAAACTAACCTCCCCCCAATATTTTCTAAAGTGGATAAAATAACCAAGACATTTTCAAAGATCACCTTTAAAGAAGTTTTCCTTATTATGAAATGATTAATAGAAAATGGTTAAGTTCTAAAATTCTAAATGCATCCAATGAAATATTTTACAGAAGTGAACTTTAGAGGGTTATGGAGTAAAAAAACATTTGTTGCTCTATGACCAACAAAACTCTCCTGAGCCTTAGTCATGTTTTTCCCTGTGCACCCGTGCGCGTACTCACTCTCTCTCTCTCTCTCTCTCTCTCTCTCTCTCTCTCTCTCTCTCTCTCTCCCTCCCTCTCTCTCTCTCTCTCACACACACACACACACATACACTCTCTCTCTCATCAGATCCTAGGGGTAAAATTATTATCTTTTTTGCAGATGGCTCCTAGATTTATATACCCAGGTCTAGTATCTCTCCTGAGGCCCAGTTCTATTTTATCACTTCACTACTTGACGTTTTCAAATGAACGTCCTATTCTGGGTTCTCTATTGAGAACACTGTCACCCTTCTGTCACCCCAGGTTTGCAACTCTTGGAGTAATTTTTGACTCATCTCCCTCCTTCCTCACCTCCCCACAGCCAGTCAGTTGCAAAGTCTTGTCAATTCAACCTCCACCACATCTCTGGTATCCTTTTCTTTTCATGTGACCACCACTCTAGATCAGGTCCTCAACACTATCAAAATAGCCTCCCATTGGAGCTTCTCGGCCCCTAGACTCCTCCCTCTCCAAGCTCTATTCCACAGCTGCCAAACTGATATTCCTAAAGCAAAAGTCTGACCACATCATTCCCCTGAACAATAAGCTCCAGGAGCTTCCAATTACCGCTGGAATCAAATTCTGATTAATCATTTTTCAGTCATGTCTAACTCTTTATGATCCCATCTGGAGTTTTCTTGGCAGATACCAGAATGGTTTGCCATTTCCTTCTCCAGCTCATTTTACAGATAAGGAAACTGAGGCAACAGGGTAAAGTGACTTGCCCAGGGTAACAAAGCTAGAAAGTGTTTGAAGCCAGATTTGAACTCAGGAAGATGAGCCTTTCTGACTCCAGGCCCAGCACTCTATCCACTGAGCCAGCTAGCAGCCCCTGGAATCAACTACAAATTCCTTTATTTATCGTTTAATGCCCTTCATAATCGGATCCTTTCTAAAGTCTGTGCCTTCCTAGGATAATGGCACACATTACTCTTCATTACATAAACTAGACATTATAACCAAACCAGCCAACTTGCTTTTCCCCAGTCAGCGAACAATCACTAAACATGTATTAAGTGCCTACTGCATGCCAGGCCACCAGGTTAAGCACTGGGGATACAAAGAGAAGCAAAAGATACCCTTTGCCCCCAAAGGGCTCAAAATCGAATGAGCCACACACACCACATTACCTCTCTGATCTCTGCCTGTGCAAAGACTGTCTTCCATGCCTTCGATGCAGTCCTCAAACCCTCTTTGTCTTTAGAATCTCTATCGTCCTTCAAGTCATAAATCAAGGCACCAACAGAACATTAGCTCCTTGTAGCTAAGAAATATTTCATTTTGGGGGTGTCTAGGTGGCACAGTGAATAGAACACCAGCCCTGGAGTTAGAAGGACCTAAATTCAAATCCGGTCTCAGACACTTAAACACTTATTAGCCATGTGACCTTGGGCAAGTCACTTAAACTCAATTACCCTGCATTCCCCCTTCCAAAAGAAAACAAAAAAAAAAATTTTTTTTTAAGAAAAATTTCATTTTTGCCCTTGTATTCCAGAGCAGAGTTAGGGACACACTAGGTATTTAATACATGTTGTTAAATTAATGAGTGGCCAAATAACCCTATTGTTTCCTGAGGTAACCAGTCATTTGACAACTGAATAAGGTGAAGCTCAAGCATGTAGGAGTTGGGTTAGGCTTAAAAAGGTTACACTTTCCTATTAGGAAAGAAATAATGCCAAGATGTGTCAGGATGTGTTAAGGGTTTATCACTCACTGATCCAACCATTGTGGAGAGCAGTTTGGAACCATGCCAAAAGGGTTGTAATACATGGTGCATACCCTTTGACCAGCAATGCTAATACTAGCACTGTATCCCAAAAAGATCAAAGAAAACAGAAATTGGACTTTTATGTACAAAAATATGTAGATAAGCTCTTTTTGTGGTGACAAAGAGCTAGAAATTAAAAGATGCTCATCAACTGGGGAACGGCTGAACAAGTCATGGTATATGATTGCTATTGAATACTACTGTTTTATAAGAAATGATGACCAGAACGGTTTCAGAAAAACCTGGGAAGACTTCTATGAACTGATGCAAAATGAAGGAGAACAGTATACACAGTTATACATACTGTATGATGATCAATTATGAATGACTTAGCTACTCTGATCAATACAACGATCCAAGGACTTAGATGATCCACCTTCATAGAAAGAACTGATGGATTCTAAATGCAAATTGAAGCATAATATTTTCACTTTTTCTTGCTTTTTTTTTGCAATATGGCTAATCTGCAAATGTGTTTTGCATTTCACATGCATAAGCAATATTACATTTCTTACCTTTTACAATAGGTGGGTGAGGGATAATTTAAAACTCAAAAAACTTTTGAAATCAATGTTAAAAAATAAATTTAGAAAAAAAAATCCTTTATCACTCCTTGGGAAAGGGCAAAGTGACAAAAGTCTAGATGAGTGAGCCTTTGAAGGAACTTTCTGACCAGAATATTCTGTGAGAGACCGAGCACAAGACCATCCAAGCCTGCTCTAACAGCAGGTTCAGCTGATGTCTGACCCTGGGATAAAAGCAGAGACAAATGAAAGATAAGGACTGGGAACACAGAGGAATGAGAAGACGAGCTTGTAACACTAAGGAACAGTCACAGTCTCAAGGGCTTTAATGATCCACAAGCTCACTACACATCAACGACGGAACATGGCAGGCATGAAATGGACATGCTAAGCTGCAAAAACAGCCATTCAATAATATCCAAGGTACGAGTGATGTGGAACCCACAGTAAACAACTTCTCCTAGTGTGACCAAATCTGTAACACTTGGTTAGTAATAACAACAGCTAGTATTTATAGGGTGCTTTAAGGGTTGCGAAGCCTCACAACCCTGGTAGGTTTGCTATTATTATTCTCACTGTACGGTTAAGTGACTTGCCTGAGACCACTCAGCTAAGAAGTGTCTGGGGTCATATCTGAACTCAGGTCCTTCTTGACTCCATCCACCATGCAACATGGTTCAGCTCGACATATGATACAGAATTTTAGGAAGGACTCTGACAAAACGGGGCAAGTCTGAATGAGATGTCTTAGAGGAGGCTGGATGAACATTTCTCAGGGATGTCACGAAAGGACTCTTACTCAAGCAGGGGGTGGTTAGTCTCTGTGGTCTCTTCCAACTCTGATATTCTCTGATTCTAATTTTGTAGAAGTTTTCCCCAACATCCATCCCAAATTTGCCTCTTTGAAATATACATCCATCATTGTTCCCCCAGGAACCAAAGAGATCAAGTTTAACATCTGACAGTTCAGTTAACTGCTTGTGTCCCATAACTCTTCTGCAGGCTGAACAATCCCAATTCTTTCTATGAGTCTTCACATGGCCTAGATCCCAGGTCCTTACCATCCTAAAGGCCCTCCTCTATGCCTCTCTAGGCAAAACTTTTTATTGTCTTTTCTGGGTACATGTTTCCTGTTCCTTCTGGGCAGAGGTTTTGTCCTTGTATCCCCGGAGCCTCACACAGTGCCTGGAACTGCTCAGCAAATGCTTGCTGAATGAATGGACCCATGAAATTTTAGAACTGAAAGAAACCTCTGAGACAAGCTGTCCAATCTCCTACAGAAAGCAACAATATCAGGATAAGTGATTATCTTGCTTTCCCCTAAAGACCTCCAGTGACAGGGAACTCTAACATCTTCCTCCACGCCCTTCCCCTCAGGCAGTTCCCTCAATTTTGGGACATCTCTAATTGTTATTAAGCTTTTCTTATACTGAGCAAAAAATACATTTCAGTAATTTTCACCCACTTGCCCTGATTTTGCCCTTGGGACTAAGCAGAACAAATCGAATCCTTCTCCAACATGACAATCCTTTGTTTGCTATGCCTCACCTTCCATTTTCCAAATTTTCTTTTATCTAAGCTAAAAATCCCTAGTTCATTCAATATATCTCGGTATAACATGGTTTTCGCTTACTTCATCCTGGTAGCCCATCTCTGAAATTAACTCCAGTTTATCAAAGCTGCTAATAAAATGCAGCAGAAGAAACTTTAGACACAATAATCCAGATGTGATCTGACTATGGTATAGTACAACAGGATTTTCCATCTTCACTCTAAACATATTAAATTAAAATCCAAGGTTAAACTTAAGTTTCAGAGGATTTAAAGTAGGAAGGATGCTCAGAGATTATATAGCATACCTCACTCCCCCAGTCTGACCAGAGAAAAAAAAGGGAGGCCCAAAGAAATAAAATGACTTACCCAAGGCCACAGAAAGCCAGCAGCAAAACCAAGAATTAAACTCATGTTTTATGTCTCCAAATTCACTTCTCTTTTTCCAACACCACAGAGTGGTATCAAAAATCAAAATAAATATGTTAAACCCTGCCTGGACTAAATAACACATCTCAGAACAGGTTTCTCATTATTTGTTTAAATGGTATTTGTTAAGTCTAAAACATGCTAGCATAATTCAAAAATGAAAATTGTAACTTTTAACTTTAATAGATTACTTACGTGAGATTTCCAAGTCATTCCCCCACCTCTCCCTGTCCCCACTTCCACCACTACCCCCCAAAAAACTCAATGGGGCTATAACAAAAGTTAAAGGAAAAAGTTTAACATAGAAAGTTCATACAAAGTTCTGTATTAATTATATACTATAAACCCTTTGTAATTTTATGTGCCTGTTCATGCTCCCTGCACTTCATCCTCCCAAGGGAGGCAACATGGGCCATAAAACTTTAAAGCCCAGAATGCCAAATCACATGAGCCTTTACCTCCTTTTCCCCTCATCCTAAAGGATTTTTTTTTAATTAAAAAAAATTGCTTGTGGGATCAAGGTAGAAGTGAAATACTAAATTCCCTATATGACAGTAATGATTTTACTGAGCTATATATCAATAATAGTTATCTCTCCAAGTTATCTCTCCAAGCTGTCTATAGGTATAACTCTGAAAAACTCTAAGTAACATGAAAGTAAAAGTTTAACAGATGATTTATTTCTATTTTTGCTATCACACCCAAAACTTTAATTTCCTGACCTTTTCAATTCCTTGTGGAAGCCAGTAGTTGTATGGCACCATACAGAACCCGTATACACTGCTTTTTCAATAGCACAACAATGTAGTGCTATTGAAAACGCTTCAATCTTCCACATTGATACCAAAGCAAGGAGTGGTGAATCTGCCTGAAAGGCTTTTTAAAAAAGGAAAAGTGGAATGGCTGTGTAAGCACTGCCTCAATAAAGTTTCTAAATATAGAGTTTTATTGGAGATGTGCAGCCATGGGCTCAAAGGGAATGAGAGTATGACAGGCCAATGGGTTCTCCTTAATCAGTTTTTAACTACGCCATTTCTAGAGTTTTATGTTTATGCAGAAAATAAATTAAACATTTTTTAAAACATAACAATGACTGATGTTCCCTCCTGTGCATCATGAAGATGGCACATTCAAAAATAAATAAGTGGGAAAGGAATATTGAGAATTCAGGTCAGCAAAAGCCTAACCGCCCCTCACTTTCAATGTTAAGTTTCCCCAGTTTAACACTGGCAAATAATCGGTTCTCTTCTAGAAGAAAAAAATTTTTCATACTATTAAGCTTTAGAAGAACCTCATTTTTTCTAAACTGTCACACATAAGAGAATTATTTTCAAAATTAGTGACTGTGATCTTTTAAAATTACTAATCACTTAAATAATAACTATTCATAATTTAATGATGTTCATCATAACAAATAAAAATGTAAGTTGATAAATGCACTTGCCAGTTTTAAAATCTTTATGTAGCAATTGCAACTAAAAAAAGTAAGGTGCAGATTCGTTTCTAAATTGTACCTTAGCACTTAAATCTAGTAGTTACACTCTGACACTCTAAAAAGGGCAATTTCAAACAAATTACAGTGGTATCTTTAATTATCATTATCTGGGAAAATGTGAATATGATGTATGTCTTTACAAAATAATTATCTACAATACTTAGCAATAAAAATAACTGGTAAAGCTTCTGAAACAGACAGGTGATTTGCATAGTTGACAGCTATAATTCAAAGGAATGAGTTATCTTTTCTAGTCAACCTTCAAATATTTTCCAAATGATTTTTAAACATGAGTATAAATGAGGTTAAAAAATTCTAAAATGTTGATAAATTTTTATTCATTTAAAGTTAAGAATTATGCAAAATCATATTTCTCATATTAATGTTTTCTTTAAACTGAAATTCATGTCAATTCACTTATTTAAAGCCCAAGAATTTATCATCCCTTCCCTGAAACAACCTACTACTGCTTTCTGACTTCTCTAAAGTAAGCAGTAACACTAAGTTAACTACTACACTCTAACCTGGAAATAACTAATATATTTTATTTTGACTCATAATTAATCAAAAATTAAAATAACTTTAGTCCTCTGAATAATTATGAACACTTGTTATTCAATCAAGTTGATTATGATTAATTTCTCAACCTCCAGACTGAACTCTTCAAAATAAGCTGGTGTAACAGTGTATCAAATTGCAAAATCTTATTGGTAACATATTTGATCAACAACTGGAAGCAGTAAAATTAAAAGGACACTCTACAACTTTCTGCTTAGCTACTCTAATTGTGTGCTTAAATTTAATTAGGAACATACAAAATGAGTTAGGAAAACCTAAGCTCAAATTGTTGCATACAAGTAGTAGTCACAGCAGCAAGTCTGACAATTAGTAACCTCTGAACAAAGAACTGATTTAATTTTTGCACATTTTTTTTCCTTTAGAAAGTCCCTTAAAGGAATTAAGCTCCAATTATATTTCTGAAAAGCAAAATTTTCAGAAATAAAAACAAAGACCCCCCCCAAAAAAACTAGTTTTGCTAATCAATAATCCCTAAAATTACTTTTTTTGTTTTTACATAACTTGATTAAAAAAAAACTCCAAACCTTTTTCCCCCTACATTTTAATTCACATTTAGTCAGTCAGTCAATAAACATTTAATAAACACCTACGTGTCAGGCAACTATGCTAAGTGCTGGACAGTCCCTGTCCTCAAGGAGCATAGACAACTAACTGTACAAACAAGCGTATGTGAGGATAAGTTGGACATAATGAAAGCACAAGAATAAAGCAGGATCACGAAAGACCTCCTATAAAAGTTGGTACTTAAAGGAAGCCAGGAGGGACAGCCAATGAAAATGTCTGCACCTTCCACAGTAACAGCAAGTCTGAAAGAGGAGGAGCATTTAGAGGAAACCATAATGAGTTCAGTTTGGAACATGGTGAGTTTAGGACATCCAGTTTGAGATGTCTAATAGGCAGTTAGAGATAGAAGAAAAGTCAACAAAGTGGCTGCTAGCTCTGAAAATCATCAGTAGAGAAATGATCATTGAATCCACAGGAATTGATGAGATCACAAGTGAGAAATAGCATAGAGGGAGAAGATAAGAGGAGCCAGGATAAAACCCTGAGGGACCCCCATGGTTAACAGTGTGAGCTGGGATGAAGATCCATCAAAGGAAAATTGAAGAGCAATCAGACAGGTAGGAAATCCTGGAGAGAGCTAGCATGAAAACCGAGAGAGAGTCAAGAAGAGAAGCCATGACAATGTCAAAGACTGCAGAGGTCAAGGGACTATTGATAACTTGGGAGAGGAAGTTCAGCTGAATGATAAGGTTGGAACCCAGATTATAAAGTGAAGAAAAGAGTAAGGGGAAAGGGAGTGGAGGCACCTGTTGAAGACAGCCTTCTCCAGGTGTTTGTTCAGGTCACCTTGTAACCTTTTTCTTATTCCTTAACCACCTTTTCTTTCAACCAATACTCCAAAGGATCTATGATCCTTAATGTGGGTGTTCTCTCAAACAATGTACATCACAATCTATCCATGACTATCTATCCTTTATTACTCTCATCCACATTCTTTTCTAAGTTCATCAGAAGACCCATTCAATTTACTGGAGGTCCCTCTTTTAAGTTCACTTGACACCTAGAAAGTGCCCAAAGTGCATACAAATGTTCCATTGGTTATCCTTCACTCTTATGTGCCTCGTTCCACCTATTTTTCAATCATACATGTCTTTGATGACATCGTTGATATGCCCTCCCCTCCCCCTTGCTTATAAATCCTGCTCAAACCCAACATGGACCTTTCCATTGCTCTCTGAGGTAGCCTCCCCTGAATTCTTTGGACACTATGGCATTCCATATTTCACAGTCAAACATTTGCATCAGACAAGTACTTGAATTAGGTAAAGCTGGACCTTTGTTTCAGGAAGAAGTTGAAATAAATCTTACAATTTTCCAAAAAGCAATCCACCCAATCCAAACTCTTCACATAAAAAAAGGTCTTTGGAGGGGCTGAGCCAAGATGACAGAGTAAAACAAGGATTCACCTGACCTCTCCCAAATTCCCCTTCAAACAAATTTAAATGATGCCTCAAAACAAATTCTGGAGGGGCGAAATCCACAAGACAGGGCAAAACAATTTTCCATCCAAAGACAACTAAAAAGGTCTGCACAAAAAATCTGTCTCACTGGGATGAGAGTGGAACACAGTCCTGAGCAAGTAAGATCCAAGTCTAGGCCAGTGAGCATCAGGTACTGGGGGCAATGGAATCAGTAGCACTGGATCCTGGAGTTCTTGGCCACAAACAGTAAAGGGGTAAGACAATTGGTCAAAAGGAGATTATAGGGGTCCCTCAACTGGCACTGGGTCCTGCATAACCCATGATGATCCAGGCTGCAGCCCTGGGCAGTCCCAGAGCAAGGAGGAACACTAGCACATCAGAGCTTGCAACTGCCTAAGAGTAGAAACCCTGGTCATAGTTGCAGAGTGGAGAGGAGTGCTTATGTTAACTCACAGGCCAGGACAGTAGCAAACATACCTCTCCTTAGATCATACCACCTTAGAAGAATTGAAAACTTAGAGAACTAGCTCTGAAAACAGCTTCACAAAAAAACAAGAGTTTGGAATAGGGACCCCTCCAGAGCCCAAATTTAACATAAAGTTTAAAGTCAAGAAATATACTGGAAAATGAGCAAACAACAAGAAAATAGAAAGTTACTATGGTGACAGGGAAGATAAAAACACAAACTCAGAAGCAGACAATAAAGTCAAAACTGCTACACAGAAAGCCTCAAAGAAAAATGTGAAAATGTGAAAAAAAGAATTCCTGGGAGAGCAAAAAAAAAATTTTTTTTAAGTCAAATAAGAGAGATAAAGGAAAAACTGGGGAAAGAATTGAGAGTGATATGAGAAAAATCATGAAAAAAAGTCAACAGCTTGATAAAGAAGTCACAAAAGCATACTGAAGAACATAATACCTTAAAATACAGAATAGGCCCAATGGTAAAAGAGGCATAAAATCCAATGAAGAGAACTCCTTAAAAAGCAGAATTGGTCAAATGGAAAAGAAAGCACAAAAGCTCACTGAAGAAAATAATTATTTAAAAATAAGAATTGGGTAAATGGAAGCTAATGACCCATGAGACTACTACTGCCTCTCCCTTCTATCAGCCTCTACGGCCATTCCTTTCCCAACTACCTTTCTGTAGGGTAAGATGGACTGTTATAACCAACTGAGTGTGCGTATTATTCTCTCTTTGAGCCAATTCTGATAAGAGTAAGGTTCAAATGTACTCCCCTCCCCCTGTTTTCCCCTCTGCTATAAAAACTCTTATACCTCTTTGATGTGAGAAAATATATCCCTTTCTACCTCTCTCCCCCTTTCCAGTGCAAAACACTTAAGAGGATGGACAGGATGAATGTAGGAAATAGGATAAACAGAGTGAAAATAAAATAAGGGCAAATACACAATAATCGTAACTATGGGAGAAAAAAAACGTGCACCAAGTTTCTCTGACAAAGGCCTCATTTCTCAAATATATAGAGAACTGAATCAAATATATAAAAATAAAAGCCTTTTTCCAAATCATAAATGGTCAAAAGACATGAACAAGCAGGTTTCAAAGGAATTAAAAAGTCATGTGAAAAATTCTCAAAATCACTACTGATTTTTAAAAATGCAGATTAAACCAACTCGGAGGTACTGTAACAGCAATAAGTTTAGCAGACTTAGGCCTAAGTATGGAAGGTGTGAGCCCTGTCCACTGTTGAGAAGGC
>CM053596.1:28245463-28259253 GCA_028646575.1 Pseudocheirus occidentalis | reverse complement strand
GAGAGAGAGAGAGAGAGAGAGAGAGAGAGAGAGAGAGAGAGAGAGAGAGAGAGAGAGAGAGATTCTCTCCCAGCACATCTGGAAGTTGAATGAGACCTGAGATGGAGTTTTCCTGAGACCAGAATCTGGTGAAGGCCACCCAGAAGGCCAATATTCCTTCTGGGTCCTAGGGCCAGCTGAACTGCTGGAAGACTGAAGAAGCATGACCAGGATAAGGCTTTCTTTGTTTGTGGCTTGGTGGATCCTTGAGTTTCCAGCAAAAGGAGTTGTGAAGGGTTTGAGATGTGCTGGACCCTGTGAACTTCAATGTGTGCTAGGGATTGCCCTGAGGACTAGACAAGGACCTGGGAGCTGTCTACCTCTGAGGACTGAACAAGAACTTGGCAGCTGTCTGCTTCTGAATCCAGGTGACTGTTTGGTGGATTCAGGAGGGAGCTGGGACCGTAGAAGGAGATCCAGGGAATCAGAGAAACCACCCAGAGTCAAGATGAAGAAAAGGCCAAAACTGAGGATTGTTGGACACCAAGGGGTGGAGGATTTGTGTGGTTTTTTCTAATTATGTTTAGTGATTGATTGAGTTGATGTATGGTTGCCCCATGTGTGGAAGATTGATGTATGGTTGCCCCATGAGTGGAAGTTTGATTATTGTATTATGAACTGATTGAATGATTACTGATTTGTCCCATGAGTGGAAGACTGATTATTGTATTGTGAATTGACTGAATGATTAAGTATTGATTTGCCCCATGAGTGGAAGACTGAATATTGTACTGTACCTTGATATGTTGTGAATATTATGATGTGATGTACTGTGAATGTTTGCCTTGATTTGTAATGGAATAAACAGAGTGTTCACTATTACTGTGTAATCCAAACCTTAAAAGCTGTTCACAGTAGCACTCTTTTGGGAATCTGCTGGTGCATGACGTTACAGGTACCACCCTCACACTCATCAGATAAGCTAATATGACATAAAAGGAAAATGACAAATGTAGAAGGGGGTATAGGAAAATTGAGACACTAATGAAATGTTGGTGGAGTTGTGAACTAATTCAACCATTCTGGAGAGCAATTTGGAACTATGTCCAAAGGGCTATAAATCCATGCATACCTTTTGACCCAGAAATACCACTACTAGGTCTGTATCCCAAAGAGATTTAAAAAAAAAAAAGGAAAAGGACCTATATGTACAAAAATATGTGAATCAGCTCTTTTTGTGCTAACATAAAAATTGGAAATTGAGAGGAAACCCATCAAATGGGTAATGGTTAAACAAGTTATACTATATGATACTGTAATGGAATACTACTGCATTAAAAGAAATAACAAGCAGGACACTGTCAGAAAAACCTGGAAAGACTAATATGAACTGGTGCAAAATTAAATCAGCAGAACCAGAACACTGTATACAGTAACAGCAATACTAAGCAACAATAAGTATGATCAACCGTACATAACTTAGCTACTTTCAGCAATACAAAGATCCAAGATAATTCCTTAGGGCTTATGGAACATCTATCTCCAGAGAAAGAACAGATGGAGTTTGAATGCAGATTGAAGCATACCATTTTTTTTTTACTTTATTTTTCTTGGGGTGTTTTTTGACTGTGTTTTCTTTCACAACATGACTAATATGGAAATGTTTTGCATGACTAAACATGAAACTGATTGACTTCTTAAATGAGGTGGGAAGAGAGATAAGGAGAGAATTTGTAACTCAAAATTTTTAAAAATCAATGCTAAAAATTGTTTTTACATATAACTAAGAAAAAATAAATAAAAGGGTCTTTGATCATGTGAGCTCCAACCTTACATCTTTTCAGTAATTCTCTATAACCTTTCATATCAGTCATTTTGTTTTAGATATCAAGAAGCTCAAGACAACCCTCTATCTATATTACTATTTCATATTAATATCTCTATTACTACCCTCATTTGTCCTTAATCCTGACCTATTTTGAGGCAAATATATCTTCAAGAATTAGGGACAAAAAAGATCAAGAATTAGGGGTGGCTAGGTGGCTCTGAAGTCAGGAGGACCTGAGTTCAAATACAGCTTCAGACCTTAACACATACTTGCCATGTAACCTTGGATAAGTCACTTAACCCCAACTGCCCTGTGTCCCCCCTCTAAAAAACAAAAATAAAAAATAAAAAAAGAATAATGTATTTATTAGAGAAATGCAAATTAAAACTGAGGTACCACCTATCAGATTGGCTAATACAACAGAAAAGGAAAAATGACAAATGTTGGAGGAGATGTGGGAAAATTAGGACACTAAATGCAGTGTTAGTTGAGTTGTGAACTGATCTAACCATTTTGGGGAGCAGTATGGAACTATGCCCAAAGGGCTATCAAACTATGAGACGCTACTAACTAGGTCTACATCCCAAAGAAATACAAAAATATAGAAGAGAAAAAGGAAAAGGACCTATGTATACAAAAATATTTGGAAAAAATCTTTTTTGTGGTAGCAAAAAATTGGAAATTGAATGGTTGTCCATCAATTGAGCAAAGGCTGAACAAGTAGCATATGATTATGATGGAATGCTATTGTGCTATAAGAAGTGACAAGGAAGATGCTTTCAGAAAAACTTGTAAAGACTTACATGAATTGATACAAAATGAAATGTGCAGAACCAGGAGAACATCATATATAGTAACAATATTGTGCAACAATAAATTGTGAATGACTTGGCTATTTTCAGCAATACAATGATGTAAGACAATTCCAAAGGACTCATGACAAAAAATACTATCCACCTCCAGGGAAATAACCGATGATATCAGAATGTAAATCAAAGCATAAAAGTTTGGGTTTTGGGTTTTTTTAACTTTTATTTTTCTTGGGGTTTTTATCTCTGCTTTCTTTCACAACATAATAATACAAAAATGTTTTACATGACTGTACATGTATAAGCTATAGAAAATTGCTCGCCTTCCTCAATGAGGGGGGAGATGAGAGGAGGGACAGAATTTGGAAATCAAAATTTTTAAAAATGAATGTTAAAACTTTTTATATGTAATAGAAAAAATAAAATATTTGGAAAAAAATAAAGTATTTACCAAACAGTCAGTCAATAACCATTTATTAAGTGCCCACTATTAAGTTTAAGGCACTGCACTTGGTGCCAGGCATACAAAGACAAAAATAAAATCATTTCTGCCCTCAATATTAACATAATACTACCTTTACTTGAAGAGTGAATTGTAGTTTCCAGTGACTTCACGTCCATTAATGCTTTTGATCCTCACAAGACATTATTATCTCCATTTTACAGATGAGGAAGATCTAAGGCCAGAGAATGCTCAATAAACTTAAAATACAATCACACAGCAGGAAAGCAAAAGAATAAAAACTGTAGTCAAATCTAGTGCTGTTTTTGCTAAATTGTGTTCTCTTTAATAATAACTCAAGAACTTCTTCAAGTCCTACCTCATATAGGTGACATAACACTAAGGACTTAATGGTACTTGATAAATACTCTTGCCTGATGAATGGAAGTAGTTTTCCAAGATAAGAAAGGAAGTCTAACAATAGCTTTCTTAAAAATTTGTCAAATAAATGCCCATTCCCATAAGATTCACTCATTAGTATAGAGAAATTTTTTAAATGCATAAGCATAACAAAAGTACAAATTAAAATATTAACATAAACTTTGAAAAGTTTGGCAGAAATTAGGTTTAGATCAAAATCTTATCCCACGCTCCACAATACATCCTAAACAGGATACATGACCTTAATTTTAATGATTATACTATTAAAAAGCTAGAAGAGAAATAAATCATATACCTCTCACAGTTATGGGAAGGAGATGTACTCTCAACCAAACAAGAGACAGAAGCAATTACAAAAGATAAAACGGGTAACTTTGTTTACTTGGGAAGTAGTCAAATGGGGAAAAATATCTTCATGTCAAATTTCTCTGATAATGGCTTGGTATCTTATATTAATATATAAAAAATATATAGTAAAAAAAATAACTAATGTATAAAAAACTAATAACCATTCCCCAACAGATAAATGGTCAAACAGTTCTCAAAAGAACTGCAAAGTATTCACAAACACATAAAAGAATTCTCCAAGTCACTAATAATAAGATGCAAATCAAAACAAACCCTGAGGTTTTTCTTCACACCCTACAAACTGCCAAAAAAATTTTTTTTTTACCAAAAATGGCAACAGTCATCAATGCTGAAGAGGTCCCAGGAAGATAGGCACATTAATACATTGTTGCTAGCTTTAAGAAATGGTACTGCCAGAGCAGCTAGGTGGCGCAGTGAATAGAGCACCGGCCCTGGAGTCAGGAGGACCTGAGTTCAAATCCGGCCTCAGACACTTAACACAAAAACTAGCCGTGTGACCTTGGGCAAGTCACTTAACCCCAACTGTCCCCCAAAAAAGTAAAAAAAAAAAAGAAATGGTACTGCCATTTTGCAAAGCAATCTGAAATTTGCAAATAAAGTGACAGAAATGTTCATACCTTTTGAACCAGAGACTTCATTACTGGGTTTAAAGCCTTGGGAGATCAGCAATAAGAAAAAAGTTCTATTTTCTACAAAATATTTATAGCTGCACTTTTTTGTGATAAATAAGAATTGGAAACCAAGTAAATGCCCATTAATTAGGGAATGGTTAAACAAATTGTGGCACATAAATGTAATAATATATTAATTATCTGCGTTGATTACAAAGAAACGTGGAAAGATTTCAATGAACAGACACAGAGTTAAAGTAAGCAAAGTCATGAAAACAATAGACACCATAACTACAACAACATAAATGGAAAGGACAATAGATCATAAAAATCAAAAGTGAACTTTTTCAAATGATAATAATCAAACAGAATTCAAAATAAAAGCTCCAGGAAGACAGCCCCAACATACACTTTCAGAGAGGGGAGCGGTCCATAAGTGTTACACATCACACACATTTTTAGATTTTCTCAACATATCAATCAACTGTGCTGACTTTTTTTTTCACCCTCTAAAAAACATTGTCTTTGATATGGACTGGTTCTCTGGGAGAGGAAAGGATGCATGGGAGACTGTGGTTATGGTAAGAGACAGAAAATAGCAACGAAAACTTAATTGTTTAAAAGTTACATATTTGACTTATTCTACACTTAAAAATAAAACAAAGCAGTACTTAAGACAGGAAGTTTCATTAAAGATTCCCTTTCTTGTTTCCTACTTCAGTATATGTTCATTTCTATGTTGTTATATTCATGGTTTATATCACACAATTTTAAATGCAAATGTCTTTTAATGCCTGGGACTGAAGTCTTATGTTCTTTCAGTGCAATAACTCATGAGAATATTAATGTAAAATAAAAATAATATCCCCCGAAATACAAGGAACTAATTAAAATTTATTATGAGTCATTCCCAAATTGACAAATGACAAGTGGATATATAAAAAGGCAGTTTTCAGACAAAGAAGCCCAAGATATCAATAAGTATATGAAAAAATGCTCCAAATCACTAATAACTAGAAATAAAATTAAAACAACTCTACTTCATTCCCATCATGTTGAGAAAAAAGGAAAATGACAAATGTTTGGTGGGCCAGGAGAAAACAGATACACTAATACATTGTTGGTAGAGCTGTAAATTGCTCAAGCCATTCTAGAAAGAATTTTGAAACTATGCCCCAAAAGTTAATGAACTATGTCCATATGCCAAAGAGATCCAAGAAAGAAGAAAAGGACCCGTATGTACAAAAATATTTATAACGGTTCTTTTTGTAGGGAAAGATCCGGAAACCAAAAGGGTGCAAATCAATTCAGGAAATATCTAAACAAATTATGCTAAATATATGTAATGGAACACTATTTTGCCAAAATAACAGAAAGGGACAGTTTCTGAGAGACCTGGAAAGGCTTGCATGAACTGATTCAGAGTCAAGTAAGGAGAATCAGAAGAAAAATGTATATTACAATCTATCCAGTCTGTCCTCCACTCAGCTGTAAAAATAATCTTCCTAGAATATAGCTCTAACTATATCACAACCCTAAATCAATAAACTCCTGTAACATCTACTGCCTGAAAGATCAGGCCTTCAAAGTCCTTCATTACCTGGCCCCTACCCCTTCACTCACTCCTCCCACCCCACCCTACCCCACCCCCATCCCACCACACACCCACACCCACACACACACACCCCTAAACCTTTCCACACACCCCAAACACATACTCTGTAATTACTGTTACTCAAACAACAGATTCCATCATCCAACTCCACACATTTCTACGACTGTCCCCCATGCCTGGAATGCTTTCCCTCTTCATCTCTGACTCTTGGCTTCCCCAGCTTCCTTCAAGTCCTGGATAAAATCCTACCTTTTACAAGAAACTTTTCTGATTCTCTGTAATGGTAACAAAATTTGAAGATCCCTTTTTATTGAAAAGCTGACAGGTACTTAGTACCTAGTTTCAAATTAGCCTCTGTTAAAGAAACAGAAGGTATGAACGCTTGCTGCTGATGTAACAGGAAGGGGCTGAACAGGGAGGAGCAATAAAATGCACATGAGGAAAAACTCCAGCTGGGATAGTTAAAATTTCCTGGGAACTTGTGGTGGTGGAGCTGCTTCTGACAGTCAGCCAGAGCTGCCAGAAGAAGCATGACTGTGGTGTCGGTACTTTGTCTGTGGCTTTGTTAAGCCTTGACTTCCCAGGAATAGAGACTGTGAAGGATTTAAGGTGGACTGGACACTGTGAGCTTCAGTGTGGAGCAGGAAGTGCACAGAGAGCTAGACAAGGAGCTGGGAGCTGTCTGCCTTTGAACCCAGGTGACAGTTTGGTGAATTCAGGTAGGAGCCTGGACCATGGAAGGGGAACCAGAGGAGCTGAGAGCCAGCCACAAGTCAAGCTGAAAGAAGACTTTATTTGGATACTGTGTACTGACTGAGAAGATTATGATTTACTATGACCTAGGGGTGGAGAACTTTGACTTTTGTACTTTGTGACTGAATTAAGGATTTGGCAATTAACTAAATGAATGTACTTTGTTTATGACTGGAAACTAATCTCCAATTGAGACTACCCCAGGAGTGGAGTACTTTGACTTTTGTATTTTGTGTCCCTTAAAGAGGTAAGCGCCTCCTTATGGATGATTGGATGATTGAGTTACTAAGTGATTGACTAAATGACTGCACTTTGTGCAAAACTATGTGACTACTGTGTGAAAACTATGTGGCCATTTTAGTGATAAGTTGTTGAGTTATGACATGATGAATGTTTTATTTTTATTTTCTGTGATAAGTTATAACATTGTGAATACTGTACCTGGATTTTCTGTAAATGTTTTATTCTGATTTATTATTGAATAAACAGAAAATTCGATACACTATGCAATCAGAACCTTGAAAGTTGTTCACAGCAGCATTCTTCTGGAAAGTTGTTCGTGCTTGGCTTTACATTCCCCTTTATTCTACTGCCTTCCCTCTGTTATTTCCAATTTATCTTGTATAGAATGTATCTGTATATAACATCTGTTATAAACATCTGTTTGCATGTTGTCTTCCCCCAGTAAACTGAGTTCCTTGAGAAGAGAGATTGTCTTTGTGTCCCAAACACTTAGAACAGTGCCTAGCTTATATTAGGCACCTAATAAATGTTTATTCACTGACTGGCTAATAATAATATAAATACTGTAAAGAAAATTTTGAAAGAATTTTAATTAACATAATGACTCCGGAGGGACTGATTATGAATCACACTACCTACATGAGCTCAGAGAGAAAAAATGGACCCCAGGTACAGAATTTATGTATCTATATATCTATATCTATATCTATATCTATATCGAGAGAGAGAGAGAGAGAGAGAGAGAGAGAGAGAGAGAGAGAGAGAGAAACATTTTTTTGGACATGGCCAATTTAGGAATTTCTTTTGTTTGACTATACATATTTATTATAGGGTTTTAATTTTCTTTTTTTCTCAGTAGAGAAGAAGCAAGACAGTGAGAAAACATTATTGTTCATCAAAGAAAATAAAATTAAATTTCAAAAATCTCCTTTAAATTAAAAAAATTAAAAATATTCCTGATGATAGGATAGAAATTAAATTTTAAAGCTGCTTCATACAAATAAGCAGAAGTCCACTACCTCCAAAAACATTTCATGAGCATTCTAAGACTGTAGTAGGCACTTTGGAAGTTGAAGAAGTAAAAAACCTCTGCTCTCAAGTTGCCTGGTACTGATTCTGAAATTTGGCTACCATTAAACTTCATTTATATGAAATTAAACATTCACAAATTCCCATGGAAACATGAAAAAAATAATAACAGAAAAATACAGAAATTATTACATTTTTTTGAGTCTTGCTGCCTGATTACCTCTAAGTCCTAAGAACATGCTAATTAGCTCAGTTAACTTACTCTAATATATGAATAAAATTTTTAGGTTTTTTTTTTCTTGATATCTCAAACTCTTTATAAACCACACATTTAGAATCATTCACAGATATTTCATATGTTCAAATTAATTGTAGCCAACTAACTTATGATCTTATTAATGTTTACAAATTTAATATTTCCTTAACTGTATCTAATAATTTTTATGAATTAATCAAATGGCTACTAAATGTGACTAAGCTCCATAGACCTCTCCTTGCTATTTTTAATTCCGTTCCCTTAAGTCAACTTAACCAAACTCTTTACAAGCTTTCAAACATTAACTAGGCACCACTAATAACTCACCCACCTTAATGATTACGCCTGCTATCATAATGACTACTGCTCCTTTACTATTAGTTTATCCCTTCATGTTCCTACCCATTGTACCCTTCCTCCACTCCATTTCTGTCCTGTAATCTAACAGCATTTTCTGAGCCTGGGGAAATATTACCTATAACTATGGAATAAACCTAGGTTCTAAGACCATCCTTTAAGAAATGCTGATTTAACAAGAAACAAGCATTATGTACCAGACACTGTTAAGTGGTTTACAAGGTAATATTTAATCCCTACAACAATCCTGAAAGGTAAGTACTATTCTCATTTTACAACTGAGGAAACTGAGGCACATATAAGTTAAGTGATTTGCTTGGGATCATGCAACTAGTAAGGATCAGGGGATAGATCTGAACTCAGGTCTTCTTGCCTAGAGGCCCAACACTCTACCCACTGTGCTACCTAGGTGTGAAAGGAAATAAGGCTTTGAAAAGGCAGAAATGGGTCAAGTTGCAAAGAGCTTTAAGTACCAAACAGGAGTTTACATTTGACCCTAGAGATAAGTGGGAACCACTGGATTTTACTGTATATGGAAGTGACATGCTCAGACTTGAGCTTTAGAAAAATCACTCTGGGGGAGAGAAGTTGAATTGCAGTGGAGAGGGACTAAAGGTTTTGTTCAGTCTTTTTTTCAGTTGTATCCAACTCTTCATGACCCCACTCGGGGTTTTCTTGGCAAAGATGGAAGAAATTTATTTGCCATTTCCTTCTTCAGCTCATTTTACAGACAGAGAAAGTGAGGCAAACAGGATTAAGTGACTTGCCCAGGATCACACAGTCTAAGGCTGGATTTAAACTCACGAAGAGGAGTATTCCTGACTCCAGGCCCTGCATTCTATCCACTGTACCACCTAGCTGCTCAAACTAAAGGTCAGGGGCACCAATTAAAAAGCTCTCCAACAGCATTAAGTGGGAAGTAATGAGAGCCTGAAGTAAAAGGGTGGTCATCTGAGTGAATCAGAGTAATGTGCCTTTTCTTATAGGTGATGCCAAGGGAAAGAAAAGGATTATTTCCTGACTTTGTGAAAATGTTTTATTTGGTGTTCTAACATCAAGGATTTCTATCATTATCTTTGTTGTTTAACAAAGTTTTTCAATGATCAAGTCAAAAAGAAAAAGAAACACTGTTTTAGTTTCTTCAAGGGACTCTGAGAATTACAAATACAGGGTCTCCAGCAGTCCTAGAACTAGGACCTGTATACAAAAAGTGCCTGAAATCAAGTCAGCCTTCTTATAAATTAGTGATAGCTGCCAGTACAAGTCTACTTACTTACCACATTAATGCAACATCTTAATGTAATGTGGTTTCTGAATTGAAACTTGAAATTTTATGATGTAAAAGAGTTGCACATATTCAAAGCTTAACATTGTCTAGCTATATTATCACCCTGAACCCACAAAACCAACATTTATCCTTCCCACATTATTCAGATGCCTTCTGCCACTCATCTTTATCCCTAGCTCACATAATGAGGCAGCCTTTTTCCTTGGCCAAGGCCAACTCCACGCACAAGTGATCCCATTCCATCCTGTCACCTCTAGTAGACTGCGCCCTCTATCTTCCCCACTCCCACTTATCTTCTGTCTCTCCCTGTCTACTGGTTCCTTCTCTCCTACTTACAAACATGCCCATGTTTCCTCCATCCTCAAAAAACTCTCACTTGATCTTTCTAGCCCCCTAACTATTGTCCAGCAACTCTCCTCCCTTTTGTGGCTGAACTCCTTGAGAAAGTGTCTCTACTTCCGATCTTCTCACTCTCTTCTTAGCGCTTTACAATCTATCTTCTCCCCTCCCCCTTCAACTTAAACTGTACTCTCTAGCTACTAATGATCTTTTCAATGCCAAGTTCAACAGCCTCTTCTCAATCCTCATACTCCTTGACCTATCTGCAGCCTCTGACATGGTCAATCACCCTTTTCTCCTTGATGCTATTCTGTATAGGTTTTCAGGACACAACTCCACTGATTCTCCTCCTACCTACCTGACTGAGCCTTCAGTCTCTTTGGCTGGGTCTTCATCCTATTATACTCAATAACCATGAGAGTATTACAAAGGCCCTGTCCTGGGCCCTCTTCTCTTCTCCCTCTGTGCTATTTCACTTGGTGATCTCATCAGCTCTCATAGATTCAATTATCATCACTATGCTGATGATTCTCAAATCTATTTGTCCAACCCTAACCTCCCTGCTGACCTCATGTCTCTTTATCTCCAACCATCCATCAGACATCTCAAACTGAATATCCTATAGACAAAGTTGTTAAAATTAACTATGTCCTAGCTAAAATCTTCCTCTCTTCCAAACTTCCATGCTACCATCAAAGACATAGCATTCCCCTAGTGCCCCAGTCTGGGAACCTAGTTATCACCCTCAACTCCTCACTTTCTCTCATTTCCTCCCTCATACAGGATGTGCTGCCAAAGCCTATGGATTTTACCTTTGGAACACCTCTAGTACATACCTCCTTGTCTCCTCTGATGGTACAGGCTCTTATTTCCTCATGTCTGGATTATTACAAAAGCCTGATGGTTGGTCTCCCTGTCACAAGTCTCTCCCATCTGCTGTTAGTATTTTCTCTCCAGGATGAAATATAAAATCCTTTGTCTGGCATTCAAAGCCTGTTATAACCTAGGTCCCTCCTACTTTTCCACTCTTCTTAGGCCTTATTACCCACGACATCCTCTTTAATCCAGGGCCACCAGCCTCCTGGCTGCTCCTCAAATAAGACACTCTATCTCCTGACTCCAGGAATTTCCTCTGCCTGTCATGCATATGATGCTCTTCCTCTTCATCTCTGCCTCCCAACTTCCTTGACTTTCTCCCAGTTCCAGCTAAAATATTCCTGATCCCCCTTAATTCCAGGACCTTCCTCCTTCCATTGATTATTTCCTATTTATCCTTGACACAGCTTGTTTGTACCTTGTTATTTGCTCTCTCCATTAGACTTTAAGTTCCTTGAGGGCAGGACTGTCTTTTTTCCCTCCTTTGTATGCCCAGAGCTTAGCACAGTACCTGGCACAGAGTAGGTGCTTAATTAATGCTTATAAACTGACTTATTTCACAATAGTCCTATATCAGAAGCTTTACCAATCATAACTGTACAATGGAGCATACTGGTATATGGTTTACTAAAAAGAAACCTTTATAATTCCTCCCCTGAAGTCTGATTAATTTGGTAAAAACAATGGTGAAAGATTCCAGGTAGCAAAATTGAAAATCTAAAAGCAACCACAGTTCATTGGCAATACTCATCCAACATAGTTCTTCTACTACTGAACCTGAGAACTGAATGGCATAAGAAATTACGCAAGTATTTTAGCTCATGGAAATAAAACACTACAATCACTGTGTGATACATAAAATTCTTCACGGATTAGGCTAGTAAAGAGTTCATCTGAAATATCCCATAAGAGAGATCCTTATCCCAGAAACGATCATTTTTCTCCCCACCCCACCCCCCAAAATCCTCATAGCATTCATCAGCAATGCAGTAACACTTACCACATCATAGTTTAAAAATACATCCATAACTACCAATCTAATATTGAAGTTAAATTCTAAAAATCAACTAGATAGACATAATGCATTTGTGCTTAGGCAGATAAAAGAAGTTTAGGTCAAAAAGAATTCCTTGAGTTCCAGTGTTAGCACAGGGGCTGGGGGTCATTCACTTCTCTCTCAAGTTCAAGATTTTTCATGTATTAAATGAGTAAATTAGATGAGATGACCTCTAATATCTGTTCTTGCTCTAAAATCCCATGATTTTGTGATTGTATTAATCAACCTGATCATCTAAATAAGTCTTTCAATCAAAAATATACATTTTGGTTTTTTAAACTACCCAGGAAAGCTAGTTACAGGGAAAAGAGTTAAGAAACACAATCATTTAAGCACCTACTATAAGGAAGTGATTGTCCTAGATTCAAAAGTGCTCCAAGAGTACCTGAAGAGGAAAAGAACACTTTTTATCTTTTTCCTTTTTTGGGGGGAGGGGAGGAGAGAGGAGGAAAGTTGCTGCAAGACTCACTAAAATCAGGGGGCAGAGCCAATATGGCAGCATAGAAGCAGGAAAACGCCACAGCTCTCATATGGCCACCTCAAATACCCATAAAATATGACTCTAAACAAATTTTAGGACTCTAATAAAACTCACAAAAATACACCTCTCTCTGAAGGCAGCTCGGCAGGTGGGGCTCATCACAGCACTGGGAGCTGAAACCAGCCCAGCCTGAAACTGCAACTTGGGCCGGGATGAGCGGGGTAAGCAGGGTGAGCAGGGCAAGCAGGACAAGCAGGACAAGCAGGACAAGCAGGGCAAGCAGGACAAGGTACAGCTGGAGCCTCCAGGAGAGTAGATCAGCAGCAGCTGTGGCAGTTTCCAGAGTTATCAAGTCAGAAGAAATAAGGACTAAGTGAAAAGTCAGTGGAAGTCAGCTAAAGTTGGGGGAGAAAAGCAGTCTGGCCAAACTGCCTCCAGGCCAAAGAAGCAGCAGCGGCCCTGCGCTCCACTTCCACAAGGCTGCTTCAAAGCTCCAGGCCTGCAGACTGTGGGGGGACCAATTGATCACTCAGAGGCCAAGTGCTCTTGTGTTGAGCGGCCTAGATACTGATCATGGTCTTGGGTGGTGGTCCTGGGGTGCATTTTCAGTGAACCAAAGCTGGTGGGGGCTGCACCAGCCTTCTAATAGCTCTGGCAGCTGTGGAAACCCCAGCAATTTGGGACAAAGCTTTCCTCCCTGGAAGCAGAGTTCCACAGAGTTAAAAAGACAAGTAATTCACTGGCAACATGAGCAGGAAAAAGGAAGCAAAGTAAGATCAGCAACCGAATTCTAGAATCCTTTTTTGGGGACAAAAAGGATCAAAGCATGGAATGGGAGGAAGACAACACAGTCAGAACTCCCACACCAAAAGCTTCCAAGAAACATGAAGACTGTCTAGAAGTCATAGATCAGCTTAAGAAGGATTTTGAAAACCAAATAAGAGAAGTGGAAGAAAAATTGGGAAGAGAAATGAGAATGATGCAAGAAATCATGAAAAGAGAGTCAACAACCTGACT
>CM053596.1:28212582-28244963 GCA_028646575.1 Pseudocheirus occidentalis | reverse complement strand
CTCCTTGAAAAAAACACTGACCTAGAAAATAGATCCAGGAGAGACAATTTAAAAATTATTGGACTACCTGAAAGCCATGATCAAAAAAAGAACTTAGAAAGCATCCTTCAAGAAATTCTCAAGAAAAAGTGCCCTGATATTTTAGAACCAGAGGGCAAAATAGAACTTGAAAGAATTCACTGATCACCCCTTGAAAAAGATTCCCAAAAGAAAACTCCTAAGAATATTATAGCCAGCTTCCGGAGTCCCCAGATGAAGGAGAAAATATTACACGCTGCCAAGAGGAAGCAATTTGAATACTGTAGAAACACAATTAGGATAATCCAGAATCTGGCAGCTTCTACACTGAGGGACTGAAGGGCCTGTAATATGATATTCCAGAGATCAAAAGAGCAAGGATTAAAACCAAGAATCACCTACCCGGCAAAACTGAGTATAATGTTCCAGCGGAAAATATTCAGTGAGGTGGAGGATTTTCAAACAGTCTTGCTGATAAAACCAGAAGTGAAAAGAAAATTTGACACTCAAATACAAGAAGCATGAGAAGGCAAACATGGAAAAGAAATCATAAGGAACTTACCAAAGTTGAACTATTTATATAGAAAAACGATAATGGTAACTTATAAAACTTTTCTCAGTATGAGGATAGATGAAGGGAATACAAATGTATATATACATATACATATGTCTATATAGGAGAGTATAATCATACATATATATGCTTATGAATACATATCTGAGTATGTGTATAAATGTGTACATAGATGGCACAGGATCAACTTAATAGGAAGGGGTGATACTTCAAAAGGTGAAATTCTGGGGTGGAAGAGGATTAGAATGAGAGGAGAAAGGGGAGACAGAATGGCATTAATCATCTCATAGAGAAGAGGTAAGGGATAATTGTTACAATGGAGGAGAACAGGAAGGCAAAAGGGAAAGGGTCAACCTTACTCTCATTGAATTTGGCTTAGGAAAGGAATGACATATAAACTCTAAACTGGGTATCTTGCCACACAGGAGAGTAAGCGGGATGGGGATGAAAGGAGGGATGATGGAAGGGAAGGCAGGGTAGGGGGGAGGGTTGCTGGAAGTACTCACTTCGGTAAATGGACAGGGACAGGGTAGAGTATAGAACAAGGGTGGGGGCGGGATAGGAAGGAGGGATATATAATCGGTCTCTCACAATATGTCCACAGTAGAGATGTTCTGTGTAATTACATATGTACAGCCTGTATTGAATTGCTTGTCCTTCCAGTGGGGGTGGGTGAAAAGGGAGGAAGTGAAAGAATCTGGAATTTAAAGTTCTATAATCAAATGTTAAAAATATATATGTATAAAGACTGTTATTAGTATTAATTACATGCAACTGGAAATTAAGATAAAAAGGCATTGGGGTAGGGAGACCCATGCTGCCCTACCGGAAAGTTAGAGGGGCTAAGGGGAAAGACATAGGAGGAAGCAGATTAGTGGAGGGGCTTTACAGTGGGTTCGCTGTTTGGGGGTGGAGGGTAGGGGAAAGATGGGGGAAAAAATTGTAACTCAAAATCTCGTGGAAATGAGTGATGTAAAGAAGAAAATAAATAAATTCAGAGCAGAAAAAAAAAGACTCACTAAAATCAACTGACCAGCCATTTAGTAAACATCTGCATGTACCCAACACAATGCTGGAAATAGGGAAGAAATGAAAAGGTAATATAAAGACCCTCAAGACCAACAGCAGCTGGGAAGACAGAAAAAACACACATATAGCAATTAGTAAACAGCAGAGAATAAAGGCTCAAATTGTATACCACACATTCCAGTGCTAAAGAGGTTCAGAAGCAGAAGTCACTGTAAACCAGAATAATCTAAGAAGACTTCATGGAAGAGACAAACCTCCAACTGGCCCTTGGAGGATATACCAACAAATAACAAAAAGAAGCAATAAATTTAATTCCCTTTTGTGTAGTTACCTGACCTTTACAAAATAAGGTTACATAAAAGATTCCCTGGTTTTCCTCCATATTCACTTAACTTTTAAAGGCATCATATCACAATCTATGAGGGAGGAAGCCCACCAGGTGGAGAGCATGATGCCAAAAACCCGTGCCTGACTCTGAAGCAATAACCAAAGTCATCTAGCAGACAAACATTGAGTATTTTCATGGAACACTTTCAGGAGCACTGAGAAAGTGGCATGAGAAGGTGGGGTCAGACAGGAGGGAGCCCTGAAAGCCAATTCCACTCATGCCCATTCTCTAAGTAGGGGCCCGTTTCAAGCATGAGCATCTTTAGATTTCTTTTTCATCCCATCACCACCTAAGTGCATGAGGCCTTCCCTAAAACTCCAGTCTAAAGAGTTCCCTCCTCTGAATTCCCACAACTCTTTTCCCTCTTGCATTACTAATTAGGTTCTGCCTCATATCTGAGTTATCTATGGACTTGTTTTGCTTCCCCAACCAGGATGTAAACTTAGTGAGGGAACAGGCCATTTTTACTCATCTCCTTATCCCTTAAAACTTCAATTAATCAACATTTATCAAGTGGCAACTATGTTATAAGACACAATGACCTGCCCCTAAGAAGGTTTTCAATAAATATATGAAAGAAGGAATTATGTGGTAGGCAATAAGAAGACACTATAGATTACTTTACAGAGCAGACACATGACAGAAGAGAATTGCAGAGTTCCTTTGAACAATAATAAAGACTTAACTTTATATTACCTTTTAAAGTCAATTGGGAATCCACATATTTTGTTAAATAAAGGTCAGAAGAGGCCACCATGAATTGCAAAGGACTCATTTTACCAATCAGAAGTAATACATTTGAAGAATTTCAATGACATGATATTTTGTGTCATCAGTTAAATTACTTCCTTGAAATCCATTAGTCATCCATTACACATAATATAACTAATCAAAATTTAGAACATAACCCAGAATTCATAGTACTTTTACTGTACCAGTTTTGCCTAGAATATATCACTGTCCCTTGTACAAATTTTAAAAAACAGATTACAGAACTTAATCTTCCTTTGAAAGTAAATCTGCCTTGTTTACCTATAATTCTATTAATGGCTGCCCATAAGGCTATCTTTAAGGAAATACAAGATTCAACTCATTCAGGGAGGGAGGGGCCTACATGCAGAGAGAAGACATGGGTGAAAAGACCATATTTCTGTAACTTCAAAATTTACAGTATACTTTCTTCTCAACAACCTTAGGAGTCTCGTGGCACAAGTACATCATCACCATTTTAAAGATGTGGAAATGAAGGGTGAGTACCTGATGGGGTCATTATGTGAATTTGGATCTTTCCTGGCTCCCAAGCCAGGTTTCCTTCCTATCATCACATCCTACTTACTTGCCTTCCCACAGATCCATCCCAACAGACAGAGGGACAGGGGTAAGGGCTGACTCTATAATTTGAGGGACACAGGGAACTCCTTGGTAAGGAAACTCTCTACCAACACCAACCAGCACTTTATCTAAATCTAAGCATTGTAAGGAGCATCTAGGTGGTGCAATGAATAGTGCTGGGCCTGGAGGCAGGAAGAACCATCCTCTAAGTCCAAATCTGGCCTCAGACACTTATTAGCTGCGTGATCCTGGGCAAGTCACTGAACCCTGTTTCCCTCAGTTCCTCCTCTGTAAAATGAGCTTAAGAGGAAATAGCAAATCACTCCAGTATCTTTGCCAAGAAAACTCCAAATGGGCTTTCAGTTGGATCCAACTGAAACAAGGTGATGAAGCACTCTGCAGTTAAGTGACCAGTCTGGCTGGGGCCATGCAGCCTGTATGTCAGAGACTGGGCTTGAATCTAGCTCTCTCTAGCCTGAGTTGCCTGCCCCTCATCCAGATAAAGCAAAGTTCAAAAACTCTTATTCCCTTGGAGGGGAAAAGAAGTCCAAAAGGGCAACATGAAGAAGGAAGAATGTTCCCACACCATTTGCCCTGGTCTAAATGGCAGGACTCAGGGCAGCTAAGTGGTACAGTGAATAGAACACTGGAGAACCTGAGTTCAAATCCAGCCTCAGACATTTAACACCTATTAGCTACGTGACCTTGGACAAGTCACTTAAACCCAACTGCCCTGCCTTCCAACCAAAAAAAAAAAATTAAAATTAAAAAAATAAATAAATGGCAGGACTGACAAGATGAATTCTTTTTCTTTTTTAATTCCAGTTAACAGAGTCTCCTCCCCCATCTCTGCCTCCTGCTGCTTCTCTGAGTCACTGCCCAGTCAAATCATCCCAGTCCAAATCATGGAGCAAGGGCAGTACTTGTTCTCTAGGGATGTTTGGGACACATCAGAAATAAAAAACTAAAGTCTAAACAGGAGAACAAACTAGAAAAGTAGATAACAGCAACTTTCAGTACAGCTTTGTGAGAAAGGAGAGAAAGTTCCCCGTTCAAATATTCAGACATAAGACAACAGCTACTACATAGCCACCAAGAAGTGCTGAGATGAGAATGCAGTGTCTATTGTTCGAATGGCAACAGCAAATCTAACCCTCCAGCCTTCTGCTAGACCCCGCACCCGTGAGGCAGGCAGGCAGGCAGGCAGCACAGGGCTGGTCCTAAGCTGTGCTGCAGGAACACACCTGACAAAGGACTAGTATTAGGAGCACTCCAAAGAGAATTACCCTAAACACAGCTCTCTAGTCTTTTTTAAGTACACAAACTGTCAACCAAAACAAATGTGAAAAGGTACACCAGAAACAAAAACAGTGTTTTCACAAAGTGCCTCTTTAATTTTAGAAACTTAAACGTTACTCCAGCACAAAATTAAAGCATCTACACCAAGTCAGACAATGAGGTATAGGCCTGAACCCTTCACATCAGGATAGCTACAACCAAAGAACCTTTAGGATAACTGGAGCACAAATAAGATTGCCAGACAGATGGTATTTGACCTGCTTGGCAGGTATTTTATCTTAAAAGCCAGGAGCTTTTTACTGATGTCATGCTATGACCAATTCTTTGTTTTGGCTTCAGTAACCCTGGGCACAAGCTATCTGAGGCTTAAAGATGGAGTCCAACACCTGGAACTGAACTCAGAAGTCAAAGAGCAGCCAACGCAGAGCACAAACCACCTCGTAACATGTTCTAAGATGCCTACACAGAAAGTAATTGTATATTAAATCACTGATCACCTAGGAAGTAATGTTTAATTAATTCACTAAGGGAGTACTCTAAAGTGAATTTAAAATGATTTGTTTTAATGATGAAAAATACTACCCCTTCTAGATATTAATCACAATATCATCAATGGTCTGGGACTTTTGCACATTTATAACAAAGATTCATAATTCAATAACTATTTACAAAGTGTCTATATTTGCAAGGAAGATGCAGCAAGGCTAGGCAAGAGCCTGCTGGATCTTAGTCTGTTAGAGAATATAAACATTTCATATTTGCCTCCTTAGTTCAATATGTTAGGGCCGAGTCTAAAATAACCGTTTAACAACACAGACCTCAACTCCTTTATGACATTAGACCATATTCAAGAGCTACTAAGGTTGAAAGCATCATCACCCCAAGACAGTCTGGTGGCAAGTTAAAAACCTGGAGAAAAGATGACTTCTCTTCTCCAGCAAGGCACATGTTAACAAGTATCTTCAAGTATCTGAAGGGATAAGAGACTTACTCAGCTTGGCCTCAAAGAACAGAACTAGAAACACTGAGTATTAGTTGCAAAAAATGAAATTTAGGTTCAAATTAAGAAACACTGTAATTAGAGCTATTCAGAGTAGGGTAGTCTGCCACAAAAGACAGCAGGCTTCCTGTCACTGCTGGTCTTGTAGGGAAGGCTAGAACTGATTCCTGACTCAGACAGAGGTTAGTTCCTTCTAATCCTGATACTCTGTGACTATTACTGCTTAACACGACTATGCACACACCCTCATCCAACATTAAATAACCCTGGAATGCCAAGCTTTAATGGTTCTTGCAACTGTCTCCTCCATCCACTGACAACCATCACTTTCAGGTTCTAATTACTGCCACAAGTCCTGACCTTTAGTCCCTAGAGCAACGTTGGTCACTAGTAAATGTTAGCTGAATGAATAAACCTCTTGGGAGGAATTATTCTTAAAATAAAAATGAAGTCAAAATAATATCCTATTCTCTAAAACTAGAATTTTTTCAGTCTGAAATTCAACATAAAAAGAATCATGCCTAGATCAGACCTATGGTTCATCTAGCAAGTTTTTCCCCCATTGTTCACTAATTTTATCTAGTAAATATGAGATACGTTTTAAAATATACTTGAGTTCCATATTACAGTTAAATTCTACACTAAGACTGTACTCCAATGCTTCATCCTGTGTGAAAGAAAAAAAAAAACCCTGTCACCTCAGAAGAGTAGAAGTTTTGGCAGGTCCAGCCCAAATGAAAAGGTTTGTAGCAGGGGTGGAGAACATGTGGCCCTCTAAGTCTTCAATGTCATTTGGGTTCAGTCAAAGGGCCACACTCAAGGACCTAGAGGGCCACATGTGATCTCAAGGCCACAAGTTCCCTATCCCTGATTTGGAGTTTAGACACAGTAAGAGACTGTATGCCCACCATTCAAGAACAAGTTAAGAAGCATTCATCACAAGGTTATCCACAGCACAAGGTGATTTTTTGGCCAGAGCATTTCAAAGGTCATCTATTCATTCATAAATCACTTAGGGTCAGCACTGGCAGAATTAATCCATGTCAATTAAAAGAAACTACTGAAATATTATGGTCAAATGATAATTCTTTTTAAAAACTGATCATGTTGATGATAATAATAATAACTCTTTAGCTTCCCATTTCTCAGCATTTAACAGTTTACCAAGGGCTTTCCTTACTAACTACCAGTATTCTCTCTCAGAGGGGCCAGATACTCATTTCTATAGAAAGGCACAGTTGTTCTCTACCTGCAAAGTATTCTCATTTCCCTTAGTAACCCATTAAGAATCCCATGCTCTGCTGAATGAATGTGTCAAGGTATGTAAAAAGCATACCAAAATATTTACAGTACTTTAAAAAAACACTTTTTAGAGTTCACTAATATAAACTTTACAGTATGAGTACCCAAATATATTACGCTGATTCAAAAGGTGTTCTGTAAGTTTTTTTTCCTTTAAGAAAAAGTATCATTCTCCAATTTTTCATCACTTGCTAAAGGCAATGATCTCAACTCCTGTTAATATAGTAGTAACACAAAAAGAAAGGCCAAAAAGGCTATCTAAACTATATGGGAGATGCAATACAACTACCTCCTTACTATCTCCAGAAATATCTACAGGGGTCAAAGATGAGGTATCAGGAGATATGTTCAAAGTTAATAAATTACAAAATTCACTTTAGACAAGAAACTATTCACATTTATATGAAAAGTTAAAAAGTTCATTTAGAATAATCAGATCCAGTTTGGGAGGTCTTCAAAAGGAAGTCTCCACAAGGTCAGCTGGCTGTTCCCCTCCACGGCACTCCTTCTTCCATCTGCACGCCTCTGCACAAATCTGAAATGCATTCTCACCTCACATCTTCCCTGGACACCATATAGCTCCTCCCAGAAGTCTTCTGATTCCGGTCCCCAAAGTTGGTAGTTCTCTCCCTCTTGACACTGCTCTGAATTACTTTACTTTTACTTATTTGCATTTGTGATATATTCCTTCCCAATGAGAAGGTAAGTTCCCCAAAGAAAAAAAAATAGAATTTTTGTCTTACTATCTACTGAACCCAACACAGTGTACCTGGCACACAGTAAGCATTTAACAAAAATCTGCTGAATTTAACTGAATTAAGAATTTGGTTATCCACTTGTACTACTAGGTCTTCTAAAAAGGTGATGTAGTATTTGATAAAATTAAGTACTCACTTTTCGCCTTTTTACTACAACCTTCTTTTGAAATTACTTTACATCAAGGCAAGTAGGTGGCACAATGAACAGGGCACCAGCACCGGCCCTGGAGTCAGAAGGCCTGAGTTCAAATATGACCTCAGACACTTACTAGCCATGTGACCTTGGGCAAGTCACTTGACCCCAAATGCCCTGCCTTCCCCCCTCCAAAAAAAAAAAAAAGGAAATTACTTTACATTTCCTTACCTAGGTATATGTACAACCCCTCATCCCAGTAGAATGCAATTTCCTGGGGGCAAATGTTTCAATTTTTGTCTTTCTATCCCCAGAGCTTTACATATTGTATGCCCTTAGTAAATATTGGGTGAATTTTTAAAACACATTTCCATTAATAAGGAAGGAAAGACCTCTATCACCAGCTTTGTGGAATTCTGCCAAGCTCTTTCGCGTTGGCAGTGACCACAAAGCCATACCAGAGACAATGAACTGGAGGAGGACCTATTGTACCAACTTACTCCTCAGCACCACACAGAACATAAATTTGCAACATCTGGTGAGTTGTACAAAGGCCTCCCATGGTCTCAGCCAAGGAATGCTGGTGCCACAGGGAATCCAAAGGGTGAGTTCTGACACAAATCACCATATGCAAAGCTAGAACACCAGGAGTTCAAAGGAAGGATATTATAGAAGACCAGGAAGAGGAGGAGTTAATATCTGATATTTACTTAGCACTATAAAGTCTGCAAAGTTTTTTAACATGCTATCTCAACTGCAACTCACAACAAAATCCTGTGAGGTAGGAATCACAAACTATTATACCCATTTTACAGTTAAGGAAAGTCTGAGAGAAGTTAAGAGACTTGCCTGTCATCACAATTCAAGAAAGCATCAGAGGCAAAATTTGAATCCAAGTCTTCTTGCCTCTCAGAGAAGGATTCTATCCATTACACTGTACTACCTTTGAATCTAAAAGTTTAGCTCACCAGACCCAGATAAAGTCTGAAACATGTTTCCAAATAAGAAAAGGATCTCTTATGAACTATTTATAATCAATATATTTTAATAATTATTATGCTAATCAATTCAAAAATAGTTCAACTATACAAACCTAAAAAAAACCCTTCACTATGGAAATAAAGATGCTTGATGCACCCCCCAAAACTGTCGGGTTTTTTCTTTATGTTTACCTAGTATTTTCCTATCTTTTCTAGCTCACCCAAATTTACCAAATGTTAAGAACTTTCCTTGTTTGAATGAGTCAAAGCAAACAACCAAGTAAATAGAATACCTGCTTGTTTCTGGGTTTCCTTTAACAATATTTAACAGGTTGAGGTTTTAAAAAAAAAAAACTAAACTGATTTAGCACTAGGGAATGACGATAAACCAACAGATCAGGAAAATTAGGCCTTCTGTTTATCACTCAGAATAGGGATACAATTGCAACAACAGTAAAAGTTCCTCTTCCAGAATCCCAGCCAGCATTTTTTAATCCTGACCTGAAGACTAAAAGGAAACCATAAAGTTATTCAGAATAGCTGCATTTTAGCTAAGCAGACCATGAAGTAAAAACACATCTATTAAGCCACATTTCCCCACTAACTTTTAAGATGGAAGAGAGGTTCTGGAAAGAACAAGGTCAGAAGGTCAGAGGAGTATTTATGAGAGCAATGAGAAAGGAGAGGGAAGCAAGAGGAGAGAGCAGGAAGCTACCGGCAGGCATTGAGCAAAATTCACTGAGCACCTACTATGTGCAATGCAATATACTAGGTAAGAAAGCCCAGGGCCAGCAAGAGAAAAGCAGGGCCGATCAATTCCCTGGGCATCAACCAATTGTGAAACAAAATAACCTTTGATAAAAGGCCTTGCCTTCTCTGCCTAGAAATGCCAACAAAAAAATTCAACAAACAGTTCTTCAGGGTTTTTCATGTACTACTCTACATTGCTAGATGTCTTCAGTCAAGTCAGTGAACTGCCCTCTCACCATTACAACAGAGCAGCCAGTCACAAGGTCGGAGGGAGGCTGTTCCTGCTCTGTCAGTCGTCCTGATCTATATCTGGCCACTGGGCCCAGATGGCTCAAAGAGACTCTGCATAAGTCCTCCCTGCTTCAATCCAATTCACTTGCAAGTCAGGACATCACCTTCCTGTTGTCATGGTGGTCTTCAAGAACAAAGGCCAAACAACAATAACCACACAGATCTGGCATCAAGGCCCCCTTTGTTTTTCTAAGTCCTAGCTGCGTATACACTTTTTAAAGTGTACAGCTTTTCCAAAGGGAAGGCCTCTCCTCCCATCAGCAATTATCACTAACATCATTTCCCTAGTTAACTGAGAAAATGGCTTACTTCTGGAAATAAATTATTTTTTAAATTTTAAATTTTAAAATGCAATTTCAAATGCTCAAGTAGTGAAATTTTTACACCATGATTCCTTTTAAAATTCTGTAAATAAAGAAATGGATTGCCTAAACGAACTTCATGAAATATAAAAGTGCTCTAAAAGATAAAGCCAGTCTCATTTTCCTCAGCTTTCTGAACTAGATAATCAGTTGAACATAAATTAAAAGAAACATTAATGTAACAGTAATGCTTCACTGTAAAAAAAAAAAATTTAAAGTAGTCATATTATATGTGAAATATGGAATATCTTAAGTCCTACAGAGTTCTTACAAATAGTATTTGAGCTGTAAAAACTTTTTATTAAAGCAAAACACACAAAAAAAAAGTCATCACAAGAACAAAAGTGGGCACGAGACAAGATGGCTACACCATGAATCATCATCTATCAGAAATAATGTCACTGAAATGATGAAACTACTCATTCCTAAATATGACATATTTTGTCAGAAGGTAAATAAATGTCCAGAATTCCAACATATTCCCCAAAAAGCAGAGAAAATGAAGTCAGAGAAAGCTCACCACCATCCATCAACTACAGGCAGTTCACAAGATGCTGTACACCAGAGGTTCAGCCTCTAACTTGGCCCTGCAGAGGAAAACTCTGAAAGGCAAATTCTTCCAGGGGCTGCTTTCACAGCCCAAACTACAAGAAGCAATGACCTCACTGGAAAAGAGATTTGAGGCAGCAGCAGCTTGGGTGAATAATCAGAGAGATATGAAACCAGAAGCACACAGAAGAGACCAAACTAGATAATCTCCAAATTTTGAAATAAAGGATATGAAACACTGTTACTGAAATTGTCTTAAAATGTGGCAGAATACCTAAAAACAATTCAGATTTACTCCAAAAACATATTAACTACCCAAGCCTAATCTGTCTTAAATAAAGTTGTACCATCCAGTCTAATGGAATGTAAGAAGCCAGTTTCTATGGAAAAAGAGCTGCCACAGAGCACAGTGATGCACTGCAGAGAATTTAGTAGTAAAATAGTCACAACACAGCTCAATCCATGGAATAAGGAGAGCAGCAGCAACAATTTCCATTTATTGAGTGCTTTGTGTGTCCTTCAAAACAACCCTGGGAGGCAAGTATTACAGCTAGGATGTCCGCTCTCCAGATAGAGAAATCTAAAGTTCAGAGAACTTACAATGGTTTGCCCGACTCCCATCCAGGACATTTGTCCTGGCCAGGATTGCAACCCAGGCTTCCTGACCCCACGTCCTGCCCTCTTCTACTATATAAGACTTTCTGAGATAATTAATCAACTGACTTTTTCAAAATCATAAGCTCTTTGGACAGGATGCATATCCAAATTATACCCGTGCAAATCGTCATGTGCAATGACAGTCCTAAATAAAAATGTCAAGATCTTATCTTTTGTTTTACCTTTAATCATTAATGTATGGATGGGCTTACTGATGTTCAAATGAGGTGTTCCTATGCCAAATCTTAGCTCAAGAATACAGAATTAAAAAGAGACTTAGGAATATCAAACAAGAATTCATGAATGAAAGAAGTGACGTCATAGTCCTGCTCCCAACAGAGCTCAGAGAAGTCTATAAGAAAAACAGTCTATCTTCTGGGATATTAAATCACTGAAGTCATTTACTAAAGGAGATGAAAGAGAAGAGCTTTGCCCAAGAATGCCCCCCTCCACCCCCCGCCAGCTAGGTCTCTGGGCAAAAGCTGCATTTGCTACTTTTCCCCCCATCAAAAGACTGACCAGAACACACAACATAATTTTCTGTCTAGCCCCCCCACCCCCACCCCCAAAGCAACTGAACTTGCAATCAATGTTGCTTAACAATTGACACAATTTCCTAATAATATAAAATACATGCATGGCTAGTTCCTCTAAATAAACAAGTAATTTGTTCCCTATAAAATGTTCTTCCAATTCCCCCTCCCCAAAAAACAACCAGGGGCTAGACATGTCAGGTACACTTCTGCAGGCTCGGCTTACTCCCACAAAGGCAGCCACAACTGCCAGTGCTGTCTCCACCCTCTCCCCTCAAAAAGACCAGGTTTTCGGGCTACATACAAACACTTAAAACAATTCTGAAGTCATATACATATAAAATAGGTGAGACTCAGGGACCAAGGGAACCTGTAGGGGAAACAATCCCTTTAATGAATCACAGGAATTTAAAAAAAGAAAAGATTGTAAAAATATAATTTACTATTTAAAGCCTTTCTGAGTAATAGGTCAATTTGTCTCTCTTGGTCCAAGTGATAACTTCTGCAAAAGTCCCGATGAAAATTTCCTAAAATATTTTTTCCTAGGACCCAGGAAGCTTACACAAAATCTGTCAACCCAAACTTTTTTTCCTGAAAATTTAAAATAACTATTTCATTTCCAGAAAGAAAAAAACATCCCCAAGAGGTGACCTCCCCTTAAGTCACTAACATTTGAAATGCACAAAACTGTTTTCTCTTCTTAACCACTCTAAGAAGAAAAATGGCTATTTACCAAAATTGGGGGGGAAAGGGAGTGGGAGGAGGGGGAGAATCTAGGGGAAAAGTTAAGAAAAAAAAAATTTTGTCAATGAACATTTTTAAAAGAAGATCTTATTAAGTTGAAATGCAGATATGCCAGTTTTATCTGCAAATCTAAAGTGTTTAAAAGAGATCATCTAACACTTCCACCACAAATATCTTTGGTAGTACATCACTACCCCCTTGTGGATTTGCAATAAAAATTCCTATCCTGAATCTTCAGTTTTTTAAACAATGGCTTGGACAGTGGAACTTTCATCAAAGTTTGCCTAAGTCCTTGCTTAAAAAGTTCATTTTCTAAAAATTACTTTTAAAATAACTAAATATATTAAAATAATAATCCTGTTCATTTTAAATTATATTCCCAAACCCACCATTCACCACTACCTTTTGGGAGTGTTCTTTAATGTAAAAAAATGTATAGCTTAAAAAAGGAGCAAAGGTCTTAAAATATCTTAGACAATTCTATTTTTCTTCAGGATGATTTTATTTTATATTTCCTATCACTATGCTAAGATATTTCTTTAATAAATCATTTTCCCATTGTGCTTAACATTTTTCTTTTTAAAAAAAATTAATTTCACAGTGGTCTGAGATCACAAGAAGCCCCAAAATACCAACAGGGCATGTTCTTACTAAATCTGCAGAGGGTACATGTCAAGTCGGGATCTGCAATTCCCTTGATGTGGAAATTCCCTCCACCAAGGCAGATGCAACCTATCTCTAACTCAATAGATGAGCCTAAAAAATGTCGACAGATTCTCAGAGCAGCTAAGTCACTGACTTGCCTATAGTCACACTCCTAAACATCTTCAGAATGGTTGGGGGTAGGCATTTGAATCCGAGGCCAATGCCCCACCCACCATAACATACTACCTCACAGAGTATATATATATTCTCAGGGATCTATTTCAAAAGTAGTATTCAGAGATTTAAAACATTTTTAAAGCCTGAATAAGGCTATTATTAAAAACAACTGATGATACTGGTGTCACTTTAACATTGTTCACAGTAATCTTAATTTGCACTGGAATAGGAATGGAGATAGCATCTTTTACAAAACAGGAAGGAATTTACCTTTTTGAGCTGAAAATTACCCTAGTATGTCTGTTGATTTTTTTGGAGTATGAAGTGTTACACATGAACTTTAGAAGGTGAAATGAATTTGCATACCTGGCTCCTAATTTCTATACAAACTAGATTTGGTTAAGGATATAAATGTACTCTCAGTCGTTCATGCGAATGCTACTTTCATGACTCATAATGGAATCATCTTAAGGATATTTGATTCTCCAGTCTCACACATCCTCCTTAGAAATGTTGTAGGGGTTGGACTAAATGACCTCCAAGGGCCCTTCCCAGCTTCACAGGTACTGTGTCTGTGAGTGGGGATGTTTTTATTCACTGTTATTCCTACAAGGAACCATGAGGATAAATAATGCTATGGTGAAGCAGGAAGAAAGGAAGAGAAAAGATACACAGCAGGTGGTTTTATCGAAAGATTTGTAAGTAACTGAATACAGTATCACCTTGTGACAGTACACAGGGAAATATGGGGAAAGTACATCCTTTTACCCATATCAACTAAAATGAGAAAATGATGTGCCCAACAAGTGACAGATGCCCAAGGGGACTGTCTGACTGCTTCCCATGTACCCCCAACTGTTAGGCAACAAAGAGCAAATCTATCCCTTATTCATGTGTTTTCTAAAAAGGTTTTAGAGTGTCTTTGTTGTGTTTTGTTTTTTTAGTTTATGGTTTTAGGAGGGAGATGGGTAAGGAGGTTAATGGCACTTAGCAACCCCTCTCTCACCAGACACTTAATAAATCAGAGAAATGTGTCTTTGCAAACATTTCTTGCAAGGCAAGAATAGAGATGGAGATATACACACACACGTGTGTGTACATGTATGCACATAAATACGTGATGTGTTTATATGCATATACATACATGCACACGTATGTATGTGGAAAGAATGTTAAGTTTGGAGCCGGCGGAGCCAAGAGCATATGCTGGCTCTGGCCCTGACAACTGTGACCTTAGGGAAACAGCTTAACCTCTGTGGGCTTCTATTTCTTCACCTGTAAAAACAAAAGGGTAGAATGTGGGCCCCCTTCTCCTTCTCCATTTATGATCCTATAAACTGCATCTCAGAAACCAAGGTGACCAACAGGCAAATCAATCTCACAACTTCCCATTCCTAGGTATAACTAAGTTGTACGGCAGCTCATTATTCCAGGAAAGGAAAGGACCAAGTCTTTCCAAACTATGTAGAGAACTTCAAAAAGATATGTTTTCATCCTTTCCCTACTGAGCAACAGATTAGAGATTATCAGAACATGCAAAGAGATCTACTCATTGGCATGAGCACATGGGTTTGAAACGGATGTGGAAGCTATAATAGGACAACAGATCTGTCACGGTGAAGCATCCATGACTGGTTGGAAATGGGTGGTCCTTAAAACGGAGAGTGAAAAAGGATATAATCTGGACACCCCTTGATCTCCCACTGCAGTGGGTGCATCATCTATTTTAGCTCAGGGAAATTAACTAAAACAATTAAAAGAGCCAGGATGTACAACAGCTCAATAGTAGGGGGAAAATACATATTGACAACCTTTCCCCAAGAGGAACTACAGAGCTCCTCTCTACCAACAATGGAGTCGGAGGTGGGGAATGCAGGCGAGAGTTGGCTGGCCTACAGACAGCAGGGACAACTCTCCACCCGGCTCATCATGTACAAGAATCCAGGAGCTGTCTGTCCATTGTCAATACTCAGGAAGAAACACTTAGCCTGCTTTTCCTTGGCAAATGCCACAGTAGGAGAGACAACACCTATATTTTACCCCCTCTTCTAGTAATAGATACGGAGAGAGAGAACTTTCTGATACATCTCTGATGAGCATTACTTTCTTCTCTCAGTCTTGCAGCTGGTAAACATGGATTCGGAAAAGTACCCGTGGCCATGTCCTGAGCTCTGAATAGTGAGAAAAAAGATAAGGAAGTATTATCTACACAATAAGTAATTTGGGATGAGGAAACAGCAGACCATATACTTCCTATCCATTTCTTAAGGTGGTCAATCAAATAAGGACAGCAATACATCTGGGGTCCCTTTCCCTTTCTCTTCATTCCCAAGCCACTAACCAAAAAGCCTGAAAATTTACAAAGTTCAAGTCAGAAGAAAGGAGCCCATACTCTCACATGATGATAACAAAAGGTAAATCAAAGGGGGTTCATGGATTGAGCAGGGGAGATAAGATTGGATTTCTAAAATCCTTTCTGATTCTGTGATTCCAAGTAGCTAATCTGTGCCCTATGATTAATAAGCATCATCAGCGTCCACTATCTACCCTCATCAAGACAGCAAGACAGGAGGTAGGTTACCTAAACTGCAGTAAATACATTCCCTAGGTCCCAATCAAAGAGATCCCGAGGAGAGTGACCAGGACACAAATTCTACTTCATGCTCCATGCCAGATAAGTCAATGGAATAAGATGTAAACTATCTTTAGGTAACAGAAGAAAAATAACATTGTCCTGCACAGCAGTAGCAATGAATGGCAGAAAGGCTATGATAAAAGAAGACTCAATAGTTTCTCACAATAATTATAATGATGAGGGGCAACAATGTGAATCCTTTCTGTGCTTTCTGAAACCTTTCAGATATCCTTTTAAGACATACAAAAAGTAGCTTTCTCACTCCCAGTAGGTACAGGAAGAAAGCGCAGGAGAAGAGGAAGGCTGAGAAAAGAGGAAGGTGAGTTCACTCAGGAAATGAAGAATGGAGGTGAATAGAAATTTCACTACTAGGTACCATAAAGGCAAGTCACCCAGAAAGGGGCAGGACATCTCACAGAATTATCTATGTGACAGAAAGAGAAAATGAAAGGCATATCACTACCTACCACTTTAAAAGGAAAAATGGTCAAGTAACACATTACATGGAGAAAGGACACAGTCTCACTTCACCAAGGAAACAGCTAAGTGTGAGGAGAATACTACTACTATCCTAAAGCAACCACAGCAAGAGTTACTCTTAAGAGAGATAAAGAAACGAAGAAATTGTTTTGTATATTCTGGAGGAAAATACCTGACTTATCAACAAAGAAAAGGTGAAAAGGTGCTCCCCACATCTAGTTTTGTGTTCTACATAATACCCTGCACACTGCTGATACTCAAAATGTTAACTACGCCTTCCAGACAGGCACTTGCCTAACTGACCCAAAATGTATGCCCAAGCAGTTAAAAAGAACGTTAATTTTACTTTTTTCCTTCGTACACATTCCAGACTACAGTAAACAACAACAATAACCCAGAATATTTTCTGTTTTAATTTTACAAGGCTAAATGATGTAATACTAGAATAAATTAGGAGAAACCAGTCCTAATAAGAAGTAGAAAAGGACAAGGCCCAGTGATGCCATGCAAACCAAAAGAAGAACAAGATCCAATCAGGGCTCTGAGCAAAACCACCTGACCCCAGGCATGGGAGCATGAAGGGCAAGGGCATTCTACTCTGCCTAAAAAGACCTACTCTCAAAGAAGGGAGTTCAAAAACAGTTTGGGAGAGGTCAAAGTAGTGACAGGATAGATGGACCACCAAAAAAAAAAAGTAACCATATTATCTATTTCAATCAATCAATAAACACTTATTAGGCACCTGATACACACCAGGCTACTAGACCCAGAAAAGATCAGACATGCACAGGCATAAACTACCAGTGACATATGAAGCCTATCTAGATACAAAGGGGCATAACAAATAGCTTCCCCATCAGTCCTAGGGTAATAGGAAATAAGCCATGGCTATGAAACTAGAATTAGGCCATTCTCTCCTAGTCCAACAGAAAAGAAAGGCAGAACAATTTCAGCCCCAGTTCTGGGCAGCTAAAACTACAACACAAATTTTAAAAAAGATTTAACCCACCAAGGCAAGTAGTAAATCTATACACAACTAAAAAAATTAGGAACCAAAATGCCACTTGGCCCAAAAGTTTAGAATTTTAGAAGTGTGGGCTAGAAGAGAACTAAGAAATCAACTAATCCAAACACTTCGTTTTACTAACGAAAAATAAAAGCCTAAAGGTTCCATGAATGTCCAAGGTCACAAAGCAAAGTTAGTTAGCAAAGAGAGGTCTAGAACTCAGGGTTTCCTGACAGTTTATATTCTTTCAATATAAGCAGTCTGTCATACCAAAAAGAGTGAACAATTTCAGAGATAAAGAGCCTCCATAACCTGAAAGTTAAAAGAGTGGAAGCCTATGATGAGACTGTCTCCTTGGCCATGCACTAGAAGTACAGAGTTGACAAATAACGTCTCAAAGATAGCATATAGAAGAGTGCCACTACACTTACTGTGTAAAGGAAAACTTGATCCCATCTGACCTTGAGAAGAGGTTTCTATATGTAAATGAATCATCTCATCTACTGAGCAGTGGGGTGGGGAGATTCATTATCTCCCAGAAGTGGGAAAAATAGGTTCATCAAGCAGAAGAAGGAAGACATGTCCTTTAGGTCACAAGCCCACCCCTCAAAGAAATAAAAGAGGTAGAAAAGGGAGGGAGAGTAAAAAGGACGGAATCTTCTACCACAAAACAAAACAGAGATTTGTTTTGAAGAATTGAGAGCCCTATACTGTCTTTGTAGAAGAGGACTACCATATCTGGGGTGTGATAAGAAGCACTGTTAATGCTCTATTATCTGTGGTAATAGACAACAGACAAAGTACAACCAACTATATGCCACCCACCAAAACCATAACTTCAGACAATACCTTCAACTTCTTGGTCTCATTAACCTTTTACCAGGACCACAAAGAAGTAGTTAAATTAACTAATTTAGTTTCAAATCTTTTTCCTTTCCCTTCCCACCCTCTGGTGGATATGTTAATAAGCAATAAGTTATCCAAAAGGAAATCTGTGGCATGGTTAATTAAAGGATCTGAACATTCCACCAATGGAAACACATTCACTTTTGGAGCATAAGCTCCATCTAATACAACATATATATTAAGAGTATCTGGTTGTACCAAGAGTTATAACACCACATCACAGGGAAGAAAACCATAACTCCATCCTATTGATTCTAGATAAAAAGTGGACCAACCATTGTTGTCCAAAAAGAAAAAGTTCTAATCTTTCTGGCAGATAGGTGTGATTGATGAAACATCGATGGCAAGATGGACTGCAGAACCCAAGGTCTAATATTAACTAAACATCCAACTCAACCCTCTCTCATTGACATACCAAGGGAGAAAAGTTCACCTTGCCAGAGAAGTGCCCAAGAGCTTAGGGCCTGCCCAGCAGGTATTTGTAGCAAATGTGAGTCTGGTCAACACAACCGGTCAAAACAGAAAGGCCTTCCCACTAAGTGACAGCTGGTGGAATCCACTTCAGTTTTTGTGCCTACAACTGGAGAGGAAGACAAGATCAGGCAAGATACCTGAACAGGACAAAGTTATGTATGGTTTATTCTGCCCAAGAGTAGAGAGTATCTCTCATTTGTCAATGTAAAGAAGAGGGTCCTTGTTGATAAGTGACTCCACAGTTTCCTAGAGTTACAGGTGTTTCCAGATAACCAAGGGCAGTGGCAAAAAGCACCATAATAGAAACTGCAAGGCCTCTCAATTATCCAAATAGGTGGGATTGTCAACTCTTCCTGAGGCCAATAAGTACTTGTCTGAAGAGTAAATTAGCCTTACTAACCTCTCACCTGGAAAACACAAATTCTCCCCACCTTGATCACAGCAGGTAAAGACATCAAGGTAGGACGGCTTCTCCCTATACCACACCAAGGAGAAAAGTCCAAACCCCCATATTCAGAATGCACCAAAGGAAAGGAGTACAAGGGAATGGTTGAGACTCTGGAGATTCAAGGACTGTGTGCTTTGTGGAATATTGACCCCTCTGGTGGCTCAACACAACATAGTGGAGGAATTCAGGAGTAGGGAAGATTATGGACAAGTTAAGGTAGCTCTTTGGCTAAGAGGCAAAGATGATTGTTCTACTATTGATAAAATACAATGCATACACATGAGCATATGTTCAAATTTAGGATTCCATACACACATCAATACTGCCACTTCACACCTCTAACTTACATTACCTAAGTGCATTTGTATGTAGGTATTACTTACATACAAACGCAAACTTTCCTGGCCTAGATGCCCAATATGACTGCAAAGAATCACAGTATTGTCCTTATCCCAAATATGGAATAATGGGTTATGGGAAGGATTCAGGCTTCCCACTGACTGACAGCTACAGAATCAAAAGTGGAAACACAAGGCCCAAGGGGAGAGATGAAGACAAGGACTAGCAAGTAGGAGCCCCCATCCCCAGAGGAAACATGGAAGGGTACATTCTATTTCCTAGCTGAAGACTAACAGAAGGCCTCCTTCCACTCAAGCCAACATAAAGGCAATTCTGATGTGGAGCAGAAAAAGTCTGGGGAATGTGGGGTTCACAAGATACGGCTGAGAAGGGAGCAGACACCAGAGGACTGCAGGAGCCTCCTTCCCAAAGAAAAAAGTTGGTAGTGTCATCAGCCAGGGAGGGCTTTAAGGTTCAAGAACCTTTGGGTGTACAAGGGTGCTTCCCATTTTGAAGAAGGCAGGAGACCCTGGAGCCAAAGGAGAGCAGAGTCAGTTGGTGAATGCTGCCCCTGGCTAGGATTCAAGGGTAAACAGGAAGAGCGTATGTCCCTTTTCGCTTCAGACATAAAAGTAATGATGTGGTCCCTTGTTGCTCAAATAGTAGGCACAATGAGGAGGGCACTGGCCAAGCCTGAAGGGAGGGCACAGGGGAGGGACCAAACACCCCGGGGAAGGAGGAAAAGGGGGTATGGGGAAATTAAGGGATGGCTGGGGCAGAGAAGAAAAGGGGCACAGAAATACTTTGAGTTGCTGTCATAAAAAAAAAAACCAAACCCGGGTAACCCAAAGGGTTGCCAGCCAAAGGGCTCACCTTCACCCAGGGGGTGGTGGAGGGCAGGAGCGTCTACACGGCCAGCCAAGAAAGTGTCGGCTTCCCCTCCGAGAAAGGACTTGGGGGGTGCACAGGCCCCTGGGGTCCGCGGCGGGGGGCGGGGGGCCGCTCCACTGCCCCTGTCCTGGCAAGGAGGGCCGGTCACTCGAGAGTTGTGCCCGGGGCCCAGCGGGGGGGAGGCTCGCGATCGGGGTCACGGCAGGGAGAGGAGGCGAAGGAGGGGGCGAGGCTCCGGCTCGTCCCTCGCCATGGAAACCGGAACCCCACCCTGCTGCCCGAGGGGGGCCGGGGCCGCTGCCCGGGGGCGGGGAGGCGGGAGGCGGAGCCCACTGGGGCCCTGCCGGGGCCGTGGCTGGGGGGCCCCGGGGCGGGCGCGGCGGGGGGCCTCGCGCACATAAACTTTACGCCCGCGGGCCCCCCCCAACCCCGGGCCGGAGCCGGGGCAGGAGCCGGGGCCGGGGCCGGAGGGATGCCCGAGCGGGCGCCGGGGCCCTGGGCCGGCCCCCGCCCCGCGCGCCCCGCTCCGGCTCGGGCTCCGGCCCCGGCTCCAGCCCCTGCCCGCCCCCGGCGGAGAAGGAGGGGGGTGTCGCTGTCGCGGCCGCTATCACGGTCGCGGTCCGTGTCGCCGGCCCCGGGGTCCCCTCAGGACTCGGCCCCGCTCCGCCTTCCCCCCGCCCCCGGGCCGGGGGCGCCCGCCCGCCGCGCCCCCGCGCTGCCTCCCGTGCCCGCCGCCGCTGCCCGGGATGCCCGGCGGGGCCGGGGGCCGGCCGCCCCACGCGCCGCCTCCCGCTCCCTCCGCCGGCCCCCCTCACGCTCCGGCTCTTACCTTCCGGCTTGTTTTCGGCAGCCATTTCCCCTCCGCGCGCCACATCCTCCTCCTCCTCCTCGCGACCGGGACCCCGAGCGCGCGCCTCGTACCGCCGCCGCCGGCCCAGCCACCCCGCCGCCGCCGCGCACCCGGCCTGGCCCCGCCCCGCGGCCCACGCAACGCTCCCATTGGCGTGTCGACCCGCCAGTCATAGCTGCCGCCACCAATCACCCGGCACCAGGGGCCTCACTACTCTCCGGGAGGAGCGGCCTATCCTCCCGGCCCATTGGCTGCTCTCCGACCGACGGCATGAAGGGATTGGCCAAACTTCAACGCCCCCTCCCCACCCACTCCCAGAAAAGCCCGCCTTCCAGACCTAAACAAAGCTTCTCAGTGGCTAAAGCTCAAGACAGCTGACCAATAGATGCGGCGCCGACACGGAATATTTCCTCGAGGCCGGAACGTAGCTTTTGGATTGGGCGTTGCTACAGTGTTTCCCAAGCCGCCCAGGCCAATCAAAGGGGGTTCCCGGAGCTCGGGAACGGTGAAGGGAAACCCCGCCCCTTAGCGTGACCGTCACGGGGAAGGCGCGCGCTCATTGGCTGGCCGGGGCTTTTCCCGCGTGCTCCCGGGGCTGAAGGACGTTCCCGGGGAAACCACTCTGGGTGCGTGGGGGTCCCGACGGTGGCGGTAGCGCCGCGCCGTGCCGCGACGGGGCGGGGTTGTCCGGGATCCCACGGCGTGTCGGAGTCGGGCCGCTGAGGGCGCAGGCGCGGGTGCTGCGGAGGCCCGAGATCCGGCCTCAGCCCGAGATCCGGCCTCAGCCCAGCAGGACGTCGTGAGCCAGTGGGCCTGTGGGCTAGTGGGCTCGGCTGGCCGCCAGGAGGCGCTGTGGCGCCACGGTCCTCCATCCCTTCCTTCCCCAGGTGTGCCCGTGCTCTAAGCTTGCTGGAGTGTAAGCTTTTCGAGGGCAGGTACTGCCCTGTCCCCAGTGCCTGGCACGCTGCGGGAGGTGGGGGGTAATGACCCCCCATCCAGGTCAGTCAGCATCCTCCCCAGTCACAGCTAGCATTCGTGTGGCGCTTTAATAAAGGTTTGCAAAGTGAATTTTAACGATAAGATCACATTCCATTCTGAAAACCGCCCGGTGAGGCTTAGTACTCCCATTTTACAATGGAGGAAACGAATAGACTTGCCCAGCTAGTAAGGGAACTGGGATATTCTTGACTCCAGGAGCAGGGCTCTCCACTTTACGATCTGTTATATGGCCCCAGGTATGTCATGTAACTGAGCCTGTTTCCTCTCCTGTAAAGCTAGGGGGTTGGGCTGGGTGGCCCCTGAGGACCCTTTCAACTGTTTGCTCCCTTCTCTTTTCCCCACCTTTTCTAAGGGTCTCCCCTATGCCCTCTGCACTCCTCCCAGTTTTCACTGGTCAGCCTGCGGGCCCTGTCCTCCACTGGCCTTTCTGCTGGTCATCCTGTCCCCACTGCATCCTCCTCCACTCCCCCTGCTTCCAATGCTGCCTCTTCAACCAGTTTCACCCCATGCCCTCTGCTCTCCTCCAAGCACCCTCTTTTGTGATCACTGTGGGCCCCTTCACCCCCCCCTCCACCCATTCTAGCACTTATCTTGCCCCCCACCCTTACTGCCTCCTCACCTGGCGCTACATTCAATCCCTTGGTTTCATCCTGGCCCCGCCACTGGTCCCAAATCTGTTTGTGGTACCTTCCCCTAATCCTACGTCCTCCAGTGCACAGCCTGTGTGCACCTTTCCACCTTACCCCAAAAGGTTTGCCAGGTCTTTTCCAAGGCAATTACCATACTCCCAACTTCATTTTGTTCAGGCTTTCAATGTAGCACAACAAACAGGTGACTCATAAGCTCCTAACTTAAGATGAGGGGAGAAAATAAAATAATACGGGGAAAAAACTAAATAGATTATATTTAATTTTAAGAGTGAAGCAAGCAAAATGTGGGCATTTATTTTTAAAAAGGAAAAACCTCTAAGTATTCAAAGCCCATAGTGTCCACTTGATCCCTTGCAAATGCTTTGATGAAAAATGAATTGCTGGACTATACTGGAAGTTTTAATTGTTTTTCTTTATTGCAAGGGAGGGTTCAGTCAGAGAAATGAGGGAAACCTCTTTCCAGAAGTGATTGTAATATAAAGACAAAAGGCATCGATAAAACATTTTTTTAAAATGAAATAGCAAGCTAGAAAGATTAACTCCAATTGCACAGAGGAATCCTAAGAAATAAAGCTGAGGATGGCAAGTGCATCCAGCATGAGAGGAAGCAATGCAAACAGTCACAAACCCTATCTGAAAATTTTTGCCACCTCAAGTAAAACAGTAAACATAGCAAATGTAGAGAATACTAACAGCAAGGGGAGATGCCAACATATGGCACTTAAAATCAAAAGACCTACCACCTTCAGAACCACACAGACATAATGCAGGTGGGCAGGTAATAGAGGAAAGAGAAATGAGGTTGTTGCCTCTGATAGTTAGAAAAGGAGGGGAAGTTCAATTGAAGCAGTTTTCCATCCCCAACTATGTGGATGTATTTCTTCTCTTATAACAACTAGACCGGTTTCTTGTACTGCATATATTTGTTCTCTCCCAGCCGTTAGTGGGAGTTAGCTGAATCAGTGAAAGAAAAGTCCCCTTCTAGACATTTTGGTGCTAGGGCTGTACTGTCAATGTGTATTTAACTTGAAGTGATAAAAAACAGCCTCCTTTCTAACAGCAGATCATCTTTGTTTTTTTCCGTAGTCTCCACAAGTAGAAATTTCTCAAGTTTTCCAGAAATAAAGATGTTCCCCAAAATACTACATAAACTGCCACCCACAAAGCTCTTGCTTTTAGCCATAATGTTCTTTGAAGAATGAAAGATCATCCAGAAACCATCACAGGGAGGTGAATAGTAGTAATGGTTGGATGAAATAATGTCACGTTCATCTTCTAAAAAAGATTTTTTAGTTCTCTTCCAGTGATCTCTGCAGTAACATTATTATTAATTATTATCATTATTGATGAGGATCGTAATAAAGTTGTCACTGGATTTATTGCCATAAATTGCAAGTTGTCTAAACCACTCTAACTGGATTGGAAGAAAAGGAAAGTGTGAACTGAACGATTTCAAACACAAGGATTTCCGAAAAAGAAAATTGTGATGAATTTTAAGTATTCACAACCAATTGTTCTATGCTATCACCCAAGACATCTTGGGTGAGGACACAGTAGTGTTTTTGGTTTGGTTTGGGTTTTTTGTTGGATTTTTTTTTTTCTGGGCGCAGAATTATAAAAAGATAACAGCCCTCAACTATGTTTCAGGAACTATGCTGGGTGCTTAAGGAAATAAAGAAAAAGACAAACTCCCTTCCCTGATCTAACAGAATAATAGCAAACATTTATATAATGTTTTAAGGGATGCAAAGGGCTTTACAAATATCTCATTTGATCCTTACAACAACCCTGGAAGATAGGTGCTATTATTGTCCCCACTTTAGAGACGAGGAAACGGAGAGAGGTTCAGTCACTTGCCCAGGGACACACAGCTATTTTGTGGCTGAAACGGGATTTAAATTCAGGTGACTTAAATTCAGCTGACTCTTAATCCGTCGCTCTGTGCACTATGGCGCCCCCTAGCCGCCTGTAACGCATATAACACAAGTACAGTATATTTCTCTTATTAAATTAACAATACCTCTAGAGCTGGTAAGCAATCTATGGGACCAGCTATGTTCAAAATAATATCACCACTTCAGATCATAGATTTTGGGCTGGAAGGAAACTTGAAAATAAAACTCCCTCGCTTTGATGGAGTAGGAAGCTGGAGGTCAGACAGAATGAGACTTAAATCCAATCACCTTTGGAGTCAAGAACAGAGCTGGAAACTGATCACTGGTCAAGTGGGGCAGTGAAGAGAGGACAGGGTCTGAAGTCAGGAAGACTCACATCTTCTCGAGTTTGAATATGGCTTCAGACATTAGCTGTGTGACCCTGGGCAAGTCACTTAGCCCTATTTGCCTCAGGTTTCTCATCTATCAAATGAGCTAGAGGAAGAAATTGCAAACCCTAACTGTGCCAAGAAAACCTCAAATGGGGTCACAAAGACTGAACAACAACAGGCTTGGACTCCAAGTCCAAATCATTTTCCATTGCCTCACCTGCTTGATAGCCAAACTTTGGGTGAAGACGCTCTCTGGATTTAGAGATTCTGGACTTCAGAGGACAAGTACTATTCACCGCTTATTAGAACCCTTTACACCTAATATGCTTTCTGAATGGCACATTTTAAGAAAGATATTGATAAGTCTGTAGAGTCTACAGAGGGTAACCAAGATAGTAAAGGACCTTGAATCTGTGTTATCTGAGCAAATGTTGGGAGTGTTGAGTCTGGAGAAGAGATGGTGCAGGGAGAAACATGGAAGCCATCTTCATATATTCAAAGAGCTGCCAGGCTGAAGAAGATTTGTTCAGTTAAGTCCCAGGGTACAATGGGTAGAGGTTGCAAAGAGACTAATCTAGGCTGGATGTTGGAAAAGCTTCCTGTTAAAAACTGTCCAAAAGGGCAAAGGGTTGTCTCAACAAGTAATAGGCTCCTCCTCTTTGGAAGTCTTGGGGTAGAGTCTAGAAGACCATTTCCCAGGTATATCATAGTAGAGAATTCCTTTCAGGTATAGGTTGTAACCATGGAAATCCTTTCCAACCCTGTGATTGTGACCTAGAAAAGCCTTCAACGATCTAGGGTCACCTACATAACCTCGTCTGAGCTCATAAGTGATCTGAGGAAGACTTTAGTAGAGGAAGAAAAACATAAAACATGAAATAACAATAAAAATAATGGCTATTGAAAAATTTTTATGGGGTTTTGGAAGAGAGATCCCATCTAGTTAGAGGTATCAGAGAAGGTTTAATGAAGGAGATGATAGGTGAGTTTTTTAATCTCCCTTAATTGTTTTCCTTTGTTACATAAGGGAAGGTTCAATTGGAAGGAAGGAAGGAAGGAAGGAAGGAAGGAAGGAAGGAAGGAAGGAAGGAAGGAAAGGGGCGGCTAGGCGTCTCAGTGAATAGAGCACCAGACCTGGAGTCAGGAGGACTCCTGGAGTCAGGAGTTCAAATCCAGACACAGATACTTATCACTTAGTAGCCATGTGACCTTGGGCAAGTCACTTAACCCCAATTGCCCTGCCTTCCACCCTCCAAAAAAAAGGCAAAAAAACAAAAATAAAAAAGTCAATTAGAAGGGAGATGGGTAGGAATTGGGGGGAGGCATGAAAATGAGGATAAGGGACCTGGTAGACCAAAGAGGATGAGTAAAGGCTCGGAGGCAAAAGTATGCTTAGAGAATGGTCCTGTTCAGGTTACACTTACAAAAAATAACTATGGTAAGAGTAAATAAGGGTTAAAAAATAAAGTCTCCTGGTATCAGACCATGGAAAAGAACTTGGGATTCCTCTCCAGTCTGCACCCCTGACTTATCTGCAGGGGACTCTATCATGCCATAGAAACTTCTTCACCCTGGAAGCTCACTCCATCCCTAGACTCCTGACCATTCACCCCTGTTCTGGGTCCCTCTGATTGGTTGATTCCTTCCAGCCCAGCCTAGCTGTGTCTTCCTTCCAGATTTCCTTGACTGGCTCTCAGCCAGATCTCTCTCTCTCTCTCTCTCTCTCTCTCTCTCTCTCTCTCTCTCTCTCTCTCTCTCTCTCTCTCTCTCTCTCTCTTTCTCTCTCTCTCTCTCTCACACACACACACACACACACACACACACACACACACACACACACATGACTTATTTTTAAAGGGCCCTTCATTCTGGGCCTCTACCTGCATCAGTCTTTAGGTTCTGTGGTGTCGGAGGTTGTGAGGTAGGGGAGCAGAAAGGAAGGATGTTTTCAGCTTTCTTAAAACAAACCATTATGAACCCTCTCTATTTGTTTTATTCACATGTGCTAGATATTCTTTGCTATTCCTCTCATTGCCTCTTACAAACCTTAATTCACTATCTAATCTACCCTCCTCTTGCCTCCCTCCATTTACCACTTCACTTGAGCATAATGTTATAACTACTCTTGGCAAGAGACAGTCTTTAATTTTGTAAAGACCTATCAGGTCAAGGTAAATATAAACTAAAGATACTTGGGTCTAATGTCCTTGCTCAGCTCATTTGGAATAGAATTCCTCCTATCCCAGAAGCCTAAATTTTCTGGGCCAGGAAACTATTGATGACCTGAAGTCAGTCAACAGCTCTGTTTACCCAGCACTAACTCTACCTGCTCCTCCGGTAAAACAGGTCTAAAGACAATGTCTTTTCCTTGCCTCTCAGTTGTGTCAACACACCCAACACTGTCCCCATAATAGAAGTTGTAGAGGTTGTTGTTTAAATCATAGTTAAAATCTTTTTTCTTTTTTTTTTTAAACCTTTCAGGGTAATCCAGCAGTTGCCTAAAATGTAATAGAATTCATTTGCTCTTCAGGGATAGTGGCCAGATGCTCCATCTATAAACTTATTCTGATCATTTCTTGACTTTCCCTTTAAAATTAGCTTCTTTCTCCTTCAAGATGTGGTTCCTCTAGATCAGTGGTTCTCAACCTTCCTAATGTCACAACCCTTTAATACTCATATGTGGGCATATCTGCATGTGGGCGAACTTGCCTGGAGACAGATAGAGGACCCGTGTCTCGGTTCCTAAGACCATCAGAAATATATTTTCTGATGGTCTTAGGCAACCCCTGTGACCCTATGTGAAAGGGTCAACCCCCCCAAAGGGGTCACAACCCACAAGTTGAGAACAGCTGCTCTAAATAAAGGCAGCTAAGTAAATAAAGCAGGGGCTGGAATCAGGAACACCTGAATTCAAAGCCAGCCTCAGACTAACTGTGTGACCTGGGTAAGTCACTACCTCCCTCAGCCTTGGTTTCCTCAATTGTAAAATGGGGATGATAGTAGTACCTACCTCAAAGGGTTGCTGTGAGGCTCAATGAGATGATATTTATAAAGCACATAGCATAATACCTGGTATACAGTAGGCACTTATCAAATGTTTATTCCCTTATCTGTAACTAGAGGTGTGCTGGAGCCAGATCAAACTGACTTTCAAGAGTAGCTTGTTAATTTTCAATATAAACTTTTAGTCTTTGGACATTGGCAAACTACAAATCAGGGCATGATTGATCATGCTGTTCGTTGTGTAGACTTGAGAAAGTAGAGAAAATATTATCAATACAGATTAAATTTTGAAATTTTAAAATTTATTAAGGGCCTATAGGCTGGGCATTGTGCTAAGCACTAGACCATTGGGTTTTTTGGCTGTTTGTTCGTTCTTGGGGGGGGGGGGGTGAGGGAGCTGGATGTTAAATATTTAGCAACCCACCCTCGTCTATAACACAAAGCATTCGCTGCCTACAGCAAGATGTTAAATAGTTTGCCCAGGGTCAGCATGTGTCCAGGACTTGAACCCACCTATCCCAGATTTCCGTGCTAAATTACCTATGAGAAAAATACCTGAGTCCAGGGAAAGCTGCCCACTACATTTTCAACAACTCCAGGTTCTGAGGGAGGTGTGGAGGCTGAAGACAAGTAGACCTCTGTGATCTGTAAGGAAAAGAAGAAGGGTAGCTCCTCAGCCATTCCATTGTCCCTCTTCCCAAAGTGGGGTGGACAATTTCTTTTTCTAATCCAAATTCAAGCACAATTTGAACTGTAGAATGGAGCAAAACAGTTTGTTTGCACGCCTTTTCCACATCTCCTCCACGCATGTTGTGGGTGCTGTATAAACGTTAAGTCATAAGAATAATGTTAACAATATTTTCCTCCTTTGGGAATGAAGCTTGGCCTTCCCTTCCTATTAGAGAAAAGCCCATCTACCTCCATGTTTCACCCTGAGGGAGTTAGATTGGGTGCGTCACCACACTTAGAATGAGAACTCATTTTTAGAAGTAAATAGTGTAATCAAATATGGAGTCTTTGAAAGGGATTTCCCTCATTTATTAGAGGCCTGGCCATGAAAAGGCCTGGAGTTCTTATTAAAGGTCTTATTACTTACTTTTAAAAATTATTGCTATGGTTTTATTATTTCTGTTTATTACTACTATCATTTTATTATTCCTATTTAATAAATGCTTGAAAATAAAGCTTTACTGAGTGCCTGCCCTTCCTGAGATTTCATCCATTTAAGTTCATTCTCTGAAAAGTTGAACCTGAAATAAGACTAGCCCAAAGATTTCTCAAAGGGCAGTCTTCTTCAGTGACAGTGGAATTCTTTCTTTTTCGTCTTGTCAAACATAATCACTCACAGATAAAGTCAATTTACTCTTTTGCCTTACTACTGGGCTATTTCCTTTTGCCGGCTGACTAACGTTTTCTAGGGCAGGTTGAAATTAATCATTCAGCACCCTGAGATTTTTCAGGCGAGCAAAAAACTGAAGCTTGGAAGCAACAAAATCCACAATTCAAGCTGTAACTCTGAAGACTTCACATTTGAAAAGAATCAGGGAACTAATTTAGAAAGAATAATTTGGGGAATTTCTCTGAATAGCTCAAGACCTTAAGGGTTTCCATTCCAGAAATTAGGAGGTTTGTTCATTTGTTACCTAAGTAGAAGGTTTGGTTATTAATTATTCCGGAACCAGCAGCAGGTTAAACCCAATGAGTGCCACTCAATGTCAAGGAAATCCACCATTCACCATTTTATCTCTAGATTCTCCCTAATCCCTTTGAGGGTCCCCAGTGAAATGCTCCAGGACTCCTGTTTGAATCTTCTGGCTAGGTAGTTCTAAGGACATTAAAACTCTTCCCTTATTTTGGTATTTGAGTTTTTATCCTCCTGGACAAGGTTTTACAGCCCATCTTTTAAGCCTAAAAACCCACATACATTTCCCTCCAGAGCCTGGCATCATAAATTCTTAATTGGTCAGACACTTCCCCTTCTCCAAAGAGAATCCCACTTCTGGATCCTCAAGACCAGAGGGCAGGATTGGCTTTTCCTGTGTACAGCTCAGCAGGCCCGGCAATGTAAACTGGGCTCCTTCAGAGAAGCAAAGCGGGCCAAGGCCCAGTGCTTGGGCCAGCCTGCCAGCGAACAAGAACAGATGTCAAGGGATATTGGCTGCAAAGAGTATCCAGAAATAAAGTAAAATTGCCCTGTCCTTTTAAAAATGGAAAATGCCTTGGCAGGGTGATATATTATTTGCCTGGCTGCATTTTCTCTCTGTCTCCGTCAAGGCTTGAAAAGTACTGGCACTTCTGCCTTCTCAAGCGGAGCTCGATGTAACTGGACCACATCTAATGCCTGCACGATGCAAATGAAGATTGAGACTGTTGTTTCCTTTGATGTGTGTGACTAAATGCTCAGAGGGGATATTTTCCTTCGGAGCCTCAGGAGGATGAAGCTTCTTTAAAAATACCTGTTGGCTTCCTGTTTTCATTGACAACTGAAGTCATTCCTGAGCTAGAGACTAAAGCTGGGACAGTCGTGATGGATGTCTTCCTCTGAGAAATAGAACAGAGAAGAATACTTTAGCTGTGTTTGCAATGATTGTTAGAGTTCTTCAGGGAATCAGGAAACATAGAGGGAACACTAATGGCGAGCATTTTGCAATGGTCATCTTAGGCTTGCCTTCCAAAAGTCTGAGAGCCACATCTGAGAATTTTATGCATTTTGTTTAGCTTTGTTTTCATTTAGTGAAATGAATAAGGCAGGCGCCAGGATTGGGACATACTTTCTTTGGAACCAAGGGCTTTGAGCTTAGGGAACTGGTAGAGTTCACCTATTATAGAAAGATAGAGATACAAAAGCTATCGATTGGCACAAAGAAGAAGCCTACTTAGCTGTTGACCGTTCAGTTCCCACACCTAGTCTTTCCTGCCAAGAACTCATGAGATTTTAACACTGGCAGGGAATTGCCCATCTATACTAGTGCTGCTAGGAAATGAGATCCTCTCTGTATCAAGAATGCCTCTGAAGCCAGGATCATACATGTACCAAACCAGCCCAACTGAGAGCTGCCGAAAGTATGTAGCGCCTCCAGATAATGATTATTTATGGTTTGTTATTTATGGTACTTTATAATGATAATCAAGATAATTACAGTCGTTCTCAATTAATATTTCTTGAATGCCCTGTGTAAGTTAGGTACTATCGAAAATGAGAAGGAAAAACAGGACAAAAATAGCACTTCTACAGTATTTAAAGTCAACTTAGTTTTAGTAACAAGTTTTTTTTAATTTATTTTTATTTTCTTTGGTAGATCTGTGATTGAATCTATACATTTGGAGGTGCAGATCCTAACTCATCCACGTCTTTTCATTCCCTTCGACTTTCACCTACGTCCTCTAGTGAAGCCTCCACAATGGGTCCACCCAATATGCTGGCGACTTCCATTTAGCTCACACGATCCGAGCATAGGCTCATCCATCAGTTATCCTTCACTCAACACAATGAACACAGATCCTTTTTAATCTTCAATGACATACTCTACGACATTTCTCCTGCACTCTTCTTCCTCAGTAATATGCTACGCATGCCTGACACATGTCTCTCTGTGGCCTTTTGGGTGACCCAAAATTTTCAGTCTTTGGAGACTGTGAACTTTTTCCTCTTCTTTGAAGAGGATATTTGTGCATGGTAAGTCATTCTCTTTCTAGGGATATTGAAGCACCGTTTGTCATTACAAAGAGCCAGTATGGTGTAGTTGAAAGAGGACTAGAGGGCGGCTAGGTGGTGCAGTGAATAGAGCACCGGCCCTGGAGTCAGGAGTACCTGAGTTCAAATCCGGCCTCAGACACTTAACACAAAAAACTAGCCGTGTGACCTTGGGCAAGTCACTTAACCCCAACTGCCCTCTAAAAATAAAAAAAAAAA
>CM053596.1:28167831-28212082 GCA_028646575.1 Pseudocheirus occidentalis | reverse complement strand
TCATAAATAACATCTAACATTTGTGTATCACTTTAAGATTTACAAAACTCTTCATAAGAACCCAAAGATGCAGGCAATACAAGTACGATGATTCCCATTTTGCAGATAAAGTAACTCAGGCTCAGAAAATTAAATCATTTACTCAAGGTCATACAGCTAGTAATACAAGAACAGCTCTTCTGCTTACTAAACCATACTTCTCTCAAATATACAATGTTCTTAGGTCCTATGACCTACTGTCTTCACCTAGATTCATCCCAGTTTACAATCATTGTATTTCCAGGTTATGACAAGCTTTCTACCACTTCACTGTCCTTACCAAAGCCTGGCTTCCATTCTCTTGAATGACCTTTGATATGAGCCTCCATGTTCTTTGTCCCTTCCCCACCCCACCCCCATGGGACTTCTCATGGTTAGGGGCCAGGATTCCCATATTCCCTTTTATCCCCTTGAGAAACCTCATTTCAGGAAAAGCGCTGACAAACTCATTCTTGGCCTTTATCCCCATCAAGATATATTTCCTAAGAAATATATGTAGTCACCTGGAACCAAGTTTCTTTCTAGAGTGGTTGATTCCCTCTCTAAAGCCAGCTCTCCCTTCCGTTGGTGCTGTCTAACTGGAACCTTTCCATCATAGCACCAGCGAACTGTCATCACACTATCTTGTGTTTACTTTTAATTTGCTCTGAAACTGGTAGGGATGAGAACAGCTACCGGAGGAATTTTAATAATTTGGTAGCCAGTGACTTTTATCAGAGAACTGGAAACCAGCCAAATGACTGTCCTATTATTTCTTGATTATCACATTCTTAATTCAAATTCAGTGCATGTGCTGGAGGTAGAAAGGGAAGGGTTGATTTAGGTTTTTCTTTACTGTACGTGGGCAGCCCTACCTACAGCTGCTGAGTATTCAGAACGCAGATGTATCAGAAGCTGGAACTGTCACTAAGTCAGTAATACAAATCCTTTTGCGGTGGAAGATATTACTGGATAATCCATTTGCCTTCTAATTTCCAGTCAAAGTTGGGGTGGAGGAAGCAGGGTGGGAGAGGAAGTTAAATACTAGAAAGTTTGAGGGAAAAACTTTCTTCATTGTGGTTCCCTCCTAGACGTCTTAAAGAGATTCCTAAATATGATAATTTGCCCTGCTTAGTTAATATGCACAAATGTAAACTGTGCTGCTTGCATCTGCTTATTGGCTAGCCAATGCGTTACATATATACAGTTGCCATGGCAAACATCAGAAAGCCAGATAACTTACATAATTCTAAATGGTTATAATGACAATGTTGGATTCCCCCTCATTTTTATGTCAGTGGCAAAGTTTCATAGCAAACAAAATAGAAGTGACGATGCCAGATGGTTATTGAGGGGAGGGGTGGTTTAATATGCGGTCAGAGGAGAAATAAAAGGGTTGAGCATATTATGTACTTGAAAAGAAAAGCCAGAGCTGTACATAACGGAGACCTGGAGATTCACGTACAATCCTCTCTGATCTACCATGTATATAGGAATGCCCCTTCTATTTTGTATTTGTTAAGTTCAGAATAAAAACAATTTTTTTTAAAAAATGGTAAGGGGTCTTTGGGGATGTTTCTGCTGCTAGCACCATTTCCGGCATTTCCAATGCTTAATAAATGCTTGCTGGTTGATTGATTATAACAGCAACAAAAACAACTCCAACCACATAGTTGCCTTGGTGTAGCAGAAAGAGCTCTGATTTTGGAGTCAAAGATCTAGTTGAATCTTAGCTCTGTACTTTAGTTTCTTAATCTACAAAATGGGGTGAATTTACCTACCTCACAAGTCAGAGTACAAGCATTCATTAAACAGCCGCTATGGGCTTTCTGTAGAAGCTGAGACTTGAAGGAAGCCAGGGAGCAGAGATTAGGAGGGAGAGTATCCCAGGCATGTAGGACAGCCATAATCTGGAGGCTTGCAGGAACGGCAAAGGAAGGAAATGTCAGTAGATTGATTGCTCAGTACCTGGTGGGGAGTAAGGTATAGTACTGGAAAGATAGCTGGGGTCAAGTTATGAAGGACTTTGAAGGACCAGCAGAGTATTTTATATTCAATCCTGAAATGATAGGGAGCCACAGCAGTTTACTGAGTGGGGGACAGGGGAGAGAACTCCATGGTCGGACCCAAGCTGTAGGAAGATTAATTTGACAGGTGAGTAGAAAATGGACTGGACTAGGGAGAGTCAGGAAGTTCCAATCAGAAGACTGTTACAATGGTACAGATATGGGATGATGAGGGCCTACACCAGTGTGATGGCTGTGTCAAGTGAAGAGGATTAGATGAGACCATTTACCTTTATAAAGATCTCTGTAAACTTAAACAAACTAGATATTAGCTATTATTACTATGCTAACTGCCCTTTCGGCTTAGTGACCCTTAATGTCTCAGTAAGAGTTCTTTCTGTCAGGGAATAACAAAACCCCCATGCAATTAGCCCAATTTACAGTTTCACATGCATAAAATTACATGATAACTTTTTTGTTCAATGAAAGTTAGCAATAAAATCCACAATGCTTAAAACCATACCGCTTCCCTTCAAAGCCAATCAGACATAATTATTTGTTCAGACACATACAGAGTTTCTTTCAGGGGGTCACAATCTACTTCTCCCCCACCCCCGTCCCCATCCAAATAGCTTGCATATACATACACAGCTTGAAAGATACGTTCTTAGAATTTAAAGAAAAGCAGAGATAGTCTGGAATTTTAACTAGGCTGTGAGTGCTGAGTCAGCATTTATGTAACATCATATTTTCCTCATATCAGCCCTCAGAGGCAAGCCACAGTGTGGTTCTCCTCCAGGTACAGAGAGGGAAATAATTTGCCCAGGATAACCCAGTGAGTCAGCGGCAAAGACACTAATAGAATTCCTTCCATTTCCACTCCATTGCTCAGGCCCTACTTTCTGCAGGTAAAAATCACTTCCGGTTATAATGAAGAGACTAGGCAAGGGAATGGCTTTCTTCTGAGAGATCTCTGTTCCATCAGGATAGAAAATAAGGCCCCATTCTGCATTCTGGCGGGGGACTGCCTGAATTCCAATAAACATCAAAAGATGCACCCTGAGAAACAGCATATTGTTTATACGGCCCATATTCTTTTAGCCACAACATCATCTAGGCTTCCATGACAGTCTAGTTTCCAGTAGACAATTAAGTTGTACTGAGAAATATGCAATAAGAATCTGTTGGAAGAATGGAGGGGTGAAATTTTGATCAGGGTAACTCCTGGTTCTTCCAAGGAGTCTTCCCTGCACCTCCCCCCCCCCCACACACAAATAGCAGGATGTGATTTCAGAGCATAAGCCTTTGTTTGGAAGTATCTGAGGGGCAATTTCTCATGGAGAGTGTGAGTGTGTCCACTGGCACCTAGCTGAGCAGACCCAGAACTCCTGGTTGGCTTCCAGTGACTCAGATATCCTCCAATAAGATCTTTTAATTAGAACTCAGGAGAGTCTGGGGAGGGTTTTTCCATATAAACTGATGGAACATTGTCTCATTCTTTGGATTTTGTTTTCACCTTTTCTGATTCAAAAGCTAAACCTGCCCAAAACAGGATGCAGCAGGTGTGTGTATGTGTGTGTGTGTGTGTTTTAAGGGAGGAAGAGAAAATCCACTCAATTATCCATTCTTTCCCCCCAAGGAAATGGAAATGGGTGCCTGGGGTCCAAGTATATGGCTATCTCCTTGCAGGTAGACTAAAAGGAGAAATCCTGAGAACCCACTTTCTCCACCAAAGAGAGAGCAGAACCTGGGGCCTGATAGATTTCCCACAGAAATATTCCACGGCAGAGGCAGGCATGTGTGTGCCACTTACTTAAGCTGAAAGAGAAATTTTTAGATGTTGTTCTCAAATCCTAGACTCCTGTATAGAAGAGGGCATATTATATTGTAAATTTCCCAGATCACATCATTCTGGAATCTACCCTTCTAGACAGAGAAGCAAGTTTTCCTCGGCAGTGCTAGCTCTGGGAAGCGGCTCAGAAGTAAGCCCAAATTTGTAAGCTCCTGAGTTTGTGTTAGGGGTAGGAGTTTCTAGAGAAAGGAGGAAAATGCCCTAATGCAGCATCCTCCTTGGAGAAAGAAAAGGACTGTGTGTGTATTTTCTGACTCAGAGGGCAAAAACAGTGAGCTATTCAATCAGGGCAGCCCCAAAACGTGCCTTCTGAAGGCAATCCAAACCATAGGGCATCGCTACATTTGAGGGTGGGGTGTAGGAGCAGGAGGTATGGGAGGGACTGGGATCCACAAGAATGCCAAAGGGAAGCCCTGAGGACAAGTCCAAATTCACTTCCCTGGAACTGGAAATGATATGGTAGATGATGTGAGTATTTTATGTGTTTCTTATCTGTTACCAGCTCCTCTGAGTCCTTTAATTCTTCTGCTTTTTCTTTGGGGTAAAATAAAAGTTGTCCTCATTTATTTGCCTTGCTACTTTGAGTGACTACACAGCAGCTGGGATCCCATTTCCCACATTTGGGGGAACCTAGACATGATCCAACACTAGGTCACAGAGTAGATAGGGTCCTGGCCTGAAGTCGGGAAGAATCAGCTTCCCGACTTCAAATCTGGCTTCAGACATTTAGTAGCTGTGCAACCCTGGGCAAGTCACTGAACTTTGCCTCGGTTTCCCCATTTGTAAAATGAGCTGGAGAAGGAAATGACAAACTACTCCAGAATCTTTGCCAAGAACGGCCCAAATGGGGTCACAGAGTTGGAGCCACACAGAGCCACAACAATGACAGACACGATCTAACAATAATCCACATTTAGAGATTTGTTTCCTAAAGTAAGTCCAAGTAGGGGCAGAGCCAAAGAGGGAAAATGAACCTTATTCTTCAAAGGGCCCTGGGAGGAAGGAAAAAGCATTAAGCCCCTATTATGTGCTAAGCACTTCACAAATATTATTTCATTTGATCTTTACAACAACCCAGAGGTAGGTAGTACTACTCTCTCCATTTTATAAGAAACTGAGGCAGACCTCTGAGATCATATTTGAAATTAGGTCTTCCTGGACAGCTAGGTGGCACAGTGAATAGAGCACCAGCCCTGGAGTCAGGAGGACCTGAGCTTGAATTCAGCTTCAGACACTTAACACAGAACCTAGCCGTGTGACCTTGGACAAGTCCCTTAACCCCAATTGTCCTCCCCAAAAAAAAGGCCAAAAAAAAAAAAAAAGAAATAGCTATCTGAAATCAAGAGCAAGAATTATCTATAACAATGACAAACTTTAAAAAAATAGGTCTTCCTGACTCCAGATCCAATGCTCTGTGCATGACCTGATCTGGACCACAGGTCATACCACTATTTGGATGCTGCTGCTGCCTTCCTTTGAGAGAAAAGGACAGTTCTTGGGCACACTTCTCTAAATCAGAGCATAGGCAACATGGGCAAGCCCATCCATTTCTTGGTTTCAAATAGTTGTGATAAAGTATGAGATTTTTCATGTTCTTTGTTCTTTGCCTCTTAGGGTATTTGGCTAATTATTTTTATTCCCTTCCACATTTGTGGGACAACTATCACCTGACTTCTTCCCTCTTGAGTCTTGATAATAGCAGGCTCTGGAACCCTGGCTAGCCTAGTAGACAAACGTACAGTCCCATCTTAGCAGGATCTGCCACAGCTGGTCTTTACCTAGCCAAATCCTTGAGATGCCCAGGTCATCTCATCATCAGGCACCCAGCAAGACTTTAGGTTTGATATTAGAATTTAATCGAAGTCATTAGACTGCGGGAGAAGCGCTGCACAATTTCTCATTAGGAATGGCAGGATGCTAAAAAAAAGCACGGGTCAATCTGGACCTACAAGTAAGCACTTACAAATCGCCACATGTACCAACCTCTCTGAAGGCCCCTCAAACCAGCCCCTTCCAGTCGGAGCCCCTGCTGCTGCTACCTTGGGAACCATTGCAAAACAAAGAAACAAAAATGTGGGAGTTTTGAGTCTTTGAGTTCCTGCAGGAGCTATGAAAAGCAGGGAAGGAAGGAAGGAAGGAAGGAAGGAAGGAAGGAAGGAAGGAAGGAAGGAAGGAAGGAAGGAAGGAAGGAAGGAAGGAAGGAAGGAAGGAAGGAAGGAAGGAAGGAAGAATGTGCCAGGCACTGGGCTAAGCACTGGAGATACAAATACAATCAAAAAGTAAGACAGTCCCTGCCTTCAAGAAGCTTACATTCTAAATCAGGAAAACAATACACAGAAAGGAACTGAAAAGCAAGCAGGGAGGAAGGGTGGGATGGACTCCCAGTCCAGGGGACTTTCCTAGAAATCCCCTTATCAAAAAATATCCCAAATTTCCATTTTGCTGCCCCAAATTCTAGCTATTCTATGTTCATTTGAGTTAATAATCATTCTCTTTTAAAAATGAAAATGCCCGTGAGAGGGTTGTTGGACCATTCATTATTCAAACTTTAATATGAATTAGTGTAATCAGCTTGCTCTGTCACCTGAGAACCAAGGTCCACTACCCTGAAATGAGTCTTAGAGCAGCATAGCGTGGGGCTGGGTGCTTGACATCCTCAGGAGCAGTGAGAGGGATTTAGAAAGGGAAGAGGTAGGAGGCTAAAGGCACAACCACCTAGTTGAAAACATTGCCCAGGGCCAGTCCTTGGCCTAAGAAGCAGGAAAGAAGCTTCTTTCCACCCTTTTCCTCCACACTGCTTGGCATCCTGCTCCTAAGACAAGCTAGTTCTCTCATTACCGTAGCTTACCTACACTTATAAATTAAAGACGTTTTTATGATCTGGCCTGGGAAACTAACCACTCCTCATAACATTATCTCAATAAGCAAAAAAGTTCCAAGTTCCAAATAATAAACTTTAAAATAAACTGAGGACTGCTTGCTTGTCCTCTAGGTCACACAGCTCCTTAGAAGGGTTATTGTGAGGATCAAATGACATAATATATGTTAAAATTACTTAGCACCCGTCTCAGACACAACACAAAAGCCATGTGACCTTGGGCAAGTCACTTAACCCCAGCTGCCCTCCAAAAAAAAAAGGAAAAAAAAATAGAAAAAGTACTTAGCATAGCCTCTGACCATAGTAGGTGCTTAATAAATGTATGTTTCCTTCCATCCCTACACACACTCACACACACACACACACACACACACATCCTTGCACACGATAGGTATAATTTTCTTAAACATTAAGCAGGATTTTCTAAACTCACCTTTTTTAAGATAGTACAAAACTTCTTATTTCCAGCAGATAACCGTCAACGACAATGCCTTTACAACATGTTGTAAGGTTTTCCTCTGGTAAGTCTTCAAACTAGGAAACTCCGCCTCCAATGGCTGGAATGGTCTTGAAAGCCACCTGGATTTTTCTTGTCTCTTTCTGAACAATAAGTCAGAGCTAACCCTCCCCTCCCTGCACCACCACTCCCAACCAACCCCCCAGCACCTTCTCAGTCACCGAGTGAAAATGAACAGGTAACATAAAAAGTTAAGAAGGTGAGAGAACATTATTACTCTTGTCAACAATAAAATCTGCTGCTGATCTTCAGTTGTGAAGACAGGCACATCAATTATTTATAGAATACAGATTGTTAAATATTAAATACTTGAGCCTGGGACAGTGTGAGGGTAAAACTCCAGAGTGTGAACTTGTCAAAATCGTAAAAATTGTATCTCTGCACAAGGGTGGAATGCACCTACATTTATTGCTTCTTTTATTGCACTATAAATTAAGGGGAAAACTTATGGTGTGTCATTTTCAAGTTTTAAGTGATATGCATTATCTTAGTGACAGCATCTGTCTATATTTAACTCTGCTTAGCAAATAGCTACTGGCCCACTCATCTAGAACTATTAACTATTTATGCTGGGCAAGTAGTGAAATATAATGAATTCATTTATTTTACTCCCCATGTACCACTTAGGGAATAGGTGGGCTAGTTTTTTTAAAAAATATATATGGATATACATATATATGTGTACATAGTATATTTATGGGCTAGTAAATTTTTGTAGTTACTTCCAAGTCTGGCTTAACTTTTATCTAAAGACTGATTTTCATGAAGGCAACAATGCCTCTTAAAGGCTCCTAAAAGTCTCATTTAGCAGCAATTGGTTTTAATATTTACATGATACTGACATCCTTCAGCTTACCCCTGTTTGTCATTGAGTTAAATTTTTCATGCAAATTTTAAAATTTGAATGACTGGCTCTTGTCCCTGAGGGCTCATAACCTCAGGGACCTGGTTTACCTCCCGTAATAAAAGGAGGCGTCTTTTGTTTCTCTTCTTACACAGCATATTTATTCATCTAATGTGGTTTTTCCCTCAAAAATAAAAAAAAGTGAAATCTTGAACTAAGGCCAATGACGCCTTTAGTCTGGGACCACTAGTCCCTGCTTCAAATACAAACTGCCAGCTAAGGTAGGTGGTCCCTTGCTCAAGCTATAGACGTAAGGATATAAATTATGTATGAAATTAGCTCTTTTTCAAAATGCTGCTGGAAATGAATGTTTGCATTAGCTTTAAGATTTTGGAATGAATTCTGTAAAAATCTACACATTGGTTAGGAGGCAAACTTGCGACTTCATTTTATAACAATTTAAACTTTGATTACTTCCTTTACCACTCAGGAGCTCCACAGAAATATTAAACACAGAAGTTAATCTGACCTGCAGGATGAATAATTAGTCAAAATCATGGAAAAGCCATTGGAACATAGCAATGAAATCAATATATTGTTTTTATAGTGCACTTTCCCTCTGGGCAGTTCATAGTATTTCAACCAACATGAATTCATTGCTTTGCCTGTCAGGCCCTACTGAAATTGAATTCTGGTTGGAATTATTCTATTCATTTTAAAGATAGGAAAACTGAGGTCACCAGATCATAGATTTACAGCTGTAAGGAACCACAGAGATCACCAAGTCCAATTCTCTCATTTTTTGTAACAGATGAGGAAACCAAAGTATAGAGAAGTTAAGTGACTTGTCCATGATCACACAGCTAGTGGGATATGAACTCCAGTTCAGGGAGAACTCCAGTTCTCATATCAAGTTCAGGGTTCTGTCCACTATTTCTCAAAGGGATCAGGTGATCGCTGGAGAAGAAGGTAGAACTATTAAGAAAGAGAAGCATTAATGAGATGGAAAAAAGCAAGGGTACAGAAGAAGCTGAAATGGCATCCCTGATTTAGAAGAATGCAGTTTACTGGGGGATTGATGATGGTGGTGGTGGTGGTGATGATATTGATGGGGGTGGTGATGATGATATTGATGGGGGTGGTGGTGATGATGATGATGATGATGGTGGTGGTGGTGGTAGTGATGATGATAATGATAGTTTGCATTTATATAGTGTCTATTATGCGCCAGGTACTGTGCTAAGCACTTTACAAATATTATCTCAATTGATCCTCAAAAAACTGTGGGAGGGAGGTGTTATTATTATGCCCATTTTATAGATGAGGAAACTGAGGCAAACAGATATTTAATGACTTGCCCAGGTTCACATAGCTAGGAAGTATCTGAGAATTTACCAAATAAGATGGTGGAATTAGTACCTAGAGAAAGGAGAAAACCCAAAAAAGTAATGATGGGGAACGCTGATCCTTGATTTTTTTTTTCAGTTGAACTTGCAGAGCCCTTGGTACATTCATTGAAAGCTGTCTCTGTTTCCTAGTTGCTTTTGCTGCTGCTGTGGCCACCCACCCACCTGTTCTCTGACAGGGGTGGTGGCTGCTTGGGTTTTCTTGGTCCAGTCAAGAGAGAAGGATGTTTTGTTGTAATTGGAATGGGGAAAGAAATTACCTTTAAAATGATTTTTTCAAAATGTTTTACACAACTATTTATGAATAGCCTTTTGTTCCCCAAGGCAGAGAGCACACTTGGGAGCAGACAGGGAAAACGCACAGAAAATGCAAGAGAACAGATTTCCCTAGGACTGAGGCTCAAATATCCAGTATTAATAACCCTCACCTACCTCTCTAAAGCCTAGGGAGGAAAGGGAAAGGGAAAAGGAAAGGAAAAGGGGAAGGGCCAGGGGAAGGGGAAAGGGAAGGGAGAAGGGGAGGGGAGGGGAGGAGAGAGGAGGGGGGAAGGAGGGGAGGAGAGGAGAGGAAAAAGGAAAGGAAAGAAGGGAGGAAGAAAGAAAGAAATGTGTAGGGTAATTTTGTCCCAGATCTTTCCCTCCAAGTCATGAACATAATAGATTTGACTTTTTACGTCGTGTGCCCCCCTAAGAAGCATAAAAGAAAGGTTACACTGGCATGCAGCTAAAAAAGAGTTTAATTAATCCCAAAGTGTGTGCTTCATTTGGAAAGTGCATCACAAAAGAATCCTGTGTTTACTGAACTAGATTCTTAGGACCATTATGTCTCCACCAGTGACAAGATTTTTCTGAGGGAGCGTCCTCCCTTGTGGTCAGGAAGGCATTGCCATTAAAAATAAGATCTACACAGGGAACAATGATGAAAGATGCTGAAGAGGCAGCCACTTTCCCCTTGGCAGAAGTAATTGGTGCCCTGGCATTTGTGGAAAGATGCCTAACTTTTCATCCTTCTAAGTTCTCCTGTGCTGCCTTTGCCAATCCTGGCATTCCCTGGACAACTAGCAGGAATGGACCAGGGGGTGCTCAGAGCCTGGAACATTCAGAATTCAGTGGCTGAGTAACAAACAGCCCTTTGACCACCCTTGGTTTAAAAGCAACTGCCCACCCACCTCCCCCTACCATGGCAACAGACATGAATCTTGGCCAATCAGAACCTGGCTTCCTCCTGTAATGACAGTTAGGCTTCAGTTAAGCTCTACTTTATAAAGTAAATGACTGATTAATTCAATTAGTCATAAGTCAATTAATCAATTGATTAATTCAATCCAAAATGCATTTGTTAAGCAATTACCTGGTGCGAGACACTGTACAAGATGTTGGGGAACAAAGACAAAAATGGAACCATCTCTGCCCTCAAAGGGCTTACATTCTATCAAGGGGAAATAACATGAAGACAAATAAGAAAACACAAAATAAATGAACCTGCTTTTTTTTTAAGGAGGGTCATTTACAAGTGAGAGATGATGTAGAAGAAAGAAGCTAGGGATTTTACAAGGTGAGGAAAGAGAACATTCCAGGAAAGGAAGACATTGTCTGTGCAAAGACCTGGAGATGAGAAATAAAATCTGGTATTGATGGCAATTTTAAGTGGTTTGTTAAGCTGGAAAAAAGGGTACAGTGGACTAGTGTTTCTGTGGCTGACACATTAGGATTTCATTCTCACTGACATTTGCTCTATTCTAGTTATACAGAAACAGCTTTAGAAGCCTAGAGCAGGGGTTCATTCATGGGCATTTAAGGACAAGCCCCCAGTTTTTCTAGCAACTGGCCCTGCCCATGAGCAGCGACTGTGAGTTTCTGGCCAACACAAAAGAGGAAAGAACTAAAAATACTTATTGGTCACCCTGCCAAAGCTCTACTGTGCTCAGAATATAGCAGACCAACATGATAAAGAATTTACTGAGAGTAAGAGGAATTTGATTAAATGTTAAGACCTAAGTTCTTTTACTCCTTCATTTTCTTCTTTGCTGTGGGGGGCGGGAGTGGTAATCAAGAAAAAGGAATGGAGCACTCAGTGCTACAAGAGATACTTCTCCAGCTCTTCTGTATAACCCATTCCATTCCCGCCCCCCTCTCGTTAGGATTGCTGTACTATAGAGCAGTGAGATGGGAGCCACCAGAAGCCACAGACTGCTCGTCCAACAGAATGAGTTTCCTCTTCCCCTACTTTCCCCACTTCAGCCCTAGGACTGGTTTATCCTCGTGCAAACTTGAGGAAGCTGACAGATGAAGAGTCACATCATTGATACTTCTTCCTACACTATAGGAGCTAAAGTCTAAGATCCAAGGAAGTAGATAGGAGGGAATGAGAAACAAAGGAGAAAGGTAAGGTGGGCACAGATGAAATGGGGTACTCTGCTCAAATGAAAAGACCCAAAGTGGGCAATCCAGCCAACCAGAGGACGAGTGGTAGAGACACTTCTGCACAGAGAGGGGTTCAGTTTGCTCTCTAGCCTAAAGTACTTGTGCATTGGGTGGTAGTGTGGAGGTGGGAACTATCTAGAAAGGACACACAAAAGAATGATTCTATGACTATATTTTGCTCAGGGTTCTTTTCTTCCCCCTCTCTGACACTGGCCATGACTTTTTTTTTTGGTCAGTATTAAGTGACTTGCCCAGGTTCACACAGCATCTGAGGCTGCATTTGAGGTCCTTCTGACTACAGGGCTGGTGTTCTATCCACTGCACCACCTAGATGCCACGCCCATGGCTTGTTGTTGGCATTTGAAGAATGGATGGTAAAGTATGGTAGTGAGATCCAAGGGTTTTTCTAGCTCTCTGTATCGCAATAGCAATAAAAAGTTCCCTAGACACTGAATTATGGGACAAATGGCCCATGGATACTTCAATAATGAACCATGAACCTCTCTGTTCTCAGATACTAAGGATTGGTTTGATACTAAAAAACAGCAGAAGATTCCCCTTGGTCGAAGGTGGTCCGAATTAAGGTATACATTAGTGCAATAAATAAAAATGTGTCTGTGACATGTGCCCACATTATTCCTGCTAGAATCTCACTAGTACTATATTGGTACTCTACTCTGAAAATTAAAATTCACTGAATTCACTTAAAAAAAGCTTTAAACCTCAGTGATAACCTAATGGATTTATACCAGATTGTTACAATGGGAGGAGGGGATAGGAGGGAGGAAGCATCAAAGCTAGATAATACGTATCCATAGTTTCCTGTGGAGACAAGATGCACTAGACAAATCATCAGCCCCCCAAATAAGGGCTGATAATAGAAACTGTTGCCAACTCAATCTTAACTATGGCTGTAATCTCAGCTCCACTATTATCAAATCTGGAATGGTGCCAGTGCGTAATGTATTATAACTATACAGTAAGTTATTCAAATTATGATCATTTCAGTAACCATTTTTTATGAGAAAATAAATTTTAAATAATAGCATTTTAAACTTTTTATGGTTACATTTGTCATGTGACCTGGGACAAGGTATATTTTTGCACTAAAATGGGGCACGTTAATTATTTCCAAAGTAACACTCAGTAACTTAGCATAACCAGAATGAAAGGACAGGATAGATAGAGCAGATACTTTTTCTGCCATAAATGCATAGAGATTAACAGGCAGGGACAGACATATAAAGATAAAATAGTCCTGACAGTCAAAGGTTAGTCCCTGGGGAGAGCAGGCAGTGTGACCTTGGCCAACTCCCTGGGCCTCAGTTTCCTTATCTGCAAAATGAAGGAGTAGATTAGATGTCTTCTGAGGTCCCTTCCAGCCTTTGATCTATGATCCCATGACTAACTCGTCTTACACCCTAAGGTTTTCATCATATAGTCCTCTCAGTAGCGAATAGAGTATTTTTAAATGTGATATACATGTACCCCTTTTACCTTTGCAAAAAGAAAAAAGATGAGACCACTTTACTGTGACGAAGCCTCTACAATTTGGACTAACCAGTCCACGTCATAATGCAGAACACCTCAAGAGTTCGTCACAACTGTTTTCAGAGATACCTGGAGAAGACTTGTATGAACTGATGCAAACTGAAGTGAACAGACCCAGAAGAATAACGTATACAATAACAATAATATTTCTGAAGACAAGCAACTTTGAAAGACTTGAGAATCCTGCTCAACACAATGATTCAGCCCAATTCCAAAGGAGTCATGATGAAGCATTCTAACTACCTCCTGAAGGAAAGCTGATGGACTTCAAAGTGGAGACTGAAAAATATATTTTGGGCCCTGGCTACTGCCGGAACTTATTTGTTTGATTATGGTTATTTGTTATAAGAGTTTTTTCTTTCTTTTTCAGTGGGGAAGGTTGTAGTGGGAGTAAGAGAAAATAGACTTTTGTCATTTAAAATGTTCATTTAGGGGCAGCTAGGTGGCGCAGTGAATAGAGCAGCGGCCCTGGAGTCAGGAGTACCTGAGTTCAAATCCGGCCTCAGACACTTAACACACACACACACACACACAAACTAGCCATGTGACCTTGGGCAAGTCACTTAACCCCAACTGCCCTGTCTTTCCCCTTCCAAAAAAGAAAGTGTTAAAATGTTGATTTAATTTTTTTAAAGCGAGAAAACATGTGGTCAGCAGTATAATATCAGCAAATGGAAGTGTTTTAGCATTTTTATTTCTGTCCTCTTTGGTGTTGGCCAGAAACTCACGGTCATTGCTCATGGGCAGAGCCAGTGACAAGAAAAACTGGGGGCTTGTCCTTAGGATAGCCTGCTATCCCAGAAACTAGATGACCAGAAGAACAGTAACTATAGCACTGCTTTTTGAACCTGCTTAAGAGGAAAGAGAAAAATACATGTCAGGATTTAGCATATATTCATCTACCAGAATTAAGAATTTAAAATTTGAAGAATCTTAAACTTAATCATTTTTGCAGCCCAGCATGGGAAAAGATATGCAAGAAGAGACTACGCTAAGGAAACAATGAAAAATCACCAACAACACCTGGAGCCCCAGAGGGGACTATCCCTAGTGCCTAAAGCCAGTTGAAGTTCATGCTTTGTGTAAAGATCAAATGTAATTGTTGTTTAATGAGCACAGGCTATATTTATTACACATCACCTCCCTCCAGCCTCTTCTTCCATCTATCCCTTCCTTCTTTCACCAAGAAAAGGTTTATCCAGGAAGCTTTATATAGACTAGTTTAATAGGGGGAAAAATCCAAAGTCTAGTTATTACACACTGAGAATTATAATAGCAAAAGCAATATCTATGGCAACTGATCAAAAACATAGGAAATCTATAGAGAATCTTTGATGAAACATAGTCATTGAAGTAGATGCTACTGGCTTACGAAACAATATGGAAGGAATCTCATATGAAGTAGAATTATACATACTGAAAGAACAAGGAAATTTATATTTTAGCACAAAACTCATCTCTGCCAGGATAAATGAGTCCATCTCAATTCCAGAAGAATACATGCTTATTTTTCTAAAAAGATTCAAGGATCTAAGATCCAGAAAAAAAAGATGGGAAAGAAAAGACTTGGGTATTTTCTCTGGGGAGCCTTTAGCATCAAATACCTAGAAGAGCTCTCTGTTATGTGCTTAACTGAATGTCTACTGGTTTCCTGATACTCTAAGCCTTATATGAAGATGTCATAAGTATATTAAGAGGACACACTCCTCCTTTCCTCATGACCTCTTGCTAGAGATTACACTCATTACAAAACAATAGTTAAAACTGGAAGAGATGGGGGTGGGGAAGGTATGCAATGGAGAGGGACTGGACACAGAGAGACTAGATAGCAGATTGTAACAGTAATTGAAGTGTGATCTGATAAGAGCCTGTACTAGGATTGGGCTAGAAATAGGAAGAGGCAGAGGGATGTATATTACACTTAAATATAAGCAACAGAACCTAGAAAATGATTGGATAAGCAGCATTCTCTGGACAACTAGCAGGAATGGACCAGGGGGTGCCCAGAACCTGGCACGTTCAGAATTCAGTGGCTGAGTAATATTTTGACCACCCTTGGTTTGAAAGCATGTCAAAAGACATGATCTGAGACCAATCAGAAGCTGGCTTCCTCCCACAGTGACAGACTTGGAAGAGAAGTAGAAAATGACACCAAGGCTTTGAGTCTTAGGAAACTGACTGGAATGATAATGTCATTAGCAGATACTGGAAAGTCAATGGGATTTAGAGAAAAGATGATGCATCTGATTGGGGCATATTGAGTTAAAGGTGTTGGCCAGTAAAGATGTACAACAGGCAGTTGGCAGTTTGGATAGAGCTCTAGAGAAAGGTTGACTAGAGATAGACCTTTGTATGCCATCTTCGTAGAGATAAGGGTTGACACTATGGGGATGGATGAGATTGTCAAGGGAGAGAATCTATAGAGAACAGACAATCAGGGAGAAAGGAACTTTAAAGAAAGTCTGTATTTAAGCAGCAGGAAGAGGAAGTGAAAGGAAGCAAAAGAAGTAAAAAATGCAGTGATCAGAGTCAGATATATGACATTACTATTATAACAAAGAGAATGGCTAAGAGAATAGTTTTGAGGTCAGCAGAAAGAAGCTGGAAATGATTTCTTGGCAAATTCATTGATTTCAAAATTTCCAACCAGATCTAAGATGGCAAGTGTCCATAGCTGTATCACATATGAAAACAAAGTGCAGTTCCTTTGTACTTAGAAGCAAGATAAATAATGCAACAAGAAACTTTACAGAGGCATTGTTAAGAGCTGCCTCTGATGAATTGGGAAATGCAGTATATGGATATATTACATTTTAGAAGTCTCACTTTTTCCAATTGAGTTTATTCTTGGGAATGATCAGTTTTAGGAAACAGATAAAATTAATACAGGGTTTGTTTACTTGACTGCTTCTTGAACAAAGCCATTTCATTTTTCTTTAGTTTTTAGACATTTCAGAACTGTCAGTCACTTTTTCCTTCTGAGATGCTATTCTTGTTGACATAACTAACGGCTATCCAGCAGAGGAAGAATTCTTAACTTCGATTGTATTCTGGAGCCCTTTGGCAGTGTGGACCCCTACAGATCCTGCATTTTCAGGATGTTTTTAAATGTATACAAAAAAAACCCCAGCTTAGATTATAAAGGAAATCAATCATATTGAAATAAAGAAGCCAATATTTTCCCCATGCAAGTTCACTGATCCATGGAAATCTATTCATAGACACTTTGGGCTGAGAACCTCTGCTATAGAGTGTGGAAAGCTGTGCATCTTTCCTCCCAGTGACCAGGATTTCAGCAAGATCCGTGAAAGTATTAAGGTATGAGCTGAGCTTTGAAGGACAGGTAGCCTGTGGATAGGTGAAGAATGGGAATGCAGTTGCAGAATTATAGAAGCTAAGAATGAGATGCAGCTTCAGTGGCTGTCGAATCCAACATGGACCCAACAAACAATCTCTCCTCCAAAATCTCTGAGAAGTCATTGTCCTGTCTCCACTTAGAAATCCATAGTGAGGAGCTACCTACTATTTCCTAAAGCAACTGTTCTCCTTTTTGACAGTTCTCATGAATGATTCTCCTCCCCTTTGGGGGGAAAGGCCACCCTTCCCACCCCCAACCCTCATAATATTATTGGTATAGGCCATTTCCATTGAGGAAGCTCAATTGACAGTAGTTCTATAACTTAATTTCTGCAACTGGTAGTGTCAGAGTTACCTGGGATAGGGGGAGCACAGGTGACTTGAGCAGGATCACAAAGCCAGTATGTATTGATCACAAGTCTTTCTTAACTCGGAGACTAGCTTTCCATTATATCCTGCTGCCTCTCTCCTTTTCCTTTATACCAAGCAAAAAATATGTCTCTTTGTTATTTCTGCCCTTTGGGGATAAGCAGAACAAATCCAAACCCACTCATAGCCATTTAAATTACTGGAGACGGTTATCATGGTTCCTCCATGGAAGATTCTTTCCTCCATTTCCTGGCCATCTCCAAACCATGCTACCACCTCCTCCCCCCTTTCCAACCTTAACTCCTCTGCATGTGGTCTTACCCTATTAGAATGTTCTGTGAGGGGAAACACTTACATGCTTGTACTTGTATATTGTGCATTTGTACATGTGTCCTCTAATAAAAGAATATACACTCCTCGAAGGCAAGACTATTTCATTTTTGTCATTGTATCCTCAGGGCCTCGCTCAGTGCTCACTTAATAAATGTTCTTTCCTTCTTTCATTCTCTTTGCTAAATCTCTCCATTTACTTCAACAGCATGAGCAAAGGATTAGGGTCAAAGGTGTGATGAGCAAAAGATTAGGGTCAAAGGTGTGCAAGGCATGTTTGGGAGACTTAAACTGCCTCAGTGGAGGGTTTATACTCAGGAGGACAGTGAGACAGGATTTTAAAGGTAGGTTAGGACCAGATTGTGCAGGACTTTGAATGTCAAGTTAAGGAATCTGGAATTTATCCTATAGGCAATGGAGATTTGAGGGTCAGGTACTGGGGACAGCGCAATGTAATGAAAGCTCTGTTTTATTATAAAGACCAGCCTGCCGATGAAATGTGGACTAAAATGGGGGAAATCTAGGGGTAGGGAGACCAGTTAGGAAGCTATTGTGCATCATCTAACTAGGAAGACAAGATGAATATACATCTGACAATTAGAATACGATATAAGGCATTACATAGATAAGTGATAAGTTGCATAGTATAAACTCTGATTTTAGTTTCAGAGAAGGCAGGGATCTGTGTGGGAAGGAGTAGGGAAGGCTCCTACCAATCATCAAGCATACATTAAGTACTAATTATTTGTGGATCACTGTGCTAGGCACTGAGGAGACAAAAACAAAAATGAAGACACCTGTCCTCAAGGAATTTACTTTCTATTGGTGGAGACATGCACAAATATAAATATATAAAACAATGCAAGGTAATTTGGAGGGGAAGCAGTAGAAGCTGAGATTTAGGAAAGCCTTCATAAAGAAGATGGCATCTGAGCTGACTTGGGAAGGGATGGCAAGAGATAGAGGTGAAGAGATAGTTCATTCCAGGCATGGGGGATAGTGATTGCAAAGGCATGAACGTGAGAAATAAAATGCCATGCATGAGAGGCAGCAAAAAGAACATTATAACTGGACCATAGAGAGCAGGAAGAGGAGGTAAAAAGGTAGGTTGGAGCCTACCAGTTGCAAAAGTTTTAAAAGCCAGAGGAGTTCTATAATCCTAGAAGTAATAGTGAGTCATTGAGGGGGAGTCAATGAGTAGAGAAGTTGTAAATGAACAGACCTGTCCTTTAGGTAAACTGCTTTTGCAACTGTACAAAGGCTGGATGGAAGTGGGGGAAAACTTATGGAAGAAAGATTGACTAGAAGACCAAGGTAAGAGGTAATGAAGATCAATAGTAGGATGATGACCGTGTGAATGAGGAGAAGGGAAGAGATGCAAGAGAATCATAGACCACAAGATTTGGAAACTGGATGGATGGATGGGACAAGGGAGACCCGTAGAATCCAAAATAATGCTAATGTGAAAAAGCAGGGTGACTAAGAAGGATGGACATGCCATAAAAAAGAAAAAGAAAATTGAGAGGAGTGGTAGTTTTAGATGGAAAGATCATTATTTCTGTTTTGGTAATATTGAGTTTAAAATATCTACAAGACATCCAGCTTGAAATGTCCTATAGAAAGTTAGAAGTTCATGTTTAGTCTGCTCCCCCACCCTCCATGATAGCGCCAAAGAAAGCAGTTGCCATCCCTGAGACAGAAGTCAAGTCAAGGATTTGAAAGCTAAGAAAGAAGTGTTATAAGTCACCCAAAAAAAGGAAAGAAAAGAAAAGAAAATCCAAACATCTTCCACCTTTTGCCTACCTGAGACATTTCAACTTCCCAAACATTCCAAATACCCTTAGAAAAGTGCTCCTAGGAGAAATAAGATAAATCACCATGCGCTAAGTTTCTTTAGACTAGAGTCTACCCACCATGAAGAAGCTTTAGGAAACTAGTACCATGTTCTTTATTGTGAATGTCCAGGCCAACAAACATCAGATCAAGCAGGCTGGAAGGAAGCTGTATGACATGCAGCGCCAACATACTGATCAGGCTTGAGCGAGGGCCCATGGCCAACGTGCCTGCTTTGGATTCTGCAAAAAAAACTTGAATTGTCTAAAGTGAGTCTAACTAGCTATTCTATATACAATAACATTTTGCAATATGCCTGTAAAAAAATGCAGACATGCGTGACTGGAGCTCATGAGGGAGACTAGACCTAAATATAAACTTTGGAAATTGTTTGCATAGAGAGGTTCAAAGGGGCTTTTTACATCTCACCCAATGTGGAGAACGCCCATGTGGAAGATCCCAGAGACCTGATTCTGGAAGAAAATATTCTGTGTTCGTCTGCCACTTGGCTAGGAGCTGCCTCTACCTACAGACCGCATAACCCAAACTATATACATCTTTAAACCTAGGTGACCAAAGAACGATCATTCTTTTTTCCCTGCAACATCCAGGGGTGAAGGACTATTTATGTGCTCTTGGTAGGCATTCCATACAATAAACTGGATAGGGAAGGATAATCTTCTCTTCTTAGGCCCTATGGTCCCAAGAAATGGCCTTAGGGTTGTGGTCTTGTTTTCCTTGTCCTTTTGAGTTCTAAGTGCATGGAGTAGAATCTCAGACCTATGAACTCACACTGTGGAGACCTTGGAACCCAAAATTCCAGAATGGAAGTGGTAGCCAGACTATGGGGAGATGGAGCCAGGATGGGGTGGGGGTCAGGGAGTAAAGATTAGACTTGGACCTTGGTGGGACTAATGATATGTGGGAACTGAGCTAAATAGGCAAACCAGTCCTAAGGGACTAAGGTGGTATAGGAGAGATTATGCCCTAATACAGTGGTTCTCAACCTTCCTAATGCTGCGACCCTTTAATACAGTTCCTCATGTTGTAGGGACCCCCAACCATAAAATTATTTTTGTTGCTACTTCATAACTGTAATTTTGTTACTGTTATGAATCTATCTGATATGCAAGATGAATTTTCATTGTTACAAATTGAACTTAACCCACAGGTTGAAAACTATTGCAACAGGTGTTAGGGTAAGAGAAATATTTGTCCTTACTATCTCTTTGAAATAAATATTTTTTTATAAAAGCTAATTCAAGGGGGCAACTAGGTGGCACAGTGGATACAGCACCAACCCTGGAGTCAAGAGAGCCTGAGTTCAAATCCAACCTCAGATACTTCACACTTATTAAGTATGTAATCTTGGGCAAGTCATGTAATCCCAACTGCCCTGCCTTTCCCCCTCCAAAAAGACCCCCCCAAAATTAATTTGACCATAAAGTTGTTAAATGGAACTGGGGCATGTGAACCCCTAAAATTGGGGGAGCACTACTGATAGGGCCTTGATTCAAAGATAAGAGACTTCTTCAACCCCTAGAAAGACATTGGAGATCTCTGGAACAGGGGTAGAAGTGATCTCCAGACAATGAGAGCTAAAAAAAGAAATGAGGAAACCACCAAGGAAGATAGACTAGAGAGAAGAAGGGAAAAGGAGAAGGGAAGGGAAAGATTCCTAAGGCAGAAGATAAGCCTTAAACATCGAGAAGAATGTAGTTGTAAGCAGAATTGGAAAAAAAAAACAGTCATAAACTTCAGGGAGTATCCCCAACAATCCGTGACTAAACAAGAATACCACTGCAACATATTGGACAAATGGCCTTGACTTGAATGCCTCTAGCAAATGGCCCCCTCCACTTTTGGAGAGCTCTATTTTTTTTTCATATCAAGCCTCTATCTCTTTCTCCCCTAGCTGCCCCTACCTAATTCTATTTGAGAAGTCATACATTTATTGGGAGACAGAAGGACAGTAATTACTAGTATAGCTGACAAACCCAAGGTAAGTCCCCAGAAGTGAGCTTCAGAAAAGACTGAACTCACTGCTGGGTTCATTTTTAGCAAAACCTACCAGCTTGGATAACAACTCCATCAGCAGTATTATCTTTGAACAGGGTAGATTGAGCTACAAACAAATTGATCCTGAAGAACTGCCCAAACAGAATGCTGAGAAACCAAAATGGCATGGAGAACATTTCTGATGATTAACCTTTGAGATCAGGGACTTGTTCTTTGCATCTCCTGCCTGTGGCAACAAGGGCATCCAGTTGAACAGCCTCTGAGTAGCTCTAACGTGCTTCTGGAGACTTATTCTTCAATATTTCCACTCACTCACCTATCTAGGGAAAATAGAGGAAAAGCTCAGGGCTTGAATAGCATAAGAAAATGACATCTTCTGTCATACAAATAACAGTATTTTAATATTCCAGATATTTAAGACTTTTCATTTTTAGATGAACCCAAATAACAATTCAGAAAACCCAGACACTGTACAATAATGGGGAAATGTAAAAAAAGCCAAATAAAAAAATACTGGCATACAAAGCAAGAATAAACATGAAAAATCAATCTACTCCCACAGATTACACAGGAAATTCCCAAGGGGACTGGCAGATTTTGGAAGAGAAAAAGAGATTATATTTTATGGGAGTAGACACAATAACCATTCTCTTCCCATAAAGCAAGTGATGGAAGATTGTCTCTGCTCCATAGACACACACTGCACATTTTCAGGATAATGGTAACAGGAAATCAATAGGATCTTTTATATGTGGAAAGACATTATCTGTATGGACTCCCAGCACTAACAAATAGGACCACAGAAGACCTTTACTAAAGAGTGCCACTCACCAGTAATCTTGGTGCAAAGACAGCAGGTAGCTTTTATGGCCAAATTTCTGCTTATTTTGAATTACCACCAATATTTTATTTATTTAGAGAAATAACTGTTCAAATCCTCACTTTCTATTAGAGCCAAAGAGCCTCTAAGTAATTCTCCATTAGAAGTGTTGCCCCTTCTGAGCAGGGAGTTACCTATGAACTTTTCCCTCTCTCTCTTGTTCTTTTGGTTGAGGTCCATGATCACTGAGGATCTGAAGCTTTATCAAATAACAATTTAATTGTTTTGACAACCAGAGTGGAATTTATGAGATCTTCTGGTCTTTCCCTCATTGATTTGAAGTAGAAACAAAATTAAGATTAGCAAAACAAAAACAGGAATAGAAACAAAATGTTTGCACCATATAATTTTCGCATAAGGAGCTTTGGTTCCTTGTGGCTTCAAAAATTCATTAGACAAGGGCTCTTGGCCCATTTGGGGTCATATCCAGAAGGATACTCACCCTGTCTTCCAGCCCTCCTCTGCTTATTTAACAGAAAGAAGGTTGCTGGGTAGAATGAAAAGGAAAATAAGGTAAAGCTCTTTTAATTTGGACAGAAATAGGACAGTTTATAGAGCCTGCTACAGTTTTACTATTGAGTATTGTGTTTGCATAGGACTGTAATGGGAACAGTTTGTTATAGAAAGATAAGCTAGATATTGATAAGATTAGTAGGAATAAAACGTGTTAGATTTCATGTTGGAAGGAACTCAGAGGTCATCTAGGCCAATCTCCTGTGAGTAGAGGGTATAGACAATGACTCATATTAAGAATGAAGGAAAAAGTTTTGTATAGTCCTCATGGAATGTTTGTAGTTTTAGGCTCTATCATTTGATGAAGTAAAACTTCCTTAGAAAGGTTCTGAACAGAACCTTAAGGGACTGAATGAACACACATCTCTATATTTAAAAGCTGGAAAAATTCTGAAATGAAACCTGACATTGGACTATTTGGTGGCATCTCCCATAAGGTAATAACTCAAAGAAAATCATGACTCAGCCCACTCCCTTCCCAACATGGCATTCTTACACATAACTGTGCCCTTGAAATTGGCAGAGAACACACTTATTATCTCTAAGCTTACTTTTCAAATTGTAATGGGGATGAGAGGACAGCCTTGGGCCTGTTCTCAACATGGAGCTTTTCAAGTGTGCTGATAAACTAAACCAATGATTGGTTTAGACTGATAAAGTCTCTGGATGTGATCTTTCCCACTGGAAGTTCCTTCCCACCCACAGTCCTACCCCATGGGTGCCATCTGCTTATTTACAGCAAATCTCACCTCACCTGTTGACATTTACAAGCTCATGCCAAAACCAAGAAGGAGCCTGGAGAGTGAGGAAAGTGAAGACCCAAGGTATTTTCAAATCACTCAAACCTTTATTAGCTGAGCACGCAAAAAGGAAGTAGAAAATTGATCATAGTGTCTCGCACATATGGCATTCTATAAATATTTGTTGAATTGGATGGAACTGAAGTTGGGGGACCATGTGTATGCATATGAGTATAGGTATAACCACTGCCATCTGCCCCCTTCCCTCAACAAAGCCTTCAGTGTGGGCAAAACTCCATGGCAGACTACAGCAATAGTATTCTGTTAATTATAAAGTTTACATGCATTTTATGAACTGGCACCAGATAGAAGCAAGCCTCTCATTTCCATGGAAACCTGCTATGATGCCACAAGGAGAGAATTTTGACCCAGGTGAGGATGGAGTAGTAGCAGGAGCCAATGAATATGGAGCAGTGATCTGACTTTCAAGTAAGCTCCTCTAGGGGTAGAGAAGGATGGGAAAAAACAGAGAAGAGAGCTAGCTTTCTCAGAGAGTTATTGCTAGACAGAGGGGTTCTTGGTGAAACCTGTGAAAACTCTGAGCTTATAAATCAAGTGAAGTATGTACTGTTACATGCATGGAAAGAGACAATAGGATCAGGGACCAACTATGAAGCAGCCAGAGTATAAGCCCTTGAGAAAGCAAAAATTAGTATCATAAGCATTTTATGGACAACCCTGTGGGTCTGTGGCTTTGGCCAACTTAAGAGGCATGGCATGACCGTTACTATCACTACAAGACCAGGCATAGTGGGGAATCTGGGGCGTTGCCATGGCAATTGCAAACCTTGAAACTTTCATCCTTTTGTATTTTTCACAAAGAGCCAGCCACTCTAATAACACAGGAGAAAAATGAGCCCAATAGGTGGGCTGATTCAGGAGAAAGAGGTTGCTCAGAAGTGAGACCATCCTGTTTCTTCTCCACTGAAGGAATGGCACGAATGTCATTCTTGGAGGATTTCTCTAACTGCCTCTATACTGGACGCCGCGATTATTTCTACTCTAGCGCCTTCCTAGTCAGGGCATGTGATAGAAGAGGCAGAAGGAAGAATATTTGGAGGGAAAGGTGTTCTCTACTATTCTTCCTCTTTCTTCTTGTACCAACCCTGATCAAGTCTTTGAAGGGAAGGGGAAGAAACCGATATTTTTATTAAAATTAGTTTTTCCCTATTTATAACATTTCAGCTACACTGAACCAGATAGAGAGCTAACCAAAGTCTCTTTCTCTGGATGACTAAATAAATGTAGAGGATTTTTTGCCTTTGGTTTCCTTTCCTAAGATCGCTGCACATGGAAGCTTGTGAAAGTGACAGTTTGTTGTTGTTCAGTGTTTCATTCATTTCTCATTCTTTGGGACCCCATTTGGGGTTTTCTTGGCAAAGATACTAGAGTGGTTTGCCATCTCCTTCCCCAGCTTATTTTACAGATGAGGAAATGGAGGCAAACAAGGTGAAGTGACTTGCCCAGGGTCATACAGCTAGCAAGTGTCTGAGACTGGATTTGAACTCAGGTTTTCTTGACTCCAGGCCCAGTGCCACCTATAAAACAGTTTCAGTTTGGGACTAGGTTTCACTTTGGATGAAAATTTAGTTGGTATTTTTCATTTATTGTACAATAAATAGCTATGAAATTTTTCTCTCATTAATAAGATTCATTGGCATCTAGATTCAGTATCATGCCTCATGCAACACACTGAGTCTTTTCATTAGAGCCTGGGCATTTTATATGACTTTATAGTTGCTGCATTAAATGTTTATGTGACACCAAAAATCAATTTTAAAAAAGGATTTAAAAAGAACACTACTGTCCTATTGTATATGATGACAGAGACCTACTTCCCCCGATATCACTTATACATGACAAGCAGCTTATGGGAAGTCGGTATAGAAAAGCCAAGACCACTCAGCATACTTTCTCTTTCAACTCATGCTTTTTATGGAAGGAAGCTATCATGCATGTTACCACACCTCAAATAAGCATTCAAATTAATTCTACCATCTATAAGGAATCACCTATTGCTGAGTGACTGAGACAGGAACCATATTTGTGAAGCTTTTACACCTATGCGTTCTACACCTTGAAGTTTTCTTTGTCCATTTCTCGGTTGATTGGGACTACATGCCTGCCCTCTGCTGGCTAATGGACAATCTGACCATTGTTTTTGCTGTTTATGGGTCTCAGATATTGTGACCACTTAACCAGCTCACCTCTTCCCTGTGGATGAGGTACTTATCTGTTCTCTCCCTCATCAAGATTGTTTCATGCCATGAAAGCTTTTGGCCAGACAGTATATAACATTTTGAGCTCCCACAGGCCCCTGAAATTACCTTTGTAAACCACACATCCAAAAGAAGAAGCTGGAAATATCATACTCAGGTCATTGGACTGAAAGCCATCATAGATATAAGCCCAATATTCCAATATTACAAAGATCATCAATGGGAGCCCTCCTTCTGATGATCGCTAGGGGTCATCAAATAAGATAATGAAATAAATTGTTGTCTAACCCGAATGCTGGCATTTGTCACTGATTTATCGAATGTCTACCATATGTACGGAAGGCACTGTACAAAGCCCTACAAGGCCTAATCCCTCTCCTCAAGGAGCTTACAGTCCAAAGGAAGCTGGGCAAGATGCATGTATGACAATTTAATGAGACTGGTGGTGCATGGAAAAAAACATTACTGGCCAGATGATGAAGGTGGCCCCGTTTGGGAAAGTCAGTGGGAAAGCTCAGTAGGTGGTTGAAGGGTAGAAGAATTTCAGAGGGTCCTAGGGTCAGTGTTGAAATGTCTAGGGAAGGCAAATGAAGGCAAAAGAGGCCCTAGAGCCTTAAAGGTTGGAGAAAGAACAAGGGGATTCAGAGTCAGGAGGAGAAGAAAGTGCAATTTCAGTTGGTGTGAGGGAGAAAGTTAGATGGGCAGGAGATTGTGCTCAGAGAAAGTTCCTCCTAAAACCTTGGAAGTGGAGAAGTCCTAAGTGATGAAAAGACTTAAGATACATCTACACTTGTGATGGGCTGAAATGAAACAGAGATGAAGGTCACAGGAGTTAAGGATGTTGAAGAACTTTGATTAGGAGTTAGTAGACACAAGGAAGATGTGGGAAGGTACAATCAAGGTCAGTAGGAGGAGAGAAGGGGTTATTGCTGCTGAGTCATTCTAGTCACGTCTGACTCTTCATGACCCCATTTTGTGATTTTCTTGGCAAAGATACTGGAGTATTTTGCATTTCCTTTTCCAGTTCGATTTACAGATGAGGAAACTGAGGCCAGAAGGATTAAGTGACTTGCTGAGGGTCACACAGCTAGTAAGTGACTGAGGTCGGATTTGAACTCAGGTCTTCTTGATTCCAGGTATGGCATTCTATCCACATGTAGCTGCCTTGAGGGATGGGGAAGATAGTCTGGTTGTGTGTGTGTGTGTTTATTTTTGTTTCTATTCCTCAGAAGGCCTAGGGTGGAATAATCATTGCTATTTTTTATAAATCAGCATCCCATAGATAAGGAAGAACGACTGCTGTTAAAAGAAATCCACCCTAGGCCAGAAGCCACTTACTGTGGACAGATCTAGATACAGCAGAAGCCACTTCCAAAGAGTAAGAGTCGTTTTAGCACTCTGCCTGACCCCCGATTAAGTGCAAGTTCTCCATAAACATAAGGTCACAGAAAATTGCCTCTTCCTCTGAAAAATGAAGCCTTGAGCACCATTGAATCTTGAGAACTTCAGAAGTCATCTAAAAAACTGAAGGTCTCCCCAAGGAAATCAAGAACAGAGGGAAAGGTTTCATATAGTTCAAAGAATTTATAGGTGTGTGTGTGTGTGTGTGTGTGTGTGTGTGTGTGTGTGATAGATTGTTGGGCCACCATGCCTCAGCTGCCTCTTCACTGTGGACCCATTTTACCCAGAGCCTCATTCTGGGGAAGGACCCAGACCAGGGGTGGGGAGCCTATGGCCTCAAGGCCATATGTGGCCCTCTAGCTCCTCAAGGGCAGCCCTTTGACTAAATCCAAACCACACAGAACAAATCCCCTTAATGAAAGGATTTGTTCTGTAAAACCTGGACTCGGTCAAAAGGCCTACTCAAGGACCTAGAAGATCACATGTTGCCTCAAGGCTGCAGGTTCCCCACCTGGCCCAAACCAACCAGATTTAGTCACTGTGCCCTCTTCCAGCTCCCCTTTTTTGTGTTTTCTTCCCCTATTAGAATGTAAGCTTTTTTAGAGCAGTGACTGTCTCTTTTTCACTTGTGTTTGTATCTCCAAGGCTTTACCCAGTGCATGACCCCTAGAAAGGGCTTAATAATTACTTTTGGGCTGACTGACTCAAACACGCGTGAACAGTTCCAAGAAGCTTGATGCATAAAGAGGCGCTCAGAATCAAGAGAACAGAATGGTCGATGATCACAATTATATAAAGGAGAACAGTAGTGGAGGGTGTTAGGTCTCAGAATGATACAATGACCCATCTGGACTTTCAACAGCTAATGGTGAATCTGATCGCTCCCCTCCTGATGGAGAGGCAGTGGATGATGGAGGTGGGATGAAGGATCTGCTGTCAGACTTGGTCTGAGTCTCAGTCTGTTTTGCCTTAATCTATTTCTTTGTTACAAGAGAAGGTTCATTCTATGGAGGCGGGGGTGAGGGTGGGGGTGGGGGATATTAGGAAGTGACAGCAATGTAGATAAAAGCATCAATAAAACATTTTTTAAAAACCCAACACTAAGGTCTGAGAAATGCATGGCTGTTTATAAACCACATATATCCTCTGGCTTATTTTCAGTCTGAATCAGCCTTAGATAATGCTGTTGTCATCTGGGTTAAACTTGCTAAAGATATGAAGCAAAAAGCTAGGAACAACCCAGAAATGCTCAAGGTTCAGATAACTTCAGACAGAATTTAACATCAGGGTACCTCTAGCTAAGGATTTCTTTTTCCCCTGAACCTTTTTTTAAAGGGTTATCACAGCCCATGAGGAGATGGAAGAAGACCGGGCAGTGAATGGCAAGTGTGTACTAAATCCCATTCTGGACAAGAGAATAATAAAAAAGATTATAGGTAATTTCTCCTCCTGAATTATAGAGGAAGTGCACAGATTCACTACTGACACAGAAGGGGCCTGGACAGGCTGCTCACTTCTTTTCTCAGTATTGCTGCTATCACTCAGAAGAAGGGGATGAAATGAGTGACCTCCAGCAGGCTTGTTGAGGGTACCAGAGCTGGGCTGAGCCATCATTAACCGCTGGCAGCTTCCTGAGCCACTAAACACAGTGGCTGTCCTGGGAGACCAAATGTTTGGGGGTCATTTTGAATATGAACAGTGGAGATAAATTTTGTCATATATACCATTTAAAGATAGGCCAATTCCACAATAGATTTTTTTTTTTTTAGATTTAGTTTTACTGCTAGGGTCTAAATGACTTTTGTGACTTCATGCAATGGGAAGACAGGAAAATCCTCAGGGCAGGAAGTTAAAATATACAGCTGAGTTCTATCAGCAGCTCTGCTATGAGAGGTTTATTGAGTGTTTGTGTGTGTGTGTGTGTGTGTGTGTGTGTGTTTAACTTATGTATTATATTTCTCTTTCATTTTCATTATTTCTCCAAATATGGAAAAAAGTTCTTAGAAACACAGAGCCAAAGAGTAAAGTGCATAAGAAATGTACTTTCAGATCTGTGATATATCTGTCATCCATTTGCCACAACCGTATTCCAAGTAGCCATAACACAAAATATTGTGGGCCCAAAAGAGGACAAAATGTAGAGAACCTTTGATCTTCTATATACTTTATTCCAGTGACGATAAAAAAACATCATTGTCAATCACAGAAATTTAGTCCTAGGCTTACTGAAATAGGTTGTTTTATTTAGGCAGTAATACTTTACATTTGCACAGCACTTTAGTTTATAAAGCATTTTCACACACATTATTTCATTAGATTCACCCAATGTTCCTCCAAGGGAAATGTTACTTCTATTCTAGTTTATTGATGAACAAACCTAGGTTGTAATTTGACTAAGGTCACAAGGTGTAAGTGAGACTAGAATCCAAGTCTTTCTAACTCCATTCAGCAATTCTCAGAGTCAGTTTTGTCTAAAATAGAGAAAGGGGTTACAAAGTAGTCCCTCACGGGGGCAGGGAGCCCCTCCCTGCCCTGCTAGAAAGCTAGAGGGGTGTTGGAGGAGGGCATAAAAGGGAGCAGATTGTGGGAGGGGTCTTACAGTGGGATCCATGTTCTGGTCTGGGGGTTAGGGGCAAAAAGGAGAGAAAATCTGTAACTCAAAACCTTGTGGAAATGAATGATGTAACCAAGAAAATAAATTAAAATTTAAAAAAATAAATCAATAAAAGAAAAAATGAAATTGCAACTGATCAAAATTTAAAAAAAAAAAAGTAGTCCCTCAGCATGTTGTTGAATTGTGACTGAATTGTGACTTCATGACCACATGGACAATAGCACGCCAATATTGCCCTTGGAGTTTCTTTGGCAAAGATACCAGAGGAATTTGCCATTTCCTTCTCCAGTGGATTGGGGCAAAGAGAGGTTAAGTGACTTGCCCAGGGTCACACTGCTAGTAAATATCTGAGGTCATATTTGAACTGAGGACTTCCTGATTTGAGGCCCAGTGCTCTCTTCACTGAGTCACCTTAAGCCACCTCTGTCTGAACAGGTTCTACAGCCTAATTAATATTCTTAAATCCAAGGGGGGGGGGGGGGAAAGGAATCCATTTCAAAATTGTGGATTTGCGGGTATAAATTTTTTTTCACTATATAAAAGACTCACAAAAAAGGTAGAAAATTCAATCATGTAATTCAACTTTTGAATCTAATATCATTTTGAGGAGGAGAAAAGAGAAAAGCCCTTTAAGTTACTAGATAGCTAATGGTACTTATGAAGGCTAATGGGGAATGTTGGGGGAGGGATGCTCTCCTATCTAAAGAAAGTAGCATTTAATTCATTAGACTAGAATGATGGTCTGTTCAGAATTGACTTAACACTCCTAGACACCACGTCCCAAATGTACTCGAATGTCTCATGCTAAAGGATTCTAAGAGGGCTGGATTACTGGAAGGGATGTCACATAGGCCCATATGGTGCACATCTGGACAAAAATTAGGAAGTGAAAGAAATCAACTTCTCAAATCTGTAGGCAGGTGGTTGAAGCTTCCCAGGAGGCCTACTTGTGAAGGGCAACCAGGATGGTTGGGAAGCGATGGTTACTTAGGAACAACAAACAGTCTTGCAAAATGCTAAGGTGCTAGAACAGGTCAGTATGTACCAAAGGGGTGTCAAAAGCAAGGCAGCAAGACCTGCCCACCTTTCTCTTGATAATTGTGTAATTTCTAAGATACTTGAATAATTCAGATTATTGTAACCAAGACATTTTTAATAATTCACCAAAACGACACGCACCAGGTTTAAATTAATTAGGCTCCACAGCCAAATTATGAGGTAGAAATTTACATGAGAATGACTCTGGAACAGGGGGCTGTAGGTAGGGAGAAGGCTGCCAGGGACAATTATGCTGGGGAACCAAATGGGCACAACCTCAGCATGCAGGCAGCAAGATAATGACAAGGTGTTCATAAAGTATATGGCAGCAATGAAAAACCAAGGCAAGCAGGAAGAGGAACAGCCTAGATTAGGTAGCCAAGAGACCTAGGGGAAAGGGGAAGCCTTGTGGGGCAGGCTAGGGTCAAAGCCCAGAGCATCTCTAGAGGTTTTCAATAGAGCAGTCAGATGAAAGCAGCAGCCCAGGGAAGTCAGCAGGTGGGGACCACAGAAGCTTCTTGCCGGGGGTGGGGGATAATTTGGGGCTTTGGATGAGTTCCACAAAAGGTGGGGGCGGTTCTGCCTGTTTTGGAAGATCTCCCTGCTTCAGAGGTGGAAGAGAGAAGGGATCATTTCTCCCCTTGGCTGGCATATGAATCAGCCAGCTCTGCCCTGGGGGCAAAGCAGGACGAAAAAAGGGAGGATGGGGAGAAGATGGACAAGGGTCCATTCTCCAGGCGGGTCCTGCAGAGTTAAAAGCTAGAGCACTGGGTTCAAATGCTGACTCTGTCACCTGTTCCCCGTGTGACCTTGGGCTAGTCCCTTCCCCTCTCTGGACCCCGATTTCTTCCTCTGTGAAATGGAGTGGGCTGATCTTGAAAGCTCCTTCCAGCTCTAGAGCTAGGGCCATATGACGTCCCGAGTCCTCACTTTCCTTTCTGTAAAATGGGGGTGAGGGGATGACTTTTGAGGTCCCTTTCTTCTCCAGCACTGGGCCTCAGTCTCCTCCAGTGTAAAAGGGGGAGGGACCGTAGAATGGCCCTCGAGGACCGCGTCAGCCGCAGACCACCCAGGATGCTCGGATGCTGCTCGGGGCAAGGCGCTTCCAGTCCTTGGTCTGGGGGTGGAGGGGTGGGAGATGGGGGTGGTAACAGCTGATGGGTTAAGAAAGCAATGTCTGGGAGGACCGCCAGGCCCCCAGACAGGTCGGGTCAGTTGGTCAGTGAGTCCGTGGGTCGCAGCCAGCCCTCATCCTGACGGCTCCTCCCTTCCACGGCTTCCAGGCGCGAGGGCAATGACGCATGCGCAGCTCTAGGTTTGGTCAGGCAGGTGGGGAGATCGAGAATTCTTCGCGCCGGCGCCTGTGCCTGCGCTGCGGCTCCGAGCCGCCAGGGGCCGCTGTGACGAGTCGCAGGCGGTCCCTCCGCAGAGCCCGGACCCCTCAGGTTCCGGGGCGGGAGGAAGAGGAGGTGTCACGCCTCCCTCTGGTGAGCGGACCTTCCCGTCCGCCGGGGTGAAAGGTCGGGAAGATGGCGACGGCCTTGATAGAGGAGGAGCTGGACAACGAAGACTATTACTCGCTGCTGAACGTGCGCCGGGAGGTGAGGCCCGCGGGCCGCCGAGCCCTCCAGGGGGGCGAGCAGGGGGCGCCGCTCCGGCCTACGGCCCTGCAGCCGCCGCCGGGCGCCGGGAGCGACCAGGACGGGGAGGCCGCGTGCCGGGCCCCGCCACCCCACGCCGGCCCTGCCCTCACACTCCTTGCGGGCTGCCGGTGGTTAAGCGCCTCCTGGCCCGGCTGCTCGAGGAGAGCCTGGGGAAGGGGCCTGCGGGCCTTGAATGTCACACCCGGGGAGCGACCTGAGGGCCTTGGATGATCCCGCGTGGGGAGCGACCTGAGGGCACTGAATGTCTCATCTGGGGAGGGACCTGAGAGCCTTGAGTGTCTCACATGGGGAACGACCTGAGGGCACTGAATGTCTCACCTGGGGAGTGGCATAAAAACCATAAATGTTTCACCTGGAGAGGGACCTGAGAGCATTGAATGTCACACCTAGGGAGGGACCTGAGAGCTCGGAGTGTCACACCTGGGGAGGGCCCTGAGGGCCCTGAATGTCTCACCTGGGGAGTGGCATGAAAGCCATTAGTCTCACCTGGACAGGGACTTGAGAGCATTGAATGTCACACCTAGGCAGGGACCTGAGAACCCCGAGTGTCACACCTGGGGAGGTACCTGAGAGCACTGAATGTCACACCTGTGGAGGGACTTGAGGTTACTGAAGGTCTCATCTGGGTCATTAAAGGTCACACCTGGAGAGGGACTGAGAGAGCATTGAATGTCACACCTGGGGGGGTGAACTGAGGGCACTGAATGTCTCATCTAGGGCATTGAATGTCACACCTGGGGAGGAACCTGAGAGCATTATAAATGTCAGATCTGGAAAGGATCTTAGAACCTGGGCTTCCAGAGTGAGAAAGGTCTGAGAATTCAGAACAATGTGAGCTGAAGGGGCTTTAGAGACCCTCTAGTCTAACAGTCTCATTTTTGCAGAAGAGGACACAAAGCCCACAGAGGGACAGTGATTTGCATAGGATCCCACTGATAGTAATAAGTGCCAGAGCCAGGGTGAGGTAGGAATGTGATTATCTCCATTTTACAAATGAGAAAATTGATACTCAAAAATTACTTACCCAAGGTCATATAAGTAATAAATGTTGGAAGAGGGAAATCGAACCTGGCCTTTTGACTTTAAGATCAGTGTTTTGGTGTGGGTTTTTGTTTTTTGTAGTTTTTTTGCCCTCTAAAAGGCTATTAATAAGCATTTCTGAAAGGGACTGGATTGGTAGTCAGAGGACCTTGGTTTGAATCTGGTTGGCACCTCCATTTGCTTTACCACCTGTTTGACCCTGGATAAGTCACTTCTCTGCGTCTCAGTTTCCTAATCTCAGTCATAGGTCTGTTCAAATCTAGATCCAGAAGGGACCTCAGAGGCCATCTAGTCTGACCTCCTTATTTTTCAGATGAGGAAACTGAGACCCAGGGAGATGAGTCGTCTTGCTCAAGGTTATCCAGATAGTAAGCATCAGAAGAAGAGTCTGAATCCAGGTCTGTTGACTCTGGAATCAGTGTTCTTTCCCTCTGTCCCCTGACTCTTTCTACAGTCCTTCTAGATCTGCCCCCACAGTCCTGTCAGCCTTGGTACATTAGGTATCCTTTTGCAGTGATCAGGCAACAACAACCTTGACTGAGAACATGAGGGGAGCAAAGATACAATGACTTCTTGTTCTCACTTTGTCATGCATTGCTTGGCCTTGCCTCCCTGTGTCATCTAAGTTGTGTCCCATGTTTTCTGGCAGTGAAATGAAATCTTGCCAGTCTTAGGCAGCCTGCACATTGTCCCTTAAAGGCACACCTGGGTAGTATTACCCTATCAGACCACAGCTGAAGCCTGTCACTTCTGTGTCCTGGTTCTGACACTCAGACTCTGACCTTGGGCAAGTCAATTTCCTCATTTGTAAAGGAGAAAGCTGGAGTAGCTCTTCTCTTTGTCTTTAAGGTGATAGTGTCCGTAGTCTGTAGACTCTAAGGCCATTTCAGCTCTGACACTCTGATTCTCATTTATGTCAATACTAAAAATGTCCTCACAACTACAATGTGTCCTCAAACACTCTTCTTTTTAGTAAGTACACAGCTGGTGGGACTGTAGTCTAATTACTCTTCACTGGTGAAAAATCTGTCCTTGTTCAGGGAGAGTAGCTATTTGTAAGGCTAGTGATAGCTGAGTAGTCATGATTAAACAGTTTGCAAATGTAGATGCACCAGTTTAGAGTCTAAAGAAGTCCTAGAGATCATCTGGTCCAAATCCATTATGGTACAGTTGAGGAAACTGAGGCCTGGAGAGGTGTATTCAAACCCAGGAGACAAATTCATCACTCTTCTGACTGTACTATGAACAAGGCTATGCGCATTTGGTTAACCTTCCATTATCAGGCATGAAAGGAAGAATCACAATTTCCCTCTTCTTCCATCTTCCTTGGCATTGTTCATCTTTCTATTACACATGGTTGTAGATGAAATCCTTTTCATGGAGACATCCTGGTTGGAAAGAAAGAATCTCTACATGATATCCCCATTGTATTTAAGCTATCTAAGCTTAAATCCACACTGAGACTTTTGAGGCACCCATCTATTTTTCCTTTAGCTGAGATTGTCTTAACATAGGAGAAAAGTAGGGAAACCAACAGATTTGGGGGATCAAGATCTTTTCTAGAGGTTATTTCTGAGGTCACTCAGTAAACATATATTACAATGTAGCAGATATTATGCTAAGCACTAGATGTGTTGGTAAGAATCCAGACCTAACACTGGTTAAGTTTAGTGGTTTGGTTATAATTGGTTTAGAAACCTGGTTTAGTTGACAGAAAAGTGGTATTGATGTCTCTGACTCTCTGGGCTGTTCAGTCTTGTGTTCTCCAGTTTGATGCTTGGGTAGAACTGTGGGAGAATCAATCAATGCTGTTTAGTTATGCAGTTTCAGAGTTCCAGAGCTGAGTGTGTTCACCAGCTCTTTTTGAGACATCTCATGTAGAAGCAGTTTGAGGAATGAAATGTACAGAAATCATGTTTCATTTTAAGCCATTTTTCGTATTTAAGGTGTTCTCTCAAGTTTATAGTCTAGTGAATGAAACAGGAGACTAGTCAAACAACCAAATTGTATTTTGAATATTAGGTGCTTGTCCTATAGTCTATAATGAACCGTGGTCTCTTTGCCTCTTAAGTGAGCATAATTCCCATAGCCTCTGCCCCACAGGGTTGTTGTGAGCCTGGAATGAGAAAATGTGTGGAGAGTGCTTTGCAAATTCTAAAGCATGACAAGCACGTCAGTTATTATTAACGACTCACTTTCCCTGTGTATCTTAGACTTTCCCTTTTCAGAGTGGAGCCCTCATCAGCCCATCTCCCATTGGGAATGTGATTTATGACTCCCTGGGCATTTCTCATTGAATGTGTCAGATGCTTAGTGAGAGGTGCTCAAGATCTGACTGATTCTATGCCTGTACCTTGGTGAAAGAATTCCTTCATAGTGAATTACTATGTTGTTGATCTATACAGTTTTATAGAAAATTAAAATAGATTTCAGTCCTCGTTCTTCTATAAAAATTCCCTAGTATTCTCATTGTCTGAAAATCATTTAGCATAAGGTGCAAAGAACAAACTTGATTTCTTGTTTTATTGTCATACTTATGTATTACAGATGCTAAATTTTTAAAAGGAACATTCAGTAAATCATAGGCAGTTTGGATTTGCCATTGGTTTATTGTAGTTTTATTCAATGTTATTCTTTTCTTCTAGGCACAAGAAGTTTGTCAGTTAAAGTGAATGGGTGTGGTTTCAGTTTTCCAAATTAGTACAAGAACAGAGTATATATTAATGACTACAATATAAGAGGAAGAATGAATGGACAAAGAATCATGATGAAGGTTTAGATGATGGCTCTGTTTAGTACTGGAAGGGGCCTCAGGCCAGCCAGCCTAACTCCTTTGTTTTATAGATGAATAAATTCAAGCGCAGAGAAAGGAAGGAACCTGCCCTGGGTTGTGCAGCTAATAAGTTTCTGAAGCAGGATGAAAAAAAACTCAAGTCTTCTGAGCTCTAGTCCAACACCCAGTCCTCTTGTTAAGACATTTCATGGTTGTTGTTGCTGTTGTTCAGTCATTTGGTCATGTCTGACTTTTCATGACCCTTCCATCCTCCTCTGTCTTCCAAAGTCTGTCAAAGCTCGTGTTTGTTGCTTTCATGACACTGTCTATCCATCTTGTCCTCTGCTGTACTCTTTTCAAGTTTTCTCTAGCACCACAATTCTAGAGCATTGATTCTGTGGCACTCAGCTTTCCTTATAGTCCAACTCTCACAGCCATACATTGCTACTGGAAAAACCACAGCTTTGTCTGTACAGACCTTTGTCAGTGATGTCTCTGTTTTTGGCATGCAGTCCGTATTTGCCAGAACTGTCCTTCCAAGGAGTAAGCATTTTCCAATTTCATGGCTGCAGTCACCATCTGCAGTGATCTTTGAGCCCGTGAATATAAAATCTGACGCTGCTTCCATTTCTTCTCCCTCTTCTCCAGGAAGTAATGGGACCAGTTGTCAAGATCTTAGATTTTTTTTTTTATATTAAGCTTCAAGTTTTTACAGTCTCGTCTTTCACCCTTATCAAGAAACTTCTTAATTCCTCTTCACTTTCTGCCATCAGAGTAGTGTCATCTGCATAGCTGAGACTGTTGATATTTCTCCTGACAACCTGAATTCCAACTTTGGATTCTTCCAACCTAGCATTTCACATGATGTCCTCTGCTCAAGTTAAATATAAAGTGATAGTAAACAGCCCTGTTGTACGCCTTTGCCATTCTTAAACCAGGCAGTTGTTCCGTGTTTGGTTCTAATTGTTGCTTCTTGCTCTCAGTTTCCTTTAAGAGACAAGTAAAGTGACCTGGGATTCTCGTCTCTTTAAGGACTTGCCATGTTTTCTTGTGATCTATAGTCAAAGGTTTTAGTGTGGAAAATGGAGTGGAAGTAGGCATTTTTCTGGAACACCCTGGCTTTCTCCATAATCCAGTGAATGTTGGCAGTTGGGTCTTTAGTTCTTCTTCTCTTAGAAAACCAGCCTGCTCTTCTGGTAATTCTCAGTTCACATATTGCTGAAGCCTCACTTGCAGAATCTTAAGCGTAAACTTGGCGGCCTGTGAAATGAGCACAATTCTTTGTTAATTTAAACATTCTTTGGCGTTGCCTTTCTTTAGGATTGGGATGTAAACTGATTTTTTCCAATTCAGTGGCTGTTGTGGAGTTTTCCACATTTGCTCACATATTGAGTGCAGCACTTGAACAGCATTATCTTTTAGGGTTTTGAATAGCTCAGCTGGAATTCCCTCACCTGCACTAGCTTTGTTGTAGGGCCTACTTGACTTCATTCTCCACGATATCTGGCTCTAGATCAGTAACCACACCATTGTAATTGTCCATGATATTAAATTCTTCTGTGTATTCTCGTGACCTCTTCTTAATCTCTTCTGCTCCTGTTAAGTCCCTCCATTTTTGTTTTTTATTATGCCTATATTGGAGGAATGAAACATTCCCTTGATATCTCTGATTTTCTTGAAGAGACCTTTTCTTTCCCGTTCTATTGTTTTCTTTTATGTCTTTGCATTGTTTGTTTAAGAAAACCTTATTACCCCTTGCTGTCCTCTAGAATTCTGCATTCAGTTGTATATGTATATATATATACATATACATATATATATATATATATATATATATTTCCCTTTCTCCTTTCCCTTTCCTTTTTTCCTCAGTATTTGTAAATTTGTAAAGACAGCCATTTTGCTTTCTTGCTCGTCTCTTTCTTTGGATTTCTGTTGTTGCTGCCTCTTGTACAGTATTGTGACCCTCTGTCCATAGTTCTTCAGGCACTCTACCAGATTTCATCCCTTAAATCTATTCGTCACTTCCACTTCATATTCATAAGGGATGTTATTTAGATCATACTTTATGTTATGCTCTTACAGTTTTCCTTCTGTCTTCTGTTTGTCTGAATTTTGCATGCAATTTTTGCAATAAGAAGCTCATGATCTAAGTTGCAGTCAGCCCCAGGTCTCGTTTTAACTGATTGTATAGAGCTTTTCCACCTTCAGCTGCAGATTATATAATTAGTTTGATGTCAGTATTAACCATGTTGATGTTCATGTGTAGTCACCTTTTAGTTTGTTGGAAAAGAGTGTTTTCTTTGACTGAGTTATCTTGATAAAACTCAGTTTCTGCCCTGCTTCATTTTTACTCCATAGCCAAACTTGCCTGTTATTTCCAGTTGCAGTGAATGTGACGTCTTTTTTGGTGTTGTTTCTAGAAGATGATGTAGGTCTTCATAAAACTGATCAACTTTGGCCTCTTCATTATCAGGGTTTAAAGGATAGACTTGTATTACTGTGATATTAAATGGTTCCAACAGGTATCATTTGGTCATTTTTGAGATTATGCCCCAGTACTGGTTTTCTCCCCCTTTTATTGATTATGAGGCCTACTCCATCTCTTTTAAGGAATTCTTGCCCACAGTAGCGTATGTAATGGACTCATGAATTAAATTCACCCACTCCTGTCCATTTAAGTTCACTGATATCCAAGATGTTCAGTCTTTCTATCTCTAGTTTGGCCACATCCAGCTTACCTTGGTTCATAGATCTTACATTCCAGGTTCCTATGCATTTTTTATCTTAATGCATTTGGAGTTTCTTTTCATAGTCACCAGACACATCCAGGACTAAGCTTCCTTTAGACTTTGACCCAGACACTTCACTAACATATAGAGCTATCCTCTGTCTTCCCCAGTAGTGTGACAGGCCTGTCTTCTGGTGTCTTCTCTTTTATAATTTTAATACTGTTCATGGGGTTTTCTTGGAAAAGATATCTGGAGTGGCTTGCCATTTCCTTCTCCAGGGGACCACCTTTTGTAATAACTCTTTACTATGACATGTCTGTCTTAGGTTACCCCTCATGACACAGCTCAGAGTTTCATTGAGTTGCACAAGCCCCTCTGCCATAACAAGGCAGTGATCCAAGAGGAACATTTTAAATAGTTGCAGAGTTAGTTTAATTGTGTTGATGTTCAGGATTGTTTATAATAAATTATTAAGGGGAAAAAAGGAACAGGAAAAGAATCACCCCTTAGTAAGCCAGGATTTAGAGGAGAGGCCTAGATTCCTTTATTCCTTAGGTCATAAATGTCTACTCTTTTCTTTAAATAGCATATTATTTTAAAAGCTATTTCTGTCACGTTATGAAAATTTACCCTCTGCATTTCCTATATTAGAAAGCTCTTAGAGAGTTCTGCCTTCTAGAATTTTCTAGGTGCCCATCAGCATCAGTAGGATCTCTCCCTTTGCTGCCCATTTATATAAAAGCTAATTTGTACAATTGTTTTATTTTTCTAGCTTTTGAAATAGTTGATGCTTCAAAAAGGACCCTCTCAGACTAAGTCTTTATCCTGCCTCTTCCTGGTGAAGAGTTCCTCAGATTGTTAAGTCACATGTCTTTAACAGGTAGCCCCAGTGATCTCGAAGATGAAGGGATAGACTTGGAGCCAGGGAAACCTGAATTTTAATCCTGCCCCAGCACAGAGTATCTGTGGGACCCCCAGGGAGTCATTTAACTTCTCAGGGCCACACCTGTCTAATGATGGTATGGGACTCCATGGCCTCTAAAGTCTTTTGCAGGCCTCCCCTATGATCCTGTGACTTCTAGGGTGAGAGGATCTAGGATTAGAAGTAGAGCTTGTTCATTTTAGCAGTGAAGAAACTGAGACCCAGAGGAGTCAAGTGACTTGGCCAACATCATTTAAGTCACACACCCTGGCCCCAAACCAAGGCTATTCGGTTTTAAATTAAATTCACTTCTCTTCCCATTGTACAACTGTGTTGTCTTCCCTTGTAGAGTGGATTCATGTATGGAGGTGGGGGATTGCTAAGGTTAGATCCGATGAAGGTTCTATAATGTTATAAAACCTTCTGTAGGGCATTTGTTAGGCATCCAGTTATGTAGCTGGGGAAAAGAAGATGAGACGAGAAAGCCTTATGCTTTACATAACTCTAAAGCATGTCTGGTGGCACATTGGTTAGAGAGCTGGACCTGGAGTCAGGTACACTCATCTTCCTGAGTTCAAACCCAGCCTCAGATACTTCCAAGCTGTGTGACCGTGGGCAGATCACTTAATCTTTTTTGCCTCAGTTTCCTTTTCTGTAAAATGAGCAGGAGAAGGAAATGGCAAACCACTTTAGTGTCTGCCAAGAAAACCCCATATATGGGATCACAGAGAGTTGGATGTGACGGAAACAGTTGAATAACAAAAGAGTATTTGCTGTTAGGAGTTCTGTTAGTTTGTTCCTATTTCTCAGACAAGGACAGCGCTCAGTCTCTATGCACTTGGAAAGTTCACGACTTGGAACAAGATCTCTTCTTTTTTCAGGTTTTTTTTATATACTTTTTGTTTCATTTTCCCTGATGTTCTCCCCTTCTCCCCCCATTTAAGCCTCCCTTGTAACAAAGGAAAACCTTTCAGTAAAAGTGACCGGCATTTCGACAGTGCGTGACCATTTTACCACTGTCATCTTCCACTTCTCCTTAGAGGGACAAGCGTTGGTTCACCATCTGTTCTTGGGACCAGAACTGGTCATTGCAGTTCAGCTGAGTTTAGCTGAGAAGGATCTCTTCTGATATGATAGTATCATCTCTGTTCTTGCTTGACTCATTTGCTGAGTCAAGAGCATTTTTGCATATGAACAGTACACAGTGAAATCTCTTTAAGTTAGGAGCACTTCATTAAGTAATGAAACTGCAAGTCAGACAGGGATATATTAAAGGTCAAGAGAGTAACATAAGATTTGGTGTTACCAAAGCAGTGTACCTTTTCCAGTGTGCCCTCTAACCCCCAGCATATTGTTAATAAACTGCCCTTTATATTAGACTTTGTCCTCTTGTGCACCTTCTGTTTTCTTACATTGTAAAAACCTGGCTCCCCCCAGAAGACCACCCCCTCTAGTACTTCCCTCAATCTTCCTCTCCCACACTGGGCCAGGAGGAGGGGTAGGCCTGCTTCTTGCTCCTTACTGCCACTTCTAGACTTTTCCCCTCTATCATTCTTAATCATCAGCTTCTCTTTTGAAATTCACTCCCTCTAAATATGTTGCCCTATTTATATCCCAGTATTGTCCTCTTTCATCTCCCTGCATAAAGCTTGTTTCTGCATGGTTATTTGCATGTGATCTCCCCCTTTAGATTGTACGCTTCTGTCTTTTGCCATTGTATCCCCAGTCTTTAGCTTGGCTCATCATATATACTTAATAAATGTTTATTGACTGACCAACTGACTGACATCTCTGGGTCATTTATCCTCCTTCCATTCTCAAGTTCACTGTCTGGATCACAGTCTTGTTTTCTACATCAATCTTTTTCTTATTCTAGGGGACTTGAATTTGTATGCTAATGTCCTCTCAGCTTTCCTTAAGTCTCTGTTCTTCCACCTCCCTGGCCCTCATGATCTGTACCTTCCCTCCACCTCATCCATTCATTGTTATTGTTCAGTTGCCTCTGTTCATGATCCCATGCACCATGGTGCGCCAGACCCTTCAGTCCTCCATTGTCTCTCACAATCTACCCAGGCTCATGTTCATTGCTTCCATGACACTATTTATCCATCTCATTCTCTGCTGTCTCCATTTCCTTTTTTCCCAGTCTTTCCCAGAATCAGGGTCTCTTCCAGTGAGTCCTATCTTCTCATTATGTGGCCAGAGTATTTAAGCTTCAGCTTCAATATTTGACTTTCCAGTTAATAGCCTGAATTAATATAAGTATTGAATGATTCGATGTCTGACCAAGGAACTCTCAAAAGTCTTCTCCAGCATCATAGTTTGAAAGTATTGATTCTGAGATGCTCAGCTTTTCTTATAGTCCAGTTCTCAGAGCCATACATTGCTACTGGAACACCTGTAGCTTTGCCTATATGGACCTTTGCTAGCAAGGTGATGTCTCTGCTTTTTAGTATGCTGCCCAGATTTGCCAGAACTTCCTTCTAAAGTACAAGCATTGTCTACTTTCTTGGCTGCAGTTGCCATCGGCAGAGATCTCTGAACCCAAGAATATAAAATTGGACACTGCTTCCATGTCTTCTCCCTCTTTTGCCAGGAAGTGATGGGACCAGTTGCCAAGATCTTATGTTTTTGGATGTTAAGCTTCGAGCCAGCCTTTGCACTCTCCTTTTTCACTGTCATCAAGTGACCCACATCCCCTCTGAAATTCCTTTGACCGTGTATAACCTGTCCTTCCTTTCTTGTTGTGTCTCCTACCCTGAAACAATTCTCTAGCCTTACTGCAACCTCCAGGCAGACAGCTCTCCCTTAGGCTAGCATCTCTGCTTTGCTCTTGTGTTTTTCCCTTCAAAATCTTGATCCTTTAATCTTCTGTACTGCTTTCTACTCTTCAGTCCCATTGTCTTGTCACCACTCACCCCTCTCCAAACCCTAGATTCCTGCTGTGTATATCACTAGAGAAAGTCACACAACCATATTGGCTGGGTTCACTCTACATTTTTGCTCTCTCATCTCAATTGGGCATACCCTGCCACGCTGCTACCCTTTCTTCTTCCCTGATTAACTCTGTCACACTCCCACAACAGCTGTTCTGTACTCCCTCCCTCTCAGAAGATGACTTGAACAAATATTTTACCCCATTTGTCCAGGCTTCCCTTTGCTTCCAAATTCCACACTTCAGATCTTCACCATATCATGCTCCATTTTGTCTTCTTTTGCTACAGTCTCAGAAGATGAGGTGGCCCTTGTCACTAGGCCAGTCCCACTCCTTGTGCCCTTGATCCTGTAGAGCTCATTGCTTCAGTCATCCGCATTCCCTCCCTAATTTTCAGCTTTTCTTCTCCACTAGCATCTTTACTTCTGCCAACAAGCATTCCATGCTCTTTGTCTGTAGCCTTAACTTGATCCTTCCATGCCACACAGCCTCCAGACCAACCATAAAGCATAGATCTGGCCACTTCCCTCTACACTGGATCCTAAATCCTCTCCTGCTAGGCTTTTAAATCCCCATGCAATCCAGTCCTGCAGAACCCATCTTTCCCGTTTAATTATGTTATTCCGTCTTGGGCACTCTGAATTCTAGCCCCATTAGCCTACTTGCTATCCATGTACATGACATTCCATCTCCCACTTCCCTGCATTTTCCCAAGGGCTCCAATGCATGGAATGTTCTCCTTCCCCTCTATCTCTTTGAAACCCTAACTCCTTTTAAAGCTCGACCTAAATGTTGTCACCTCCCAGAGTCCTTTCCTATTTATGCTATTTGTGATGCTCTCATCACCACCACCAAAAACAACTCTGTGTTTATTTTGTATACATCTGTTTTTACTTTCTGATGAACATGTTGTAAAGCCAAGCAACAGTAGATTCCCAAAAGAATGCTACTGTGAACAGCTTTTAAGATTTGGATTACACAGTAGTAGTGAACACTCTGTTTATTCCATTGCAAATCAAGATTCAGTACAATATTCACAGAATAATATTCTCAATGTTATATCTTATTACAGAAAGTCACAATATTTAGAACAAGGAACAAAAGAAGAATCACCTAGTTTTCCTAAGGGGAAAACCAGCTTAACACTTAAAGATTCAATCAACAATTCACAATATACTGATCTTCCATTCATGGGGCAACCATTAACTTTAGTCTCCAATAACGTCCTTAGAAAACCACATAGACTTTCAACCCCTTGATTTCCAACAAACCTCAGTTTAGTCCAAGGGGAGGCCTTTTCTTCATTTTGACTCTG
>CM053596.1:28141104-28167331 GCA_028646575.1 Pseudocheirus occidentalis | reverse complement strand
TAAAATTCTTCTTTATATACAACACTGGCCTCCTGTCTCAGCCAATAGCCTTCTTCCAACTCAACAGGGGAGTTCATACCTTCTCAACAATGGACAGAGTTCATACCTTCTATACTTAGCCCTAAGTATCTGATAAACTGATTACTATTACAGTTGTATCCACCCAACAGAATGTAATTTATTAGGAGGTTAGATGAGATGACCCTGAGGTACCTTAATCTAACCCTACATCATTGAGCCCAGCATAGAAATTCCAAGTTCTCATAGGCTTGTTCAAGGAAAACATAGGCTTCATACGTGCTACTGTAGCTAAAATGTGCTGAAAACCAAAAGGAAAGGTATCGGAACCAAAAGGGAATGAGTTCTCTTCCCCTTATCTCTAGCCTTGGTTTGTTGTCATGGGAAGATAAAGCTTGTCATCCAGGGTCCACCCCTGCGGTTGGTACTTCTGGCCCAGTAGATACCAGAGAATGTGCTTGGGCAGGAAGATGATGATGTGCCTTAAACCTGAGGTATAGCCCAGTTTCTTCAGGTAGTTATCTATAGTCAGCCTCTTTGGAGGCCATTTTTATATATCCTTCCTAGACTAAGATGGCTGAATTTAGAGGTGGAATGGGGTCTCTGAGGCAACTGAAGCCAGATTAAAATATAATGGGGAAATAGTTAACAAAATAAATAAAAATACAACAGAATCTAGATGATATTAGTATGTGGTTTTCTGTGGTAAGGTCTCTTTTGGGTTTGACACAACTGATCTAGTCCGGCTCTCATTTGACATAGGAAGAAATTGAGACTGAGAAAGTTGAAATGACTTGCCTACCTCTTGGAGTAAATAAAGAGTTGAACAAGTTTTATTTGTCCTGAGTTTACTGTGCTCCAGTTTCAAAGGATGTCCTTTTGTGTCAGCATTTCGAGATTGTTTGATTTAGAGCTGGTTCCATCCAAGTGCATCCTCCACCTTCCTTTTTCTAATAAGAAAATTCTGACCCCAAAAAGATAAGACTTGTCTAAGGCCACACAGTGGCAGAGATAAGAATCAAACCTAGGTCTTCTCATTTAAATCCAGTTGTGTGTGTTTGTATGACTCTTCAGCTTTCAGCTTTCCTGACAGAAGAATCTTTTTTTTTTCCTACAAATATCTTCACATTAATCATTAGGTTGTAAAGAAGGATTATAACTGATGGAATGATCAGTGGGAAAGAGAAAACAAAACAAAACAAGAAAAAGAAATACAGCAAGTAGTTTGTTTCAACCTGCATTCACTCTCCACATCTCTTTCTCTGGCTGTGGATATCTTTTTCGGTCATGAGTCTTTTGGAGTTGTCTTATAACCTTACATTACTCAGAGGAGCCCAGTTTATCAAAGTTGGTTGTCACACATACATTGTGTCTGCGAATGTCTACAAATTTCTCCTTGTTCTGCTCTTCTCACTCAGCATCAGTTTATATAAGTCTCTCCAGGTTATTATAAAGTTCGTCTGCTCCTCATTTCTTATAGCATAGTAGTGTTCCATTACATTCGTATACCACAACTTGTTCAGCCATTCCGCAGTTGTTGAGCATCCCCTTGTTTTCCAGCTCTTTGCCCCCACAAAAAGAGCTGCTATAAATGTTTTTCATCTGTATTCATAAGGGAAATTGGTGTGTAATTTTCTTTCTCTGTTTTGTTTCTTCCCAATGTAGGTATCTAGTCAAAGGGTGTGTACTTATTTATAGCCCTTTGGGCATAGTTCCAGATTGCTCTCCAGAATAGCTGGATCAGTTCACAGCTCCACCAACAGTGCATTAGTGTTGCAATTTTTCTCCATCCTCTCCAGCATTTATCATTTTCCTGTTTTGTTATCCTAGCCAGTCTTGCCAGTGAGATGTGGTACCTCGGAGTTGTGTTGATTTGCATTTCTCTAATCATTAGTGATTTGGAACATTTTTTCGTATGCTGATAGATATCTTTAATTTCATCTTCTGAAAACTGCCCGTTAAAATCCTTTGACCATTTATCAGCTGGGGAGTGGCTTGTATTCCTATAGATTTGACTCAATTCTTTGTGTATTTTAGAAATGAGACCTTTATCAGAGATACTGGTTGTAAAAAAATTATTTTCCAATTTTCCACTTCCCTTTTAATCTTGGTAACATTGGCTTTATTTGTACAGAAGCTTTTCAATTTAATATAATCAAAATTATCCATTTTGCATTTTATAATGCTCTCTAACTCTTGTTTCTTCAAGAAGTCTTCCCCTCGCCATAGATCTGACAGGTAAACTATCCCTTGCTCTCCCAGATTGCTTACAGTATTGGCCTTTATACTTAGATCATGCACCCATTTCAACTTTATTTTGGTGTACAGTGTTAGATATTGGTCTGTGCCCAATTTCTGCCGTACTATGTTCCAGTTTTCCCAGTAATTTTTGTCAAATGGTGCATTCTTATTGCCAAAACTGGGGTCTTTGGGTTTATCAAACAGTGGATTACTATAGTCATTGGCTGCTGAGTCTCGTGTACCCAATCTATTCCATTGATCCACTACTCTATTCCTCAGCCAGTACCAAGTAGTTTTGATGACTGCTGCTTTATAATACAGATTAAAATCTGGTATGGCAAGGCCACCTTCCCTAGCATTTCTTTTCATTAATTACCTTGATATTCTGGACCTTTTGTTCTTCCAAATGAATTTTGCGACTTTTTTCTAGCTCTACAAAGTAATTTTTTAGTATTGATTGGTATGGCACTAAATATGTAATTTAATTTAGGTAAAATTGTCGTTTTTGTTATATTAGCTTGACCCAGCCATGAGCAATTGATGTTTTTCCTATTAGTTGGATCTGACTTTATTTGTGTGAAAAGTGTTTTGTAATTGTGTTCATATAAGTCCTGGGTTTGTTTTGGCAGGTAGATTCCCAAATATTATATAAAGTCTACAGTAACTTTAAATGGAATTTCTCTTTCTATCTCTTGCTGTTGGATTTCATTAGAGATATATAGGAATGATGAGGATTTATGTGGGTTTATTTCATATCCTCCAACTTTGCCAAATTTGTTTATTATCTCAAGTAGTTTTTTACTTGATTCTCTAAGTATAGCATCATATCATCTGCAACGAGTGATAGCTTAGTCTCTTCTTTGCCTAATTTGATTCCTTCAATTTCTTTTTCTTCTCTTATTGCTACTGTTAACATTTCTAGTACCAAATTGAATAAGAGGGGTGATAGTGGACATGCTTGTTTCACCCCGGTCTTATTGGAAATGCTTCTAGCTTATCTCCATTACATATAATACTTGCTGATGGTTTTAGACAGATGCTACTTATTATTTTGAGGAAGATTCCATTTACTCCTATACTTTCTAGTGTTTTTAATAGGAATTAATGTTGTATTTTGTCAGAAGCCTTTTCTGCATCCATTGAGATAATCATATGGTTTCTACTAGTTTTGTTGTTGATGTGGTCAATTATACTTATAGTTTTCCTGATATTGAACCACCTTTGCATTCCTGTAATAAATCCTACCTGATCAAAGTGTATTATTCTCATGATGGTTTGCTGTAGTCTTTTTGCTAATATTTTATTTAGAATTTTTGCATCTATATTCATAAGGGAAATTCTGTAATTTTCTTTCTCTATTTTTTCTCTTCCCAGTTTAGGTATCAGCACCATATTTGTGTCATAAAAAGAATTTGATAGGACTTCCTTTAAAAAAAAATCTGCCCTTATCCATTTTCTTCCCTCAGGTGGTATGAATATTGAATTTCTCACCAAATCACAGAACGCTTGAACCATGGGGACATCTGATGAAACAGATTGTTTTAGGAGAAATACTATAAAGGGAATTTTTTTCTTTTTGGAGGGGGGAAGGCAGGGCAAATGGGATTAAGTGACTTGCCCAAGGTCACACAGCCAGTAAGTGTTAAGTGTCTGAGGCTGGATTTGAACTTAGGTCCTCCTGACTGCAAGGCCTGTCTATATTCACTGTGCCACCTAGCCGCCCCTGAAATATTTCTTACAGTGGATAATGCATTTATTGAAGTTGTTCCCTTGTGTGGTGGTAGAAGACAAAAATACAAATAGGGGTCTATTCCTTCAAAGTTCAAAACGAACATTTGTTCTCTTTTTATGCTCCTGCTAGTCTCATGGTTTATAGAATCCTAGAGTTTGAAGGGACTGGGCTATCTAGATAATCTCTTTCCAGTTTTTTCTTCTACAGCTCTTTTTTCTTTTCCATTTCTTTCCTCTAGTGCTCTCAGTTCATTTGTAAAAGCATTTTAAACTCCTGTCTTGTTCTGGTAAGTCTAGTTGAATTTGTGCCCATGATTTATTTTTCTTTGAGATTTTACTTGAAGCTGTTTTGGAGTCATTCTCTTCTAAATTTGTTTCAAATATCCTTGCCACCATGATAGCCTTTTTTTATAGTGGTATTCTTTTTGTTTGCTCATTTTTCCGGCCTACTTCCTGACTTTGGACTTGATGTTAATGCTGGGCATCTGTGTCCTTGTGGAAGGAAGTTCTTGTTAGTCCTCTCCTGCTGCTCTCTTGTGACATTTAATGTTATATTATTCCCAATTCTTAGGGACAGTTTGGGGACCTGCAAGTTTTCAGTGCTCCCAAGGTAAAGTTTGACTATTGCACCCCTGGTCTGAGCTCTGAAAGTTCAAGACCTGCATTTGGGTCTGAACAAAGAAGAGGAAGGGAAAAAGCATTTATGTAATGCCTCCTGTGTGCCAGATACTGTGCCAGTGCTTTTACAAATATTATCTCGTTTGATCTTCACAACCTTGTGAGATCACTGCAATTATCATTAACTAATTTACAAGTGAGCAGTTGTTGGTTGCTGTCAGACTTGGCCATTGTCATCTAGCTGGGAAGCACTTTTGGTTCAGAATGACAAAATTGCAGGCTTCCCTTTGGTCTGGGATTCCTACCCTGCTTATCCCTCTGAAGGCTTCAAATTGGACTAAAAGCTGAAACTTAGATTCTTTTCTGATCTTGAGGGTCCAAGTTATTTAGCTGCTGCTGCTGGCTTCTGAACATGCCCCTTTTTGCAGTATATCAAATAGGGCCTGTGACTGCTCCTTATCCTGGAGCAGCACCCTCTAGAGCAGTGGTTCTTGACCTTCCTAATGCTGCGACCCTTTAAGACTCGTATGTGGGCGTATCTGCATATGGGCAGACCCACCTGGAGATAGATAGAGGAGTGGTATCTTGGTTCCTAAGACCATCAGAAATACGTGTTTTCCAGTGGTCTTGGGTGACTCCTGGGAAAGGGTCATTAGATCCCCAAAGGGGTTGTGGCCCACAGGTTGAGAGCCGCTGCTCTAGAGACAGGTCATCTCCTTAGTCTTTATGAGGTCTGTGACCTGAAACTGGGTAATGAGTGGCAAAGCTGCCAGTTGGCACGTGTTCCTGTCACCTGTATGAGGTCACAGTGCCCATCAGAGATTTTGTCTTTCTGAGTGCATATTCTTCCCAGGGTTGGCACTCTATTGCATTCCTGGACAAATCCCAGTGTCCTCTGACCTCTCTATCTGTTTTCCTGTACCAACCTGGCTGGAAAAATGACTCACTGCCTTATTCTTGGATTTCTCCATCTGGATCCAGTCTGGCACATTTCCTAAATCTCTTTGGAGGAGTTTGGGTTGAGGGGAACTCTTCCTGCTACTCTACCATCTTGGTTCTGCTCTCTATACAGGCAATCTCATTCATAAATTTCTCCAGAGCTTTTAAAAATACATTTGTATTTCCTATCTGCACCACTTCTTTGGTTTATGTGTTTGATAAATTTCATTTGTCCTGTGCTTATGTCAGTCAAATCTCAAAACTTGATCTCTCTAGTATTTCATATATTGATATGAATGAATTCCCTTTTTAACGTCCTTCTCTTTGACAGGTATAAGACTTGAAACAAGGCCAAAGTAGATTCTTGTCAGGGAAAGGTTGGGGCCCCTGAAGCAGGGGAAGGACTCCATCCAGTGGGCCCTTTGATGTATGCAACCACAGCAAAATCTAGAAAAAATATAGGAATTGTAAAAACTCTTTTAAAAATAGCTTTCCATATCATCGTGTACTAAGAAATAATGAATATAAAGTAGACAGAAACATAACAAGATTTGTATGAACTGATGAAGAAGCATGCAGTATCCAGAAAACGATTTACAGAGTAACCAACTACAACAGCGTGAATAAAATGCCACCAAAAGAAAGACAAATTCTGAGTAATCCACCAATACTGTCAGAGTATTCATACCCCGAACATCACAGCAGAAAGGTGGAGGAGTATGTTATATTCCTTGTCAGGAGGGGTCACTGTAGGTCACTATATTGGATTTGGGTTTGGGGTTTTGCTTACTTTTTTTTCTTTGTTCTAATGGAGAGTTCAGTATAGGAATGGAATTCCCAGAAATGACTGTGATGATACTAAAAGAATTCAGTAAAATGTATTTGTGGGTATGTGATATATTTACAATATAAAAAATATTTATTTGTATCTAAATAAAATAATAGAGAGAAAATAGTTTTACATCAGTGAGCCTAGTATTAGACTGTGTTTCTGTTGTCCTGAGATCTAAGCTATCTAGGAGAAGTTTGTCACTAAGTTGGCTCCAGCTACTCTTAACCACCCTCTAGTAGAGAGGGCTGTGCTCTTCATTGGTGGAAGGAGTACCACACCACTGAGATTATGATCCTTAAAACATTGAAGTTCCTATAAATCAGTAAGAGGATGGACTACAGTGGTATTGATCATCAAGAATTATAGAGGTCAAAATGTTATCTCTCAAATCTGAGTATTAATAGTGATACAGCTATACAAATGAACTTGGAGCAGTATCCCCAGGCCCAGTATCTTAGCTCCAGGCCTACATTTCTAGCAGTCTGCTGGCCATGTCTACCTGGATGTGTCACTCTTATTTCAAAGTCAGCTTACTAGAGACTGAATCCATCACTCACCTCTCAAATCTGGTTCTCTCTTCCAATTTGCTTTTCTGTTCATGGATGCCACCCTTCTCAGTTACTGAGGCTTGAAAACTTGGAGACATCTTTGATTCATCCTCAAGCAATCAGTATATAAAGTTCCTACTGTGTGACCAGCACTGTAGCAAGTGCTGTCTCGCATACCCAGTCAGTGACTAAATCTTGGGGTGCCTTCTCGCAAAATCACTCTCATATCGACCCCTTAACATTTCCATTGTTATTCCTTAGCACAGGCCGTCACAGAATCATAGAATTTTAGAGTTGGGAGGTGTCTCAAAGGCCATCTAGACCAACCCATGCCCAAAACGAATTCCTCTTACAGCATAACCTGCGAGTGGTCACCCGGCTGCTGCTTGAAGGTCTCCAGAAGCCCACCATCTAACACCTGGATGACCCGCCTAGCCTCTTTACCAGTCTTTCTAGTAAAAAGGCTCCTTTTTCTCTACGTCACTTTTCTCAGTCATCCTAAACAAGATATTCGTATCAAGAACCACTTAAACTCAAAATCTTTAATGGCTTCTCATGGCTTATGTTATAAAATTCAGGCCTCTTGTCCTAATTTTCAAGGCTTTCTATATTCTGTCCTTATCCTACCCGTCTGTTCCTATTAACCACTACTCCCTATGAATTCATCACTTCACCTTATCTGGTTCCTCTGATCATTAAACAGCCCTGCTTTTAGCTGCTTTTGTGCTTCCTCTATTCATGCTGTCACACCCCACCCCACCCCACCCCCATCTGCAGTGGAGACTCTCTTTTTTCCAATTATCCAAGTCCTGTCCCATCTTTCCGAGCCAACTTAAGGCTCAGCCTCTTCCATGAATTCTTCTCAGACTCTTCTAGCTGTTGGCATTATCATCTGCTGTCATATTGTTAGGTCACTGTTTCATATTCCTATATAATCCTTCAGCAAGATTATACATTTCTCAGTGGCAGACCAGTCCCAGCTCTCCCATTTTGTATTTGTGGAATTTAATGTTTTAATCCAAGTGTAAGACTTTGCATTTATCCCTGCTTTTTGCTAAAAGATGTTAAAGATCATCCTTTTGTAAAACAGTTATAATCAATCCCTCATTGGGGGGGGGTGTCTTTTTTTGGAGGAGGGAAGGCAGGGCAGTTGGGGTTAAGTGACTTGCCCAAGGTCACGCAGCTATTAAGTGTTAAGTGTCTGAGGTCAGATTTGAACTCAGGTCCTCCTGACTCCAGGGTTTATGCTCTATTCACTGCGCCACTTAACTGCCCTAGTCACTGCTTCATTTATTTGTTGTGTCAATCCAGATCTTCATAGCCATCTTAGGACCCCAAGATAAATGAAGAGTCTCTATCTAGGCTTGACCCAAAGTTCCATTTTCCTTGCTAAAAGATGAAAAGAGTAGCTCTTCATTTCCTACCTTTGTCCTTATTTCTGTTGGACAGACATTGATTATCTCCCCTGATGTGTCACTAATTCAGTGTAAGAAGGCTTTTTACTTTCTTGTGTGCTCATACCTATGGTGGTATTGGCAGGAATGAATCTGCTTCTGTTGTATAAGCCACAAGATCATGCTTGGGTAGCTTTCCAGTATACATATACATATACATATATATATATATATATATATTTTACGAAATACAGCCAGATTTTTATGTTTTAAATATAGGTCAATACTTTTTGGGGGAATTTCTAACTCATCCTTGCCAGAGCAGGTATGACAAAATCAAGTCCTCAATTAGAGCAGCTTCCTCAGCTCACCTCCACCCTACCGTCCTTGCCTGCTGGATAGTGGGAGACTCTCAGTGCATCATTTGGAGATGAGCTGATTGTGTAGAGGTTTCCCAAAAACTGTTCCAAATGATCATGAGAAAAGCCAGGTTGTGTATCAAGGAAAAAAACAGACCTGAAGTAATGTAGGAACCTAGACGCTCTGATGGTGATTGCTGTGGTCTTTTATTCTGCTATGAAATTGGCCTTTGTATAGGAAGGGTCTTAATGAATCCAGAGCAACTGCTGTATTTCCAGTTCCCCTTGAAAGACCAAGCATAACAGACAACTGTTGGTAACCACGTAATGACCTTTTCTCATCAGAAATCAGTCCTTACTCAACATCAAAAGCAGCAGTGTTGTGTTGATGTTAACTAGCTATAGAGTCTGCTCCTTTCTCATTAAAATGTATGAGCCTTGAACGTCACCAAAAAAAGAAACGATTTTTATTAGCTGATGCAGTTTTTAAAATCAGATTAGCGTCGAGCATATGGGCAGTGATGAATCTGCAATGGCAGTCATTAGGCAAACTTCCCAATATTCCATAGATTGTGGTTTGCTAGAGCTTGGTTGCTAAAGTACAATAATGGAGATACAGCCTTAAAGTTGGAGTTTGAAATTACATGCCTTGAACATATAAAAGAGACGGTTGTGCCATGCCTATTATGAACTTAGTGAATGTTATGATCATATGGTATCCCACATTATAATGCTATTGAGTCTCCATAGTTTTGAACCAGAGATTGCATGGCTCTGACATGGAGATGCTTGCCACATGAACTTTGTATTACAGTTAATGAAGAGAGAAGCCTAGTGGGACTGTCTGCATAGAGACTTCTTTCTCCCTCTCCCATTGATTCTGGACCAAGACTGTTTCCTCACCAGACACAGGGAATCTCAGAATCTTAGAGCTGGAAGGGACTTTAGCATTTGTCTCATTCGGTCCATTCCCATGACCTTCTACCTGACCAATGGCCATCCAGCCAGAAGCCTGATGACGACCTCCAGAAGGGGGAATCCCTTCCTCCTCCTGAGGCAGCCCATTCTGCTTTGGGTCAGCTTTTATTGTTAGGAAGTTTTGCCTTAAGTTAGGCAGAAACATACCTTTGCAATATACCCCCATTGTTGCTGGTTCTTTTCTCTCGTCCCTCTTTTAAGAGAAGACTCTTCAAATACTTGAAGACAGCTGTTGTGTTCCACCTTCCTCCTTCAGGCAACTAGTCCTCATGGCACAAGAACTCAAAGCCCTGTACTTGCTAGCTTGCTTGTCTCTAGAGGCTGTCCAGTTTATCAGTCTCCTTCAGCCACAGTTTTATCTAAGTGAAAGGTGGTTGATTATTTGCTTCAGAGAAGCAAATGGAACAAAACTGCCCTAGGGACCGAACACAAGATTATCCACATCTTTCAATTGTACCTTGACCACATTTATGTTTTGCTGGAGCCAGTAGCAGGGACCAGTCTTTTCAGCTTTCTGCAGTGGAAGTGTCTTTTAGCCTTCCATGGTACCTAACCTAAAAGTTATAGGAGGTTACTAAACTTTACAATCATGTCACAGAGGACTCATTCTCAGGCAATTTTATAGTGTATAAAGGCTTAATTTATAATAGATTTATTTTCTAGGAAAAAGTGTAACAGTGATTGAAGGTGATGGTGAAACTTTTCCATTCTTAAATAGAGAATGATGCACCTCTTAATTTTGTTTCAGTTTTAGAAAAAAATATATAACTTAAAACATCATTATTAGTGACTTATGTATCTCATTACATTTTGAAATGTTGTCAGTATTTTTATGGTAGTGAGAGAGGTTATCATTTCTGAAATATTGAACCAATGACCTTAACTATTCAGTTATGATGAAAGGCCCAATCTAACATTTTATTGAACATGATACTTATGAAAAATGAAACTTCTCATTTCCATTACTTAATCAATAGCACATTAAGCCATTTATTAATTTGATTAAAGAAAGTCATTGCAGAACTGAGTATCCCACTCCCATCTTATCTAGTTTAATTTTAATAACCAAGAAATAGTAGGGTACTCTTGTAGTCACTCCATGAAGCTCTGCAAGTCCAGCTAATCTTTTGTTTGCTGCCTCTGTGTGAGAAAGTAAAGAAAAAAATCAAAGTCTGAGAAACAGCAAACCATTTTGAATAGCTTTTAAGATAGAGTCAGGTTCTTCTTTTGGCTATCCAATTAGTTAGCTGGTGAAGACAACTTGATCAATATGCACATTTGAAACAATAATTCGTAAGAAGAAGCAGAATTTACCTGTATTTCAGTAAACATATCAATAAGTATATAGTAAACACTTTACAAATTATTGCTTTAAACAATTTACAAATTATTATTTAAACCAGTAATTAAACATGTCAGGAAAATTTGGACCCAAGATTAAGAAGGAAAATAGGATGGTTTGAACTTTAGAGAGAAGACTATTAAAATTCACCACCCTGGCAGGATATACTATACATAGGAATACCCTGGAGATGTGGGTCTGGTTCCAGACTACCACAGTAAGGCAAGTCATGAGTTTTGGGGTTTCCCAGTGCATATAAAAGTTGTTTACACTAGACAGTAGTCTATTAAATATGCAATAGTATTCTGTCTTTAAAATGTATATACCTTAATTAAAAATTACTTTATTTCTAAAAATAGATGCTAACCCTCATCCAAGTCTAAAGCAAGTTGTAATCTTTTTGCTGGTGGAGGATCTTTCCTAGAATTCAGTGCTTCTTAAATTGTGGAAAAAATTTAAGAAGCCCTGGCCTAGATGTTGATGGTTGCTGACTGATCAGGTGGTGGTTGCTAAAGGTGGGGGTTGGGGGAACACCTATAGCTATTTCTTAAAATAAGACAACAATAAAGTTTGCCACATTGACTCTTTCTTTCACTTGAGCACTTAGAGGCCATTGTAGGCTTTAAAAAAAAAACCTTATTACTTTTAAGTTTATCTTTAATTTTCAACATTCGCTTCTATAAGTTTTCATTTTTTTTTCTCCTTCCCTTCCTTTCCCTCTCCTCAAGATGGCATACAATCTGATACAGGTTTTACATATACATTCCTATTAAACATATCTTCATATTAGGCATGTTGTATAGAAGAATTAGAACAAATGGGAGGAACCATGAGAAGGAAAAAACAAAACAAAAAAGAAAATAGTCTGCTTTGCTTTGCATTCAGATTCCATAGTTCTTTCTCTGGATGTGGATGGCATTTTCCATCATGTGTTCTTTGGAATTGTCTTAGATCTTTGCATCGCTCAGGAGGGCTAAGCCTACCAAAGTCAGTCATCGTACACTGGTTATTATTGTATACAATGTTCTCATGGTTTTGCTCACTTCACTCATCATCAGTTCATGTAAGTATTTCCAGGTTTTTCTGAAGTCTGCCTGTTCATCATTTCTTATAGAGCAATAGTATTCCATTACATTCATATACCACAGCTTGTTTAGCCATTCCCCACTTGATGGACATCGCCTCAATTTTCAGTTCTTGGCTACCACAAAAAGCTGCTATAAATATTTTTGTACATATGGATCCTTTTCCCATTTTTATGATCTCTTTGGGATATGGCCCTAGAAGTGGTATTGCTGGGTCAAAAGGTATGCACATTTTAATAGCCCTTTGGGCATAGTTCCAGATTACTCTCTAGAATGATTGGATCATATCACAACTCTACCAACAATGAATTAGTGTTCCAGGTTTCCCACATTTTCTCCAATATTTTATTATTTTCCTGTTTTGTCATATTAGCCAATCTGATAGGTTTGATATGTTACCTCGGAGTTATTTTGATATGCATCTCTAATCAATAGAGATTTAGAGCATTTTTTCATATAACTATAGATAGCTTTAATTTCTTCATCTAAAAACTTCCTGTTTATCCTCTGACAGTTTATCAATTGGGTAATGACTTGTATTCTTGTACATTTGACTCAGTTCTCTATATATTTTGGAAATGAGGCCTTTATTAGAGACACTCATTATAGGGTTTTTAATTGACCTCATTTCAGTATTGTTGTGTCTCGGAGAATAATAAGGAGGCCCTCGAAGAAGGAGGGAGACAGGGGAATGCTGGTCAGTGGAGTAGTCAGAGCACACACAACATAGAGTTTGCATTCTTATATGAGCACAGTTTGTGGCATCCCAAAACAGTTACAATAGTAACATCAGAGATCACTGATTGCAGATCACCATGATAGATATGATAATAATGAAAGTTTGAAATGCTGGGAAAATTACCAAAATGTGACACAGACCACAATGTGAACACGTGCTGTTGGAAAAATGGCACCGATAAACTTACTCGATACAGGGATGCCTTCAGTTTGTAAGGAAAAAAAATACTACCAGAGTATCTGTGAAGTACATAATAAAGTGAAACAAGATAAAACTGAATGGCAAAAAAGAAATGGATAAGAAATTAATGATTAAAGATATTAAAGTAATATATAGAAGACTGACCCAGAATAAATTCCTAAATCAAGACTCTGTATTGCATACTTTAGGGTAGCAGAGAAGTGGAAGGGTATAGTAAATGGAGTCAGAGAGACCTGGGTTCTAATCCAGTTTCTAACACAGACTGGTTTTATGACTTTGACCAAGTCACTCAACTTCTAACTGCCCACAAGTGACTTTCTAAAATTAAATTATTGAGGAGTTCCTTGCCTATATTTGTGGAAGATGGAAGGTGCTTCTGCACCAAGAGTTCCCCACATTGATAAAATAGCAGTTTGACCCCACCACCAAAAGGAAAAAAAAAAGTTCAAACCAGGATGAAGATGGAGGGAATATTATGAAGTAAATACAAACAGAATTTGGACTAATTCTTGAAGTTAGCAAGAAGAGCACCCAAGACACTTAAGGCTTCTGTTTACTGTACAGGGAAAGATCCAATAGGACAAGGTCCAGTGAACATTTATGAAGTACCTACTGGGTGCTAGGCACTTTGATATAGACCCTGGGAATGAGAGGGAAGGTACTGCTCTCAAGGAACTTACATTCTACTGTAATACAAGTCAGCCAATAAGGGGAGGACCTCGTACCCCAAGGTACCCAGGGAAAGAAAACTTCTGCTCAAGCTGTACCCTAAATCTTCTTGATAATTTCTGATTTAAGAGAGAGTGACCCTAGAAGTGACTACCCCCTGTCTTCAGTGACCTTCTTTGAGATTCCATAGCCAAGGTCCCCACAGAAATCTTAAGATTCTGTAAGATTCCTATTTCTCCAGTGTTTAAATAGACTCACCCCCTTGAAAATATTTAAGAAGTTTCACCCTAGAAACTGTTCTCAAAACATATCAAAATTACTGTACATTTGGGGGGGGGCACTGAGAAGCAAGATGGCACCAGTGGAAAGAATGTGGGGTTTGCAGCAATGATAATTGACTTTATATGGTCCTTTTAAGACTCGCAGAGCACTTTACACAAGTTATCTCATTTCAGTCAATGAAAATTTATTAATTAAATTAGAAATGAATTTTTTAAAATCATCTGAATTGAAGGCCCTGGATTCATCCTGGATATGCTGCTTAGCATCTTTGTCACCTCTATAAGTCACATTCTCTAGGCTTCAGCTTCTGGATCTGTATGAAGAGAAGGGTAGGCTTGGTGACTTCTCAGACCACTTCTGACTCTGAATCTATCATCTTAAATTGTTGTTTAGTTGTCTCTTCAGCCACGTCTGACTCCTCATGACCCCATTTAGGAGTTTGGGGTATAGATACTGGATGGTTTGCCACTTCTTTCTCCAGCTCATTCTAAAGATGAGGAAAATTGAGGCAAACAGGGTAACATGACTTGCACAGGGTCACACAGCTAGTGTCTAAGGTCAGATTTGAACTCAGGAAAACGAGACTTCCTGATTCCAGGCCCAGTGTTCTGTCTATCCACTGTACCACCTACCTGTCCACATAATCTGAAATAGGGATGAAAAAAGTTAGAAATTATGGCTAAATTCAGTTTTTAAATGGGGAAGGATTAAGCATAAATTGTATTTTAACTTCCATTGACAAGTTGATGTCAAGTCGTGTCCAGCTCTAAGTGACTGCGTGGACGGCATGGTCCATGGGGTTTTCCTGGCAGAGATACTGGAGTGGTTCACTGTTAGAGATTAAGTGATTTGCCCAGGATCACACGGCTAATAAATGTCTGAGGCCAGATTTGAAATCAGGTCTTCTGACTCCAGGCGCAGGGCTCTACCCACTGAGCAGCCAAGCCGCCCCACCATTGAGAAGTGTCGCTATTTCAGTATATGAGGAAGAGAAAAAAAATGGTGAAGAACATTCCAGATAAATGAAAAACCTCCTAGAAATTCCATGTGACTGTTTCTCTGCTAACGTTTCCTTACATGTATCCATCTCCTGAGTTTCATTTCTTCTTTTGGATCCTTTGTTTAGGACCTACTGGCCCTAAGGTACAGGCTGTGCCCAGAATACTAACAGAATGCCAGGTCCCATCCCTTTGCCCAGACGGCTGACATTCTGTGAGCTCTGGCTTGCTGTCAGTGACCCAGAAATCTGCTTCTGCTGTCACGATTATTGAGCTGCAATGTGGGGTGAGACTGCTTCTCACCATGAAAATGCCCTTTAAAAATGCCGTTAACAGGACCCAGGCAGCATCACCTGTGAAAGGTCTGAATAGTCTCTATGCTAATACTTAATCATCAGTATTATCACCAGAAAGGAAACTGTAAGAAGCCAGATACTACCAACTTCCCAGGGTCAAAGGTTAGATGATCCAGGTGTGTTGCTTATAAGAGTTCTTATCTTGAGATAGGAAAAGGAGGTTTTTTTGCTTCTTACTTTTCCTCTCTTGCATGGTTTCAGACATCTGACACCCAGCTTATCCTTTTGGTCATTTAGACTTACTTGATAGTTTGTTCCATTCTTACTTTTGGCTGGGTATATGTTATTTAAAATGTCCAGTGCTCCCTTGGAAGTGGGGCTTGGTGGGCAGAGAGTGCTCTGTGCCGAAGGGTGGCCTCCTGCCTTCTCACTAGGACTGCTTCATGCCATGTCTCAGTGGCTTAGCTGATGGGGAGAGCACCTTAACTTCTGTCCTCCAGAGGACTGCAGGCAGAAGAGGTCTTGTTTGTAGAATAGAATGAAGGGGAAATCACACCTGGTGAGGTCTCCTGAGGGGAGACTTAGGAAGGGTGTTAGTTTTATAATTCCCTTCATCATAGGTGTTTGGGGATTAAAATTCACAGAGGTTCTCAGTGCCAAAACCTTGGATTAAAAGCATGACATTTCTGCTTGAGGACAGACAGTTTTTAGTGTTTTTTTTTTTAACCCTGCCAGTACTGCCCCATACCAGGGACATAGTGGCTTGCCTTCCTTAATCTTAACAGACTTAGAGGAAGCTGGTCTCTTTGCTGTTTTCCCTTCAGGCTCAGAGCAGATTGAACCAGTGCAGAGACAGGAATTTCTTTCCCCTCTCCCTGATAACCGAGCATCCCATCAAGATGCAGTCCATATTGATGTACATAATTGATCACGTTATTAACCTGTGCAAAAAGCCTTATTACAGTAATAAAGCCTAACTTCATTATACACCATATTTAGAAGAGCTAAATGTGCTGGGGAGCGGCTGACAGGTTCCCATTTCAGGGCTGATTCTGATGATGATAATGTTGAAACAGCATTGATCGCCCTCTAATTGAATTTCTTTTCTTTCTATAGGCCTCTTCTGAAGAGCTAAAAGCTGCCTACCGGCGGCTATGCATGCTTTACCATCCAGACAAGCACCGAGACCCAGAGCTGAAATCACAAGCCGAGCAACTGTTTAACCTTGTCCACCAGGCTTATGAAGGTCAGTCAGGGTTCTGGTTTGTTAGAGCTGCCCCGCTAGCAGATACTGAATTTTGATGATACTCGCATCGAAGAGTGTGGGAGATGAGGGTCCTTGGTGGTGTTGGAAGATGATGGTTAACTTCATGCCTTCTACTGACTGACTGACTTTGAAAAAGCAATATTTTGCTTTGGAAACCAATATGTGCCCAATAAGTGGAAAGCGAATGCATAGGCTGAATAAGAGGCCAGGCTTTGAATTGTAGGGGAATCAGCTGCTTTTAAATTGTTTACTCCAGTTTTCTTCCAGAGGGAGACACTCCAATGTAGGGCCAGGAACCTTTTCCATCTGGGTTGGCAAGTGGAGTGATTCGAGTTTGTCTTCATCTGAAAGAGAATTAAAGCTGAACTCTGACCTCCTAGATACCATAGCCACGGAGCAGCAGGGAGATGCCTCCCAGAACTTGGGGAGCTTGAGGATGAAGGGAAAATTCAATCCTAAAATGAGAATGGGAGCAAGCGGAGGGTTTTATCCTAATATATGATTTATGTCAGAAAGTGTTTGTTGTACTGAGTTTTCTTGTGGTGAAGTATTATGCTTGCATTTAGAATTTATCCCAAGCAAATTGGCAATAACTCATGCCAGGAATACATTTAGTGAATTGTGAGAGCCATTCTCCCATGATTAGATGGGCTAAAAATGAGAGGACACGTTAGTCTATAAAATAAAGACTTTTCATTGTACAAATAAAAACATATCTTGTATCTCAGTTTATAATTTTGACTAAAAATTAGACTTTAATGACCAGTGAAAAGTCAGGCAGTGGCAAGTGATGTATTTGCATAGCCAAGACAATGTAATCTTATCAGACTTAACTCTCCAGTCAGAGGCAGATGTTTCGAATCCATTTATAGGAAGGGCTTGATTGAAACTGCCTTCTTCTGATTACATTCTGTTATCTGTGTGGCTGAATTAATTTTACAGTTGTCTGAATTATTGATGTAGTTTGTGTGCAGCATTTCGGAAATTTGGGAGGAACTGACTGAAATAGGAGAGAGTTAACAACAAAGCCCGGCTGGCTCTTGTCAAACTGCTGCAGCAGCAAGCCTGGCACCCAGTGGTTTAGCCTAAAGGGAGACAAAAGCAAAATTGTGAATAAATGATTCCGTATTAAATCCCAGAGATTAGCTGAAGAAGTTTGGTGCCTGTGTTTTTGGATGGTCAGCATTTCTTTCCTCCATATTAGATTTAAACATGAGCAGGATCATTTGTATCTTCTTCCCTTTTTTTAATTAGGCCTTAAAATATGGAGCAGTCTGCAAAAAGAAGTCAAGGTCCTACAGAGAGATTGGCAAGGGCCAGAGTTGGGGTGTGGTGGGGAGGAAGGTCACAGGTGTTAGGTGTCATCAGCTAAGCTGGATCTTGATCTGGCTTTATGCAGTTCTTCAGTGACTGCTCCCTTGTGGGTTATTCACTGTTCGTAGGATCATAGATGTAGAATGAGGAAGAGCTTGGGAGATCATCGCGGTCACCTACCCCCATTTTACAGATGGGGAAACAGACCCAGAAAGAAGTGACTGGCCCAGGTGTCCCTGGCAGTGAGTGGCCAGGGTAAGGTCTGGGCTCAAGCCTTGTGCCTCTGCATCCCAGGCTCGCTGTTCTGACCTCCTGACCAGCTTGCATCCTTCTGGAGAACAGCCTGTTTTCTCTTGTGTTATTTTTCCATAACAGACACAACTGGCACTGTTGTGACAAGTGTTTTGCCTGACTGACAAAATTATTTACAAATAACTGCTAATACTACAGAAAACAGTGGGCTGTTTAAGATGCTCCAAAGGGCTGTTCAAGGAGAAAATTACCCTAACAATTGCAAGTTGGCTGTAATGCCTGGTTCCTCGTGGGCTAGGTACCCTCTTGGAGGGCCTGACACTTGGGAGTTTGGGACCTGGGCAGGTTGCCTTGAGCTCTTTCAGCCGTGGCTTCCACATCTCCAAAAATGGTCATCATTAGAGCCATAGGCCAATCTCACAGAGTTACTGCAGCTCTCCAGACTATCGAGGGCTTTGCAGATGTTAAAGCTCTTTGGCAAGGCCAGCTCATAGCATTATATTTAGGTTTCTTTAGAAGTTGCATAAACTTTTTCTGTACCTTTGGTACAGCTAAGCAAATATTTGAGAAAAGTAAAATCATTTTGTCCTGGTGGTTTGAAGGAACTAATGCATCTTTCCCAGGGGACCTGCCACACCCAGGAAGCTTCTTCAGCCCTGATAAAGCTGACTCTGTTAGTCAAGAATACCCAGTATCAACATGGGGAGATGACAGAAGGAAAGGTGTGGGATCCCTGGGAATTCACAGAATAACATAAGTCTTGCACTTTGTAAACATATTGCTTTTAATTTGCAGTTCTCAGCGACCCCCAAACCAGGGCCATCTATGATATATATGGAAAAAGAGGACTGGAAATGGAAGGATGGGAGGTAAGCAAAATTATATGTGTCATATCCCAGCAAAAAAAAAAAAAGAATGAATGAATGAAATATGGGAGGTAAGCAAAATTATATGTGTCATATCCCAGCAAAAAAAAAAGAATGAATGAATGAAATATCCACACGAATACTATCTTAAGGAAGAATACATTTGAGTCAACAAAACTTTGGGCCTTTTGCCCTCTATCTTTGTTTAAGATTAAATTAGAGTTTTTAAAAAATATGTATGTCCAGCATCCATCATTAAGTGGCTTTTTTCATTCATAAATGGAGTCTTGGGGTTGGGAAAAGCCTGAGTAGAAGTCATTGAAAAACAAAAAATCTTTTTAAAATATGCTGTTAGAGACACACTTTTTCAGTATCATGTAACATTTCACATGATGGTCTTTTGTTATGTGGCTGCTTAATGTATTTTCTCCCCTTTTGGTCTTGGAACCTAAGCAGCCACATGTGCCCCATCTTTGGAGAGCATCAGAGCCATCAGCATACATCCTGACTCTACCATGGTGGGGAGAAGAAGAGAGTAAAATAAAATTGTTCTTGTCTCCTTTCCACCGTTCCTTAATAGGCATTAGCAGTGCCTTAGGCAGGATTACTTTAGTGCAGGTAAGAGTTAAGTCTTAGTCGTTTTAACAGAAAATTTCAGCCATAAATGCTTCCCAGATCCTCACATCTCCTTTATCAGCTACTGGGAGGAGGGAAGAGAGAATCTTATCTTCATTAAATTCTTTGTATCTAATATGCTGCTACAAGTACACATATCTTAAAATGTAGGTTGACTGCATCTTTTCATAGCACCATTCGGGTCCCAGGGAAGCTAAGGCCCCTGCTTTGTATCTCCAGTTTCATTGTTAGGTTTTTAATTTCAAAGAACATTGCTCCAAACTTCCAATTAGAGTGATGGGGCTACGGTTTTCCTGGCAAAATATTTCATGGCTTCCCTAGTGCCAAAACAAAATGATCTCATCATAACAAATGCACCCAATAATGACTGTAAAAATATTGTAGAAGTCACAGGTGGTGAATGCACCTTTGAATAAGCCTTCAAATAAATATTTATTGTGAAATCTCTTTAAGGACAAAGCAGAGAGAGCCCGTCAAGTTCCCATCTATCAGAGTTGGCTTGGCTTGCTTTATGTTTCATATTGATACTATACCATGGGACAGTGCCTGCAATGCAAGATAAAAATGCCTTCAGCAAAGAGTCCAGGAAGATCCCTCCCCAGGTATTAGCTCAGAGATGGATCAGAGCTTAACATACAATAGGTAAATTGAACCCATTATTTATACTGTAAAGGAAAAGTCTCACTGAACTCCAGCTCATTTTATGGAGCTGGCATCAACATTCCTTCAAGGAATTCCTACAGCTGGATGAATTGTTTAATATGAGGACTGTCCCACTTCAGTAATAGCTTTCACTCCAGGGAGGCAGCTGCATTCCCTTCGTGCTGTTGCCGGTATTTTGAGCACTATTAAACTTTTCCAATTGCTGAGGGGTATTCATTTACTGCATATTTGTTAAGATAAACATATGGGTAGTCAGTGAAGGATGAAGGGCTCTGTTAACACCTTAAATGTCTGAAATGCCTTTCATCTGAGGATCTCAAAGCCCACTTCACAGCCATGATTTGGAAGTAGCTTCGGGCATCTGGTAGATCAGTAATATCCTTTCCATATTATTAAAAGTAAGCTATTCATATATATATAGGTATATGTGTGCCTATATATGTATTATTTACATGCAGCCGGGAAATAAGATATACAAGCACTGGTTAGGGAGATCCATTCTGCCCTACCGGAAAGTCAATGGGGTGATGGGGGAGGGGATGTACAGTGGGATCACTGTTTTGGGGTGGTAGGTAGGGAAAAGATGGGGAGAAAATTTGTAACTCAAAATCTTGTGGAAATGAATAATGTAAACTAAAAATAAACAAAAGTTAATTTTTTTTTTAAAGTAAGCTATTCACATATGTAGTTTAAGCTTCTCAGGACTATACAACCCCTTGCTCCTCTTGGTAAATTCATGCTCTTTTCTTTCAAGAGAATTCCTATTCTCTGGCAGATTGCCATAAGCCCGAGATGTTGCCGTTCCCTATTTGTAAAATCCCCTCCATCCATCTATCTTTTCATCTTGGATCTGGAATTTAATTAGCAGTGTCTTTGTGGGTGCCTCTTCAGAGAATGGAAGTGGTCCTTTTTCCTAAATGACTGGAAACCAGCTTTGAGCTGCCAAAAGAGTCAAGAGAGTAGTTTGAAAAACTCAGGCCTCATCTCCAGCAAACATCGTGGTCAAACTAAAGACTTAATGTTGCTCTTTTTTCCCCTCTCTCAGCTCTTCTACAATTTGACTTTCATCCCTACTCCCGGTCTCTGCCCTTTCCTGGTTTTCTTTCTCACAATTATCAAAATAATCTTCCTAGAGCAGGGATCCAGCCACATTACTCCCCTCCTCAAGAATCTCCCCTGTCTCTTGATTAGCCATAAGAGAGCGTACAAGCTGCTCACTTTGGCATGTAAAGCCCTTCACAGTCTGCCTCCAGGGGACTGTCTGGACTTGTTTCACATCATCCCTCACACTTCAGCTACATGGGCCTCCTTGCCAGTCCCCAGCATTCCTCTGCCTCCCCTCTCAGGCCTCTGTAACTTCAGGTTGGTCCCCCTACCTCCTCATCTCTGCCACTTGGAATTCCCTTCAATTCTCAAATTTGGTTACATTTCCTTATCTCCCTACTTATTAGTGGTCTTCCCTCCCTCTGGAAATTATCTTATGTTTACTAATCTGTTTGTGTGTTGTATGCCCATGTTGAATGTAAGCCCCTTAAAATTAGGGCCTTTTGGGGGGGGGGGGGCTGTCTTTGTATCCCCAGGGTCTAGGAGAATGCTTGTTAAATTGAGTTCGTCTTATTTATACTTTCTTGCCAGATCTTTAGAAGCTAATCTAACCCAATATTGCTAGAATAACCTCTATTAAAGATAGAATAATATAAGAGAACATATCCCTTCCCCCATTCCTTCCATCCCTCCCATTCTCTCCTCCTCCCCCTTCACCCCCCCTCCCCAGCTTTCCTGGGGAGCTTATATCTACAACTGTTGAGTTTACATTCAGCTGCTTGGCAGCATTTACAATGACCAGTTGCTGTGTATTTCCCCTCAACCTATCCTAATCTGTCTCCGTGTATCTATTACAATGCATTACCTGGAGATCTAAAAGTGGTTCCTGTGAAAAAGCCCATTGAGGTTTTCCTTTGAGTTGCACATTCTTTTACAGGATGTAAATGAGCAGCCTCTGGATTTGGGGGCTTCCTAGTATGAGGTGGAGCTTTCTGGGCACTTTGACCTTGCAGTGAGCCCCACACGGGGACCAGGTGTTTGTAGCTTGTGTTAAATAGGATGACCAGACGTGAAGAAACTGACACCTTTGGAGCGTTTTCCTCTTCAGCATGTCGCTGTGTGTCAGAGCAAAAGTAACTTAGAGCTGTTCGTTCAAGCCTACAAAGGGTAAGCAGCTCTGGTACTTGACAGCAGATCTTGCCCTTCTCTGGCTGCTTGGAGCCTGGCACTTGCCAGATCCTGGGTTTCCTGACAGGATTCAGATAAGAAACTTTAACCCCCAAAAGTCTTTTTGGAACCTTCAGAGGTGTGCATACATACCCAGGCCTGTGTTCCTGGCTTATACCAGAGCTGGGGCTCACTGGGAAATTTTTTCCTTCTGCATTTTTTCTAGCATTCTGTAAAGCAAGCAATTAGACTATTAAACTTTTTTTTATTTTAGGCTAGGGAAAAATAGCCTGATAGCCATAAACCTTATGAGGGTGGTTCCTTATTTGTAAAACAAAGCAGTCAGCCTCCAGGGTCTCTAAAGACCTCTGCAGCTGTAGATCCTAGTATCCCAGGATATGCATGTTCTCCTTGCCTGAGATTGTCTTACTTTCCTGCCTTTGGCCAGGAACCCAGACCAGGTCGCTGAAAGCAGTCCAGGTGAAGAGGGGCTGCCCTGATTCACAAACCCAGGAGATTGTCTGGAGGTAGCGTTATTTGCCTTCCAAGAAAACAAGCAGCTTAGCTTTTTGTTTCAGCTTCCTTTTCATTTCATTATTGTTTTCCTTTGAAGATCATAGGATTATAAGGTCATTTAATCCATTTACCTCCTTTTGCCAAGCAGGAAACTATCAAGTCACAAACTCATATTAAACATCTACAAAGTGCTAGGCACCCTGCTAAGCACTGGGAATACAGAGAAAAGCAAAACCAGCCCTTGTTTTCAGCCTGTTTTCACAAGCTTATGGAGGAGACAGTAGCTGTTCACAGGCTCATGAGCCCCAGGCAGAATAGATGGGTGATCATCTCTGAGGAAGGACACTGGTGTGAGGGACAGAGGGGAAAGGCATCTGGCAGAAGTGGGGCTTGAGCTGTGATGTCCAGGTCAAGGAGGAGCCAAGAGGGGGAGCCCAGGAAGGAGAAGAGAGCAAGCACAAGGTCAGCAGGCAGGTACAAGGCCAGGAGGGGCTTGAGAAGCCAGTCAGAAGGTTGTATATTTGGCAGGGGAGGGGAGGCTAGTGACCTGCTCAGATGTACACTTCAGGCAGGTCAGTTTGACAGATGAGAGGAGGGTGATGAGGAGAGACTTGAGGCAGGCAGACCCTCCAGCAGCTAGTGTACTAGTCCGGGCAGGAGCTGAGGAGAGTCTGCATTAGGTGGAGTGGCAATGTCAGAGGAAAGAAGAGAAAGTATGCAAGAGATGTTATGAAGCTAAAAACAATAGGACTTGGCAGCTGATTGGATAGAACAGGTGAGAGAGGTGAGTGACCTCCCCAAGATCACACCAGTAGCAAAGTGACAGTCAAAATTAGAACTCAGAACCTCTGACTCCAAACCAACACTTTTGCCCCTGCGCTACAGAGGAGGGAGATAGAGAGAAAAGGGATTGAGAAGATAGTGGTCAGTCTGAAAAATGGTGCCTGGTTCTCCTTCAGTCCAAGATCAAGCTCCTCTGAGAAAGTGAAACAACTATAAATAGGAACACACGTCCTTGGTGTTCCAGAGCTGAGCAGGCTGCAGGATGAGCACTGCTTGCGACATCAGTTAAATATAATCTAAATAATGTGTTTTGTGAGGTCATGAGGCTGTCAAGACAATCACAGAGGTTCGTTTTGCCATTTAAAATTTGTTCTTTAGGTAACGATTGAAGCAGCCCTGTCCTCTCTACCTACATCCGTCTCTCTTTCTGTTAGCATAGACTCGAGTCAGTACTTCAGTGAGGATCTGTGGTCTTTAAAATGCATTTGCATCGATGTCTTTTTTTGTATTACCAGTTTCCCCCAGTATCCCAAAGAAAAAAGCAGGGGGGGAAGGGGATTAGCATAATTGATCAGTAAAGGAAAAAGGCTGACGATACATGCCATGGGCAACACTGTGGGCCCCCACCTCTGCAAGAGAAGCACGGGCTAAGGTGGCAGTGTCTTCGTATCTCCTTTGAACTGTGCTTATTCCTGATCGTTGTCAAAGAGCATTTGTTAGCTCTCTGCTGTGTGTGTGGCACTGTGCTAGGTACTAGAGATAACAAAGGGGGAAAACGAAGAAGTCCCTGCTGGGGGGGAAGAAATGTGCACAAATGAATAACTATGAAGCCTGCACAAAATGATTAAAGCTGAGGGAGCTGGGAACACCAGAACTGGGGAAGGTCCATTATTTTCTGTGATTCAGTCAAGTGCCCGCCTTTGGGCACCTCTCACTTCTTTTCTTTTCCTTTCTTTTTTCTTTTAAAGTTGTGTGACCATGGAGAAGTCATTTCATTTTTAATTTTGAGTCCCAGATTGTCTTCCTCCCACCAGTCCCACCCCAGGGTTTCCAGCCGTCTGACCATTACATCCATACCCCGTCTGTTGAATTGCTTTATTTTCTCTGTCTCTGTTGTCTGCTTGTAACTTCTCTTTGCATTCTCTGAAGTTCCAGGTGCTGACTTTTCCCCCTGAACTAGGTAAATGATATATATTTGATTTATTAAAGTAAAATTTTTAACCCTCTTGAGTTATTTTCATTTAGAACAGCAGATCAAAGAACCTCTTCTAGCAGCTATCCTGGGTATGCTAGGGTGCTTGCTGCTACAGGAGTGGGGAGGGGGTAAGCTCCTAGGACCTCTGGGGTAGCCCAGTTAGTTTTCATATTTTTTTTGCAAATCTGCTCAGTCTCTTTTGTACCCCTCCTGATAAAAAAAGGGTGTGTGTAAATTTTTGGTTTCCTAATCTACTGAGAAACAAACTAGATATTTGTGTGAAAAAAGCTAGTCTGGATCTAAAAAGACCAAATGTCTTTTTAAAGTTGTTAGCTGAGCTGTTGTTCCTACTTTTGGTAGAAATTCACCATCTACTTGGGCACAGCCTTTGTATTTGTCACTTAGTATGAGAAATTTGCAGGCTATTCTGTCATATTATTTTTTAAAACTTGGGCTCTGAAGACAGGCCTTTCTTGTACCACCTCCCTTCATGATTCTTTTTAGAGCTCCTTTTTCATTCTGCTGAGCATGAGGCCCCTCTCCACTGGGACGTTTTTGTCTTTTCTCATGGCTTTGACAGCCACTGATATCCAGTTGACCACTTTTATACCTCCAATTATATCTCCTTACCAGTCCCCTCTTCTTTTCCACTGTTTTTGAAATCTTCACTAAAAGATCTCTCTTTCCACTAGTAATACCTCATTCCACCCCAGGTTCACATCTCTCTTCAGTCACTTATTACTTATGTCTCTGTGAATCAGTGGTTTCATTGGACCCCATTGTAGTATAGACCTCATGTACAGGATTGTTCAGAGACTTAGAAAAAATGTCTGTAAGACACTTTGCAAGTTTTACAGCACCATATTTGAGGATCAGGTATTAGAATTTTATGTCTATTTGATTGTAAATATCCATCATCATTTCTCTCCCTTCCTCTGGCTCTTCTCTGGTTATCCTGAATTCTTAGACTAGCCTAAAACTGATGAGATTCACACAGAGACACTCATCTTGTTGTAAGAAGAAGAGTCCATTGATTTGAGATTCCAGCCTGGCACCAAGGTTTCCTTCAAAACCCAAGTAAAATTCACCTGTCATTCTCATTGTTACCCTAGCATTCCATGCCAGGCCTTAGCCTCCCTTCTGTCTGCACACACCAGGGCATTCTTGGACTCTCTTCATATTTTTAATATTTGTTGTCTGGGGTTCATTAGGAAATTTTATTTATTTATTTATTTATTTTAAATTTCACTTTTT
>CM053596.1:28102444-28140604 GCA_028646575.1 Pseudocheirus occidentalis | reverse complement strand
CTTGTGGAGAGTTTTGGAGCTTGAAAATCTGTTTAGCGTCCCATTTTATGAGTTTTTCAGCGTGTTTGTGTGGGAGCTGTGGTGCTTTGCTGCTTCTACGCCGCCATCTTGGCTCCGCCCCCTCATTAGGAAATTTTAAACATTATTAGATTTGCTTAAAATTCTTGTGATTTGAGATGGATGAATCTCACAACATAAGAGAGAAACTAATGCTATGAAACCAAGGAAAGAAATTTATTTTGAACTCTAGGGATAGAAGGGAAATGGTCACCTTGGGAATATTTGATGTCCCATGAAGTGGCAGCATATTTGAGTGTATAAAACTCCAGACTGGAGGTTGGGACTCCTGAATTCTTTTCCTGACTTCACAGTTTCCCTTTGCCCAGCATAAGGCAGGGAGATCACTGAATCTGAATTTGATTTCTGAACTCTAAAATGGCTGGGTTCATAGATTTTTAATATTTGTTTCTCTGAAACTTCCTTGGGATGGTGGTGAAAGAAGATGCTGTCCTTAGGGCTCTTAGAAGGCCCCCTTGGGCTTCTTGGAGAAGGGTCATCATTAGGATGCAGGCACCTTCCACATCTGGTCTTTGACAGCCTCCTTTCCTCCACTCTGCCCACAGATCGTGGAGAGGAGGCGCACACCTGCTGAAATCAGAGAAGAATTTGAGCGGCTACAGAGAGAGCGAGAGGAGAGGAGGCTTCAGCAGCGAACCAACCCCAAGGTAAACCATCCAGCGGCCGGCCACAAACCCAGGAATACAGGGAAGGGCAGGGCTCCAGTGAGGGAGGGATGGGAATTTTTCCTTTTAAAGTCATGTCTTGGGGTGGCTGGGTGGTGCAGTGAATAGAGCACCGGCCCTGGTGTCAGGAGAACCTGAGTTTAAATATGACCTCTGATACCCAACACACAAAAAATTAGCTGTGTGACCTTGGGCAAGTCACTTAACCCCAGTTGCCCTACCTTCCCCTCTCCAAAAAACAAAAAACAAAAAAAAAGGTATGTCTTATCTCAAATGTTCAGATGGGGTAGAACAGAGTTTAGTATTGTCTTTCAAGCTGTCCTGGTCCCAGAATTGCTGCCATCAAACCACTGCTGGGAACACACGTAACAAAGGCAGAGCCAACCCTTTGGCTTTCCCGTCATCCCCTGCTCAAGCCCTGGTGGTTCCCTGTGAGCTCCGGTCTTCTTTCCTGCCTTCCACCAGCCACCTTGCAGTGTGACCCTCTGTTATACTGTGGTCTTGGCTTTCTATCCAGCGCTGCTGTGGGGGTGGGAAGGGGGAGGGCAAAATAAACCCCAGGGTTCTTGAACTTCTTTTTTTATTCTGAACTATGAACGCGTCCCAGAACACAAAAGGAGGTTTCTTTTAAAACTATGAGTCTCCCTGTCATGCCGCTTGCTTTTTTAAAGTAGATACATTCTGCGTGTTACTTTCAGAACTGATCAACTTGTCTGTCTGCGCTTCCTTCTGAACAGTTCTGCCAAAGTGTCCATGATCCTCTGTTTGAGGGGCAACTGTTATAACTCCTTTCCCTTTTCCCCCCAATCTCCTCTGCCTAATTAACTGAAAGGAAGGAAGAGAGGAAGGGAAGGACCCTTGTGACAAATAAGTCTGGTCAGGTAGAGCAGATCCGCACATACAGCGGCTGTGTCCAGAATGCTCTCAGTCCACCCTGCATCTGTCCTGTCTCTGCCAGGAGGTGGGTAGCGTGCTTCATTGTAATGTCTCTGCTGTGGACCACATGTTGTCCTGGCTGTGATCAGAGATCTTGAATCTTTCAAAATTGTGTTTACGGTGTTGTCCTTGTGAAAATCGATTTCCTGGCAGCTCCTCTTCAAATTATCTGGGGTCCTTTCTTAGAACACAGTAATGTTCCAGGACATTTGGCTACCACATTTGTGGTATTTGTTTGGCTACCATAGCTGATTCAGTCATTCCCCGGTTGTCCAAGAAGCGCCCCAACACCCCCACTTCAATTTTATTTCTTTTCTTGCCCCCTGCCCTTCCTCCCCTTTCAGTTCCCTTTTCAGGATCACAGTTTGTTTTGCTTTATTCCTTCCCTGGTCTCATCCTCCCTCCTTACACCCCTCACGTAGCCTCACCTTCCCTTCCCCCCATTGCCACTCGTTTCCCTGTTGAGTTTAATATGTTTCTGCACCAAACTGTCCCTACGTATGTGTTCCACCCTCTTTAGTCCGCTTCAGGTAAAAATGTTCAGCTGATTCTCACCCCCTTCCCCCTTGTTCCTATTTTCCATGCACCCCAAGTATGAGAAATCTCAAATTCTCCCCTCCCTACTTGCTGCATTAATACAGCTGTCCTTTTGCTCTTTCTTTCTCTTCCCTCTTTTAAAATGCTCAGAACAGAACCAGTTCAGCCCCCATAGTACACTTAGTGTCCTTAGATACTAACTCCCTTCATATCCTTTGAAGACGTGAGGGTTCTGAAAGCACTCTTGTTACTTCTCTCCTTGTTAGAATCTTAGCCTTTCATCTCAGTCCAGTCTCAGCCCCTTCCAGTTACACAGATATGTCTCCACCTTTCTGGGGTTTCTCTGGACTCTAATGTTTGTATTTCAAAGCGTCCACTCAGTTCTGGTCTTTTCAACAGAAATGCTCAAAAGTCTTCTGTTACATTAAAATGCAATTTTTCCTTCTAAGATTTTCCTCTACTTTGTAGAATAAGTTATTTTTGGTTGTAAGCCTTTCTCCTTTGCCTTTTGGAATATTGCATTACAAGATCTCATTTTTAGTTAAAGCAGCTACATCGTATGTGAGCTGGACTGTGGGCTCCTTCATATGTTTACAAACTGCTTCTTTTTGGCCTTGTGCAGTCTTTTTTCTTTGATGTGGGAGCTTTGGGTTTTGGGGTGCCTGTCAAGAGGTCATCAGCAGATTCTTTCTGTTTTCACTTTGCCCTCGGGTTTTAATAGATCTGAACTGTTTTCATTTATTTTTTCTGAAGATCAAGTGCCTAGTCTTTTTTTTTTTTAAATCATGGTTTTCAAGGCCAAAATTCGAATCAGAGTCAGTAAACATTTATTAGGTACCTACTCTGTGCTAGTCACTGTGCTGAGTGCAGGGGAGACAGACAGGCATAGTGGTTCTTCCAGTGGCTCTGAAATTCTCTTTGGCCTATTTTCTAGTCACTTGCTTTTAATGTCAGACAGCTTGCATTTTCTTCTATTTTTTTAGCCTTTTGATTTTACTATCTTGTCCTCTCAAGAAATCAGTGGTTTCTTTCTGGTTTGCAAGGAGCCTGTTATTTGGGTAAGATTTACTGCTTTCTCTTCTAAACTGCTTGTTCTGCTTCTAATTCTTTCTTCAAAAACTTTTACTTCATTTTTCATCTCTTGTTTCATTTCTTCTAGGTGTTCATGTAGTCCTTGTGGAAAAAAAAAATCCATTTTTTTTTCTTTGTGTCTGTCTTTCCAGTTGTTATGGAGTTAGAGTTACAACAAATTTTGATACTAGTTGGTGTTTTCTTTGATTTATTTATCTTTGTAGCTTTGGTTCCTGAATTGGGGCTTTGTGCTAGGTCCAGCATCTGCTCCCTGCAGTATTTCTGGGTGGGGTGATTGACCCTGGGAGTCTTCTCTTGGGTCCCATGGGCTCTTGTGCTGGCAGCTCCCATTTAGGGTTGTTTCGCAAGTCTCGAGACAGAGTGGCAGACTTAGTTCTCCTAAGGATCTGAGTGTGCTGCTCCTTGCTGCTTCCTGGGGCTTTCTGACTACCTGAGATTTTCTCAGGAGAGCCCTCTGCTCTTGCTGCCTCTGGACACGGTCTTGTCCAATCTCTGGTCACTCTGGTACTCAATTTTCTTGAGGGGGGCATCTCCTTTCCTGTTGCCCTTGGGCTTCTGGCTGACGTTTTGTGTAGCTCTGGGGTGGAAGATGCCACTTACTATGACTTCTCCTTGGATTTTGTGATTATCATTTGGTGTGGTATGCCTGGGGGAGTTAGGGGGAGAAGTAGGAGAGTGGACTGGGCAGCCTGCCATTCAGGAAGCTATCTTGGCAAGAAATCCCAAACTCATTTCTATAGTCCATTTAAAGAAAGTTTCTCATCGTTGCAACAAGTGGCTTTAGGGGTGCAAGTTCCAAAGTTTTTTCATTTGTTGTCAGCCAGAGCCTACTCCCTCCACTCATCCAAGTCACTAGTGAAGCATAAGTTATTTAAAACACAGGGAATAATTCCAGGCAAGCTCAGGATTCTATTTTTTATCACTAAATTTGGTTTTAGTATTTCCCTTGCTGTTTTGGAAAGGATATATGAAGTTCCTTTTCCAACCTGATGATGAACAATTCCCATTGTTTTGGCAGTGCCAATAATACTTAAAAGCTAATTCAAATTGCCTAATTCAGTATCCAACTGTGGTCAGTAAGAGAGACACTAGAAATAGCCAGCCAAGGCCTTATCACTGCTTCCAGGACAGCATGGTGGGAAACCCATATTGTTATATGGAGGAAACCTCAGTGCCAGAGGCAGCTGGTGGCACAGTGGGTAGAGTGCCAGGCCTGGACTCAGGAGAGCCCAAGTTTGAATCTGGCCCCGGACACTTAATAACTATGTGACCCTGGGCAGATCACTTCACAGCCTCTGTTTGCCTCAGTTTCCTCAGCTGTAAAATGGAGATGATCGTAGCATTTGCCTCACAGGATTGTTGAAATGATCCAGTGAGATCATGTTTATAAGAAGCACTTAGAGCAGTGCCTGGCACATGGTGGGTGCCATATCAGCGCCTACTCCCATTCCATTCTCCTACTGGCCTTTGGAATCTCACCCAAGACCTCCATGATCAGCATTGATTCAGCAGCATGAGCTCCTTGATTCATGTTCATTGATTTGAATTACAAGGAAAGTTTTCAGCCACATTTAAAGCAAACAAGACTTCTCATTAGCTCACAGACCAGAACAAAATTGTGCCTTTGATGGTGGCCAACATGAAAGTCTGAGCTTTTGATCATATAACTTCGAGAAAACTGATTTTGCTTTAGACCTTAAGGCTCCACAAAGGACTATCTGTCAAGCTATCTATTAGGAGTTCTCTTATTGGTTTCTTTTCTTTTTGGAGGGCAGGGCAGTTGGAGTTAAGTGACTTGCCCAAGGTCACATGGCTAGTAAATGTTAATTGTCTGAGGCTGGATTTGAACTTAGGTCCTCCTTTCTCCAGGGCCTGTGCTGTATTCACTGCGCCTCTCAGCTGCCCCTCTCTTATTGGTTTCCATATAGCATTTCCTAGCATGTTTGTGACAGCAATACCTTCCCTTATGCCCTTTAGCTAACTTTACCAGTCAATGTTCAATTTAGATCCAAGTTTTCCATTTGGTCAGGTAGAAGTAGGAGACTTAGCATTTGAGAGGAATTGATGGGGGTCTTTAGGGATTGATTGGTGACACCTGGTTTAGTCACAGACGCCAGACTGACTAACTCTGGGTTCACTCTCAGTTTGTTCGCATGGTTTTCTCATCCTGTGTCTGAGGTCAGTGCATGTATGTGTAGGAAAACCAGTTGGAATGATTTCTGTTCAAAATGTGCTTATTGGAGAGAGACAGAGACAAAAACTGGGAAGAGGCCTACTTCCTGGCTTTAGGATTTTTGCCATTTAGTCTGGAAGCTATGCTTCCTCAGTTGAAGCAGTGAAAGGGAAAGAGCTGCGTTGTAATCCTGAGCCTCTGTGTCCTGTGATAAAATTAGCCATCTGGGTGTTTACAGCAATTGCTTATTGGAATTCTATGGAAATGTGTCTCCAGGCCATGTTCCTGTGGAATGAGGGAGCACAGCTGTGATCATTTCATACAAGAACGCAAGTTATTTTAAAATTTCCAACATTTTACTACTTCCATAAACTGCTTCCAAATAAATAAAACATTTTCTAACCAGAAATGTTGAGTGATAACCAGATGTCGGCTATGAGGCACTTTTTTTTTAATCTGGATCTTTTATTCTGTTTTAGAGTTTTGTTTTAATTTTCAAGATGTGCTAAAGGGTTTGGAAAGTTTTGGGCTTATGGGGAAAGGAATTAACTTTATGTTAAGGGTGGGGGCCAGAGAAAAATATGCCCCTAGCCCCTGCTGCCATAGGGATTGTCATTGGGCAGTTTCCTGAGCCCCAGCCTGTGCCCTCGCCCAGTAAGGAAGGCAGACAGAGACCTGGCTACACGTGCTATTGAAAGCTGAGACTCTGATGCAGTGGTCTTTGCCTCTGTCCCTGAGCGGGAGTTCCTGCCATCAGTCAGCCGACAAGCATTTTTCTCCGTGTGCCAGATGTTGCACTAAGTGCTAGGGATACAAAGAAACATCAAAAACAGTACCTGCCCTCAAGGAGCTTACAGTCTAACGCAACTGTGTGCAAAGAAGATATAGAAAGTATAAACGAGATAATCCACAGAGCAATGACCATTGGCATTACCAAGGATTGACAAAGGCCTCGTATAGAAGGTAAGTCTTTAGCTGAGCCTTGGAGACAGCCAAAGAGGCTGGGAGATAGAGGTGAGTTCCAGGCATATGAAACAGCCAGTGAAAATATTCACAGTCAGGAGGTAGAGTTTATAATTCAAGGAAAAAGAGGGAGGCTGGTGTCACGGGCTCAAGGAATGTGTGGTAAGGGTCTGGGGGTGAAAGGTGTAAAGAGTCTGGGAAGGTAGGAAAGAGCCGGGTTATGGGGACTCTAAAAGCAAACAGAATTTTCTGTTTGATCCTGGAGGTCGTAGGGAATCGCTGGAGTTGACTGGATGGGAGTGAGAGGGTGGTCAGATTTGTGCATTAAGATCACTTTGGCAGCTGAGTGGAGAGTCGAGGAGAGTAAGTGGCAAGTCATTGTACTGGTGCGAGTGGAGGAGACCAGGAGCCATCTCTGAGAGATGTGGTGGAGGTAGACACGGCTGGACGTGGCCACGCACTGACTACGAAGAATAAGAGTGAGGAGTTGAGGCTTGTGAGCCTGGGGTCTTGGGAAGGTGGTGGTGGTGCCCTCCACAGTCATATAGAAGTCATTTTTTGTCCATGTTGAGTTTAAGATGTACAAGACTACAGGGCAGCTAGGTGGCGCAGTGAGTAGAGCACTGGCCCTGGAGTCAGGAGGATCTGAGTTCAAATCCAGCCTGGGACACTTGACACACTTACTAGCCATGTGACTTTGGGCAGGTCACTTAACCCCAATTGCCCTCCAAAAAGAAAAAAAAAAGATGTATACAAGACTTCCCGTTTGAAATGTCCAATAACTGGTTTGAGATGTGACACTGGAGATAAGGAGAGAGGTAAGGACTGGATGGATATATTTGATAATCATCTGTAGAAATGATAGTCAAATCCATGGTTAGTTGAATGAGCTCACCAAGGTGAAATAGTGTGGAGGGAGAAGAGAAGGCCCAGGACAGCCTTGGGAGACACCCACTGGTAACAGCTGTGACCTCTGGCAAAGGAGACTCAGAAGGATCAACAGAGAGGTGAGAGGAGAGCCAGAAACCTAGAGAGAAGGTGTGAGAGAGGGAGGCATGAGATGAGAAGAGGAATCCTGTAGGAGATACTAAAAGTGCTTCCAGAAAGCTCAGAGCACACATACCAACGCCAGGTCGAACTGTTATTAAATTAGGCCTGGACCATTAATCCCTCTTTGCTGGGGCTCAAGGAATGGCTCCCTCAGGGCTTGCAGATGCCACTTTTACAAACCCAGTGGGGACTGTCTCAGATCAGAATTTTAGCCTTTGTCCTTCACCTCCTCAGCATCTTTAGTTTGAACCTACAGCCGAATCCCAGCCCCTTGCTAGTAACTCCGTCAGCAGATATTTATCTGGAGTGACCATCGTGCAAATCCTCTGCACTCAGCACTTCAGCCATCACTGTGGGGTCAAGGAAGGGGGGCTGTGTTAGAAGAATGACAGCCAAAGAGCTGCAACAAAGACAACTAAATTTATTTAATAAAGATAATGAGAGAAGTCAGTGACAGGTGACTGAAAGATAAAGGAAGATGTACTTTTCAGTTTTAAATGACTGTTTCACCATTGGGTGGGTTCCTTAATCTAGCATCCACCTAATGTAATGGATTTCTAGATGCTCACTACCCATCTAATCATGACTGATAAGAGTTCTGTAAACATTCAGATGGATTTTAAAATTTAACAGCCACACACCAATGGTTGGTGTTGGGGACCATTAACCAAATGTTCTTGATGAACAGTGCTTTTGTGTCTGTGATCTAATCAACCCACCTAAAAGTGCTTTCTTAATAAACTGACAGGTAAAGAAGAGCTTGGTTCTGTATCTCCCTTGGTTCTAAAATCACTAGCATCCAGGGGCCTCTTCTCTATCCTGCTGAAGAAAGATGGAAGGCCCAAGGAAAGTCTTTTATTTTTTCTAACTGGATTGAGGTTTGCCTAATGCAGGCATGGGAGGCAGGATGTAATTACTTTAATCTTGAGACATCAGGTTTCTAAACATTGATTCATTGATTACTTCTCTTCCCTCTCTTTGTTGGGTCATATGAGAATAAAACCCTAACTCTGAATTTCTTGCTACAGGGAACACTACAGCGTAAAAACAAAGTAGAAACAACAGGGTTGTCTTCAGTTCTTTAGCTTGGGGGCGTGGGGGGAAGGATTTTTAGCCAGACATGCAGTATCATTCATTGAGGTAGGGTATATAAGACTTTGGGGTCACATTTGACAAGTATGGCTATGCCTTTTAACCTCAGAATACAGAGATACGGTCTATATTTAATTTGCATAATCTATGAGCATTTCTTGCTTTTTTAGAGATTCAGATCATGCCACAGGGTTGTTTTGCAACATTTTCATTTCATATTGATTATTTTCACTCATTTCTTTTGTTAATACCCATAAAACTCACCTCCTTAAGGACAAAAGCTGCTTAACAATTCCTTAGAATGCATCCAGGCCCAATGACAATTCCTGACTTTGCTACTGCCTTATATAGAATAGAGTAGAATGGAATATTCATCCCTGAGAGTATCTGCTATTTTATTTTGCTGACCCCGTGATATGATGCCATATTCCTGGACATTGATTTCATGGGTTATTTTTTTTTCCTGTTGCTTTCTAAACGTTAGTACATAAGTTGTATTCACCCCTCTGCTGCTTTCTCTTTTGAAAATGGGTACATTTCTAGTGTGTATTCTATGGTTTCCTTTTTAAAAATTCAATTTCTTTGAAATGCTTTTCAAAATAATATATCTAGGTACATGTTCCATATAAATGCTAAATAATCACAAAAAGTTTACATGAGGATTTATAATTTGTTTTATTCAACCTTCAGAAGGATCTGGGCATTTGTCTGGGACAGGGTGGGAAGTGAGGAGGGGGTGAGTGGTTATTTTGTTGTTGTACTAATTGGTGCACCTCTCAGAGGGAACTGGTGGTGATGACTTCAGTCTGGTTCTGTGGAAATGATTCTGAGGTCATAAAACTGCCTCTGTGAGTTGGCTGACAGGGTAATTTTGCAAAAGAAGAAAAGCCGTTTAAGCCCATATGTTTGGCAGTTCTCAAAGGCAGCAAGGGGCAATTTACCGTATGTGGAAATGGAAGTCTATTGGAATTGGAGAAAGTAGAAAGTTTTCATATAAGTAAGAAGGGAGAAAAACGTGGTTAATCAAATGTCTGGGAAATTGCTGCTAGAGAGAGCCAATTCAGAGGAAAATGAAAAGAAGGGGATCTCCTTTATACACAAAATTGAAAAGAAAGACCAAAAATAGAGTTAGTTTGCCCTTAAAGAGTTATTCATTGGAAGACTTATCCCTGACCACTATGTCAGCTTCACTGTGTTGGATTTAAACACTTGGGTCTTTTGACTCTCATGATCCGTCCTGTACCTCAGCCATCCATGAGGATTGAGAGGTCATACCTAAAATTTTATCACCACTCATTATTGTGATAACTCCAGAATTCCAACCCTGAAATTCCTTCTGTGATCATAATCCCACTGTCTTACGTCTCTCCATCACATTTTCCCTAATTCTTTATCCTCACCTGAGACCTTTGGTCTCCTACCACCCCTGCTGTGGCCTTTCTGTCTCTACTGTCTTGACGCTGGTTAACTAGTTCAGGTATCACTGTCTCTGCCCTGGAATCCCTTTCCCCATTTGTCTTACCACCCTTCTACCCTACCAGTCCTTAATTTGGAGTCACTCCTATTCCTTCTACTTTCTCTGCCCTATTCCCATGCTGCTGAATAAAGCCATGATGCTGTGCAGCTGAGTCCCATTTATGTTATCTGATCTCACCTGAGCCCCCACTGCTGCACAGTAATCATTTTATTCTTCCTCAATTTTATTCTAACAGTTGCAACTGTCCACAAATGGAATGGGCTGCATTAAAAAGCCAAGAGCTTTCTCATGCTGGAAGTAGTCATGGGCAGGCTGGGTGACTGCGTGGCGTAAATAGGCATAGAGACTCTAACTTTAGGTGAGAAGTTGAACAGAATGAATTCTAAGGGCCTTACTAACTTTAAGATTGCTTTGGCCTGATTAGTTTTTTGTTCATTTTCCGGGGTCCTTTAAGTAAACTATCGTATTATCTGTAAATAGAGATAATTTTGCCTTCTTTGTCTCTGCTTATTCCTTAATTTCTTTTTTGTTTTATTGCTTGTTGAGAGGCATCATGGCACAGTGGGTTGAGTGCCGGACCTGGAGTCAGGAAGACATTCAAGGCCAGCTTCTGATCTGTTAGCCCTGTGATCCTGGACAAGTCCCTTGACCTCTTAGTGCCTCAGACAACTTCCCAGGACTTACCTTCAAGGTCATGGCAGAGTGAAGAGAACTCCTGAGGTGTTGTAGCCCTCCTTATCCTGTCTGCTAGTGCTTCTAAGAATGGTGAAGATTGTGGGCATCCTCACTTCACCCTGATCTTACTGGAAACTTATCCAACCTTTCTCTGTTACACAGGATGCTGACACTTGGTCTTAGGTACTTTTAGTCACGTCCTTGTGATTTTTAGCATTTTTAACATAAGTGACTTTTTTCTGGAAGACTTTTTCTGCATCTGTTGTTATGCATATTATTGATATGGTTTTATTGTATTTTTTAATTGACATGATTGTGCACATAGTCATCTTAATTTTGTACCATCCATACAGTACTGGTATAAATCCAACCTGGTCATAATGAGTAGATTTTTAGTATTTTTTGCTATAGTCAGTTCTAATATAACACACATTTCAAAAATGTAAATTCATTCCAGTGAGAACATTTTGAGCATAACATGAATTTCAAGTTTGCTTCTGAATGATTTCTTCCTTCAGAAACAGTGAGAGAGCTCAGAACACTGCCCTGCTTCATAGTAATGCCCAAACTGCCACCTTTATGATGCCCACTGCCATAAACACACATCAGGCTTTGACCAAGGGGAAGCATGTGCATCTTCTGGGGCAAAGGAGAGTTGATCCCTGATCCCTGCTGTCTCTGCCGCCTCTGCCCCAAGACTCAGAGCACAGTGCCCTCTCCACTCAGAGGCAGCTACTGATTGCAGTGGTTCTTATTTCTTAAGCACTTAATGCTAAAAAATAAAACTACTGTCACCGATAACTTTTGAGAGTTCTGTCTCTGGTCTCATTTTTCCCCATAAGTCCCAATAGTTTTTTTTTTTTTGGTGTTTTTCTGATTTATTAAGACATTTTCCACAAGATTTCTTCAATTAAAAGTTCTTTGAAACAATACCATCATTTTTTGCCAGCCGGAAAATAGAGTCATCAGATTCCCCCATTCTTCGAATTGCTCCACAAATTGCATAGGTTTTAAACTGGCCATTGAATCTGCCTGTAACCTTGTCAATCTCGGCCATGTTCATCTGGATGGATGCATGGTCCTTGGCCCCGATAATCCTGTTGCTTGCGGAGCATTTCCGCGGCACATACCGATCCACGAACTTGCCAGCGTCGTTCTGCATGTCGGAAGCTGAGGAACCGAGTACGACCGCAAAAGCAGAGGAAGAGAAAAAGTCCAATAGTTTTTAATTGCATCATATTGCAGTGCTTTTGGATAACACATCTGTCACATTATAGCAGAATTGACTGTATTTTATTTAGTATTCTGCGTCAGCGTACGTATGTTCCTGTTGAGGAGCAGAGTGGTTGGTGCCTAGAACAGGGCTTCTGAAACTTTTTCCACTCTTGACTCCATTTCCATGTTCTTAGCATTGCATGGCCTGAGGACATGCACAGTGCAGAGTACACATGCTTTGTGTTCAGAACCAAGGCTGCTGAGAAGTTGTGAGATACAGCATGGGCAAACACTGCCAGAAACACCTCAGATTCATTACTCATTTGATTCTTAATTATTGGTCATCATGTGTTCAGAAATCTTTTACTGTTGCCAAATTTTTCGCTACCCCACATGGGGTTGTGACCCACCGTTTAAGAAGCTCTGTCCTAGAAGACCAGCGTTGGAGTTAGGGAGACCTGTTAAGTCCTATATCTGTCACATGCTTGCTGTTTGACCCAGAACAAGTCACATAACTGCTCAGTGTCCTGAGGCATTCCCTACATTACAGGTGAGTTGAGGGAGTTTCTATTTCAGTAGTTGCCCATGCCAATAAAATCAGAGGTCCTGATCCCCACCCCACTCACAAAAAGCTAGTGTATTAGTCTGTCGTTCTGTTCCTCTGTTTTAATTCTTCCTTTTGGGGTTATCAAGATTATTTTTATCTCACAGAAAGGGTTTTGTAAGATGCCCTCTTTCTCAATTTTAGCAAATAGTCTATGTAGCGTAGGAATGAGTTTTTCTTTAAGAGCTTGACACAGATCACTCACAGATCCATTTGGACAAGGAGCGGCTTGTTTCTTTTTTCCTGTAATTCAGTTATAATTTCAACTTCTCTTTCTGAGATTGGGTTATTTATATTCTTTAATGTTTAATTCATTTGAGTATTTTATATTTTTGTGAAGTTTATCCATTTCTTTTAAATTGTCATTTTTGTTGACAAAAATGAATAAAGGCATCACCTTCAGTAAAGTGGAAGAATACAAAATAAATCTACAAAAATCATCAGCTTTTTAAACATATATTGGCAGCAAGACTTATGAAGAAGATACAGGAAGAAAAAATTCCATTTTAAATAAAATAGATAAATATTTGGGGCTTAACCTACCATGATAAAGTCAGGCTTTACAAATATAATTACAAAATATTCTTATAGGAAAAAAGACCTAAATATTTGGAAAGATATTCAATATTCATGAGTGAGCTGATGACAGCACAGTAAAAATGACATTGCACCTAAATTTACTCTACAGAATCAACCATCTGTAAGTATTTGCTAGCTATGTTCCAGGAATCGTGCTATATGCTGGGGGTACAAAGACAAAATCAAAACAGTCCCTGCTCTCAAGAAAGCTTGCCATTCTGATGAAGGAGAAAACCCGTCCACAAATAGTCATAGACTAGACACACCAATAGCAAAAACATGGCAACCCTAAGTGCAGAGGAACTAATAGTGGGGGGGCCAGGAGAGGCCTCCTGAAGGAATATCAGAGGGACAATTTATAGAATTGGATAAAACAAGAACAGTGCACTTGGGGGAGTAAAAGGTTGAGAGTGTCAAAGGACATCATGGGGAAAGTGTGTCTAGGGGCTGGCAGTATCACATCTCACACTGTGTTATTAAACTATTGGTACTAAATAAAAACATGAGCTAGTTAAACAGGGCTAAAAAGTAAACACGCAGCAAGGCGGTGTTCAGTAGTCAGTGCTTGTTGATTCATTAATTGGAAGCACAATGAATTCCAAGTGGATAAACTGTATAGATGACCAAAGTCACCTTTTTTTTAATTAGAGGATGAAAGATTATACCTTACACAAATATGAATAGAAAAAAAAAATGTATGGCAAGACCCTGACTGGAAAAGATCAGAAGGGATTACCTCAATAACATTCAGTTAAAAGCTTTTTCACGATCATAATGACTAATGCTTCTTTAGCAATTTAGGATTTGTGAAGTGATTTGCTCATATTACCTCATTTGATTTCAAATGAAAATCAAAGTCTCTATAACCAGAACCAGAGATACTGGGGGAAATTTTTAATTAACTATCTCTGATTAAAAAAATCTGACATCCGGAGTCAGAATTGACACAGCTCTCTGGACAGCCATTCTAATGTTGTATACAAGTGGTCATACGATAGCAGCAGTTTTCAAAAGAAGAAATATAAACTCTCCATAACAGTGTGAAAATTTGTTTAAAATCACTTAGAAACAGGGAAATACATATTGAAACAACACAAGGATATCTAGCTCACCTACATCAAGTTAGCAAAGATGGTAATGACAAAACTCATTAATCGTACTAATTCACTGCTGCTGAAGCTGTGAATTGATTCACCTGTTCTGGAAAACAGTTTGAAATTATGTAAGAAAAGTTACTAAATTGGACCAGAGATTCCATTAACGGCACTCTCTATTTAACTCTGGTCTTTTATCGGGAATGCATTAAATTCCTCTACCTCATTGAATATTAATTTTTTCCCCTCGTGGATTTACACTCAGTTTTGCTGGATAGGTGATTCTTGGTTGTAATCCTAGCTCTTTGCCCTCTGGAATATCATATTATAGAAGCTGCTACATCTTGTGCTATCCTGATTGTGGTTCCACAATATTTGAATTGTTTCTTTCTGGCTGCTTGCAGTATTATCTCCATGACCTGAGAACTCTGAATTTGGCTGTAACATTCCTAGCAGTTTTTCATTTTGGGATCTCCTTCAGGAGGTGATTTGTTTTTCTGGTTATAGAATATCAGGGCAGTTTTCCTGGATAATTTCTCAAAAGATGATATCTGGGCTCTTTTTTTAATCATGACTTTTAGGTAGGCTAATAAATTTTTAAATTATCTCTCCTGGATCTATTTTCTAGGTCAGTTGTTTTGTCATTGAGCTATTTTGCATTGTCTTCTATTTTTTCATTCTTTTGGTTTTGTTTTATAGTTTCTTGATTTCTTATAAAGTCATTAGCTTCCATTTGCTCCATCCTAATTTTTAAAGAATTATTTTCTTCAGTGGTTATTGTTAGTACTTACTTTCAGAGTTAAAGGACCCAGACCAGGTAGGCCTGTAGCTTTTCAGTGTCCTTCCCAAATTGTGGTACCCTGAATGGAAAATAGAGTCCAGATGTAGCTCCAACAAGGTAGAGACAGCAGGCCTGTCACCTCTCCAGTGCATGCCACTAGTCCTCTCTTAATGCAGCCTAAGATTAAATTTTTTTGGCAATATCACAGTGTTGACTCGTTGAGGTTATAGTACACCTTTCTCAAATGAACTGCTGCCCTTTGCCATCTTATTCTTGGGGAGTTGACTTTTTGAACCCAAGTATAGGTGTATAGATTTTTCCTTATTTAATTACTTCTACCCTGAAGCCCATTGTTCTAGCCTGTCAATCTTTTCTTGATTCCAGTCATCTCCAGAGTGTTGCCTGCCCTTCTCCACTTTGCATCATTTGTGAATTTGGTAGGCATACTTTCTGTGCCTTTATTCAAGTTTTTGATAAAAACTTTTGAGCATCACAGGGCCAAACACAAGTTCCTATGGTTCTGTATTAGAGATCTTCCAAGATAAACTCAAACTGATAAATGGCAGCGTTCTGAATTTACCTAACAGTACTCTTGTTTAACTCATATCTCTTTATCCTTTCCACAAAAATAGCATGACAGACTTTGTCAAATGGCTTTGTTAAGATCTAGGTGAAGTGTGTCTACAATATCCCCCAGTCTGTCAGTCTAGTAACTCTGTCCAGTTATGTCCAATATGTTCAAGACCATTTATCTTTCCTCCCCAAATCTTCCCCTCTTTCAGATTTCCCTGTTATCTTTTCAATCATTGCCATTCCTCCAGTCATCCAGGATCACAACCTCAGTGTCATCCTCAGTTCCTCACTCTTGTTCATCCCACATATCCAGTCTCAAGTCAGTTCTTGTCATCTCTATCTTCAGCATCTCTCAGATACATTCCCCTCTCTTCACTCACCCACCAGCCTGGTACAGGCTCACATCGCCTCTCACCTGGAACACTGCAATATCCCTCTCTGCCTGATCTCCCTGCCTCAAGTCTCTTCCTACCCAAGACCTCTTCCACTCAGCTGTGAAAGTGGTCTTCTTACAGGGCAACCAGAGAAGATAATGTGATTAAGCTGCATTGATACAAACAAGATGGCTAGAATGAGGAAGCTTACAGTGCTGCTGTTGTCTGCCTCAGAACATGTATGGAATAATGTGTTCTGTTCTCGGGTCCCACTTTGCCAAATGCATCCAGAGGCAAGTCACAGGATCTCAGGAACCTCAGTGACCATCTAGTTCAACCTGTGAGATTTGTCAGTGACCAGCCTGATGGGAGGACTAGAGACTAACCTGTATGATAATCAGTTGAAGGAACTGATGATGTTTACCTGAAATACAAGATTTAGGAGGAACAGGATGGCTTTATTCAAGTGTCTTAAAGTCTCACCAATGGAAGATTTGTTCTGCTTGGCCCTAGAGAGTAGAACTAGGAACAGTGGGTGGAAATTGCCGAGGCAGATTTCAGCTTAATATTAGGGAGCCTGACCCTAACAGCTTTCCAAAACAGGAATGGGCCACTTAGGGAGATCCTGAGTTCTCTGTAACTGGAGATCTTCCAATGAAATTTGAATAACCTCCTGTTGGGTTTTGTAGAAGGTATTACTGTTCAGGTACAAGGAGAGTTAGATGACTTCTGAGATCCTCTAGCTGAAAAATGAGATTTTTCGTTCTTTCTCCTGGGTTTTTATTTTAGTATATCTTGCAGTGTGCTCACTTTAAGAGTAATGAATTAATTGGCAGCTGCACCAGGTTACTTCAGTTTTAAGCCTTGCCCTCTTTATTTACCAGAAAGTAGTTGTGGGCCATACAGCTCTGGACTCAAGAAATTAAACAACATGTGAGGTCGCCAAATAATAGAAGGTGACGTGTTTTAAAACATAACTCAAATTCTTTGGATGCAATCAGAATAGCCACATGAATTCATCCTCTTGGGACCTGAAGAAGGGACAAAACCCTTATCTCTTGTTGTGACCTAGTAGAAAATGTGCCTCTACACCCCACTTTCATCATGAAAGAGATATTTTCTAAGTCTTTCAGATTTTCACCAGCAGGGGGTGGAAGTACAATTCAGCCGATTCCCACAGCTTGGATGAAATGGAAAAGTCTCAAGTAGAGGATCCCTGCAGAGCCAATCGAAGATCAAGTGCTTGGCCCGCCAGTGGAGCTTTCCAGGCTTTGGACTTGAGTTCTTTGAAGTAAAAAGTTTCTAGTACTTAGGAGGACCTGAGACTTCTGGCCAGGAGGGAATTATCTTTCAGGGTCTCTAGGACCTGGTTGTAGATTAATCTAGAGACCTTACGTGATAACAGAAATGTCCTATGTGAGACTTTCAGACAAAAAGAAATCTATTAATTTTAAAAACTTTTTTCAACCTTTAAATGAAATAGACCTTTTGAGATGATTGTGTAGCAATAGTGGCTTAACTGGGAGCTCTTCTTAGTAGAGAAAATTATTTTATGCTGATCTTGAAGGTTCATTATCTCCAAATGCACAGTGGAGAGTTTCCAGACTGCTAGATTAACAAGGAAATAATCAGCAGCAAATAACATTCCTTTGTCCCCGTGGTTTGTAAACCTGTTTCATAAAGGTAATAGAATCTCAGAGTTAGGAAGGACCTTATAGAGATACCTGAGTCATATGTTTGTTAGACATATGACCTTCCACAGGTCCCTTCATATGTCTAAACCTGAATTTCCTCACATATAAAAATGGGAGAATAATGCTTATGCTTCTTACAGGGTTATTGTGTGGGGAAAAAAAGCCTTTGGAAAACTTCAAGGCCCATGTAAATGTGAGTTGAGAATGTTGCTATGTAGTCTTACCCATATCTGAATAGGAATGTTTTCCCACAGGTGGTCATCTGTTCTGATTGAAAAACTCCAGTGACGGCAAACTCATCACTTCCCAAAGCATCTCATTCCACTCTTGGATGACTCTCATTATAAAGAAGGTTCCCTATATCACACCTAAGTCAACAGCTTTCCTGAACTGCTACTGGTTCTGCCTTCTGTGATCAAGAACTTTGTGTCTCAAAGTCTTCCCATTCTGCTGCCTTCTTCTCCTCCTCCTCTGGCCCTTCTACACTGGTAGCCTCAAGGCTCTAGATTGACCTGTCTTCCAATGCCATCCCATTGCCCTCCACAGTTTTCATTCCTTAGTTCACCAGTTGAGCCATTACCCTTCCATCTTAGACTGCCTTTTATCTTGTTCTTCTACCATTTATACCTTTCTAGTTCTCAAGCCCATAGGGCCTTACCATCTGCCTTCTCATCTTCTGAGCTCTTGAACAATGCTGAGGGAAACCAAGGCCCTGGGTAGACTAGTGTATTACATTCATGTTCTCTAGTCTACACCGTGCACATCTGTCCCTTTATTAATCTCATTAATTATCATATGCACCATAGTGATTCTTCCAAACTTTCTCTTTTCTTGAAGCCGTGATGCCAACCCAACCCCACTATCTCTCAGAAGATGACCTTGACTCCTGTGCTTTACTGAGAAAATCAAGGCTATCTCTAGTGAGTTCCAATATCATCATCATCTCACACACACACACACACACACACACACACACACACACACACACACTCTCTCTCTCTCTCTCTCTCTCTCTCTCATTCACTCACTTGCTTACTCATACGCCGTATCTCAAAACCTTGCTACAGCATCACCTCTAAAGAGGTGGTGGTTCCACAGCTGTGAAACATTGCATATATTGTCAGATTTTCTTTATGTATTAGTTGGTTTTATTCCTATTTTTTCCTCCTTTTTCTTTAAAAAAGTTACTTGTTACGTGGGGTGAATATTCAATAAAAATATATTTTTAAAATATGTAATTTCCTGAATTTTTACAGGAATCAAAGTCAAGCTCACTGGTGTATAGTTTGCAGAGTAAAATGTTTCCTTTTTTGAAAATGAGGACATATGCCTTTTTCCAGTCCAGTAGTTAACTGTCCCATTTTCCAGATCTTTCAGAGATCAGTCAGAGGCTTAGTAAGCATATTATTTAAGTAATCAGCAAACACATATATCTGCTCCTTCTTTTAGACCCTTAGGATGTGGTTCATCTGGGTATGGTGATTTCTTAATGTCTCATCATTTATCTTGGGTACCAGCTTTTGCCTTTCTAGTTCAAAGGTCATACTCCTTGCTCCAGGCCCAAAGACTGAAGTGGCTTTTCTGCTTGCCAGGACTAATCTCTGTTTTTATCCTTTATCCCATTCCCACTTGTCTTCATCAGGAAACTTTCTTCCATTTCTTAAGTCTATTCCTAACTACTAGCTCTTTCCCCAATGCCTACAAACATCTAGGACTCTGCAGTCCTTAAAAAATTGCTAAATCCACTGAACCTTTCCTTGGTTCGTATCCTTCTAGACTGTTGTTAAAGCTTTTGACTCTGTTGACTTCTCTCTTCCCTTGCCTTCCATGACACTGTACTTGCCTGGTTTTTCTCCACCTGTCTACATGCCTGGCTGAATGCCTCTGCACTGCTGCCCACCATGCTGGCTCCCTAGCTTCCCTCTTGGCTAAGCTTGGGGGCCTTCCTGATGCTAGTGTGGTCTTCATCTGACTCTCTTTTGCCTCCATTGCTCCCCATCTTCTCCCTTACAACAATTACAGAAAGGAATTAAGGAAGAAAAAAAGAGAAAATAGAAAAAAGAATTGAGCAGAACTGACAAATTTTTAAAAGACCCATATCATGTACGCCATTTGACATTTCTACAAAGGAGTGGGGAGCAGCAGGGCTGTCTTAACTGAGTAGGGATTATATCAAGTGTAACACTCAGCTTAAACAATCAGATGAAGAGGTACGGGATGGGGAAGTGGGGTATGGGCTAGACAGAAGTTCCTAAGGAAGAGTTCTAAAGTCTCAGATCCCTAAAAACTTGATGAGTCAACGGGTGATACGGAAGCCAAAAATAAAAGCTGCTGAGGCAACCTGAGGCTGCCCTGAGAGGCAAAACATCCTAAAGGAAGGGGCGCCTGCTTGACAAATGAATGAGTGTAGAGAGCAAGGCGATCCCACATGGCAAGGAGACCTGAGATTAGACTATAAGAAATAGCTGAAGGAAGTAGAAAAAATTAGCTTGAAGAAGAAAAGGATTATGAAGTGACATAATAGATATTGTCAAGTAATTAAATTCAACTGAAACAAACATTTATTAAGTGTATGCTACACGTCAGGTACTACAGTGACAAAAAAGGCAAGTCTGCCTTGGAGTTTATATTCTATGGAGAGTGGGGCATTAGGGGCAGCAATGTTAACAGAAGATAGCAAGAAACATAGAATTTTCTAAAACTTTCACCTGATTGGTTTTGATCTATCATTCCACTATCTTTGATTTGTGAGTGACCATGTTATACATTAGCTGTCTCTGCCCCACCCCCAACATGTCACATTTATAGATTCAGTAGCATCCCATCTGGGTCTTCATTTAAATCATTGACACATACAAAGACGGAGTACTGGAGAACTCCCTAGAGGATCCTCCCCGCACCTTCACACTGATATCACTTCTCGTCACTGCTCTTTGAGCAGTGGGAGTCTGGAGTCACTCCTACTTCCCCCCTTACAACAACTGCCTTGTTTTTTCATCTTTGTATCCATAAGCATCTAGTAGGTGCTTAATAATGCTGATTCTTAATGGTCACCACTGAATTTCCGTTTCAAGTTCACCTGATCATTTAGGCCAAATTTTTCCATCTCTTCCACAAAGATAGCATGAGGGACTGTCAAATGCTTTTCTGAAATACATGTATATTTTGGTTATGGAATTCCCCTAACATATCAGTCTATTAACCCCATCAAGAAAAGGAAATGAGTTAGGTCTGCCATGATTTGGGGGGGGGGGGGTGAAGTCATGTTAAATGTTTCTGTCGTTTTTTTTCTTTAAAATTCCTTTATTTGTCAGTGGGTTGGTCCGAGCAGGTGTCTCTTCCTTTAGGATGTTTTACATCTCAGGGCAGCCTCTGAGGTTGCCTCTGCAGCATTTATTTTTAGCTCCAAAATATGGCTCCAGTCAAACTTTCAGGTATGCATTACACTCTGCGGTTTGACCAAATTGGCCTTCTTACAGTTTTTCATATACCACATTTCATCTCCCTTCTCCTTTGCACTGGCTGTGCCTTATTCCTTTGATGTTCTTCCTCTTCACCTTTGCCCCTTAGAATCCTTAGTATCTTTCAGCTTATGTGCCAGCTTCTGCACAAAGTATATCCTGGTTGGTCATTGCCCCACCCCTCCCCTTTCAGTTGCCTTCCCCTTCCCCACCCTATGTTATTTCTCATTGTTGTCAGGGAATGCTTTCTTAGTTGTATCCTAGCACCCAGCACAGTGCTCGGCATATAGGAGGCCAGAGAGTATATTGAAGAGACAGTAAATTGATATTGGCTCTTAGTAATCATCACTTCACTTTCTAAAAACTTTCATGCCATCCCTTTAATAATATACTGTAGAATTTCACCAGAAATTGAAGTTACGATCAGTGAACCTTAGGGTTTTTTCATTAAATTTTATTTTATTTTCAGATCTGCATTTTCTCCCACCCCCAGTAGAGAAAACAAAAAAACAGACCCCTATTATGAACATAGATAGTCAAACAAACCAAATTCCCTTATTGGCCTTGTCGGAAATATATAAATGCACGCGCACACACACACACACACACACACACACCGTTAGTGTGAAGACAACATCCTCTGCTGCTTTTTGAAATTAGGCCGTTTTCCCCATCTTCAGTTCTGAAGCCATTTCCCCCTTCTCTACACTTTTTTGGAGATCACAGATAGTAGTTCAGCAGTTATACCTGCCTGTTATTTAAGAACATTCTTATGTACTCAGTGACTTGAATTCACTGAGGGCAGCCAGTTTAAGAGTTGGATAGCCTTGGTAGCCATCTGGTCCAACCCTTACACAAAAGGAATCTTGACAAGAATGTAGCCAGCAAATGGTCTCCGTCCAAAGACCTCCACTGACAGAGAACCCACCACCTCTGGAGAGTGCCCCTTCCACTTTAGGAGAGCTGTCTTTGGTAGGAAGCTTTTCCCAATGTCCAGCCCAGTTTGGCCTCTTTACAATGTCCGCCTCCTGTTCCTGGCTCTGCTTTCTGGCACCAAGAAGAGAGAGTCCAGTCTCTCCTCCAAATGACAACTCCTCAAATGGAAAAGTTGTCATGTTCCTCCTGAGCTTTCTCAACTTTTATTTTATTATTCTAGGAGTAACCGTTTTCATTCTATCATTTCCAAGCCAAAGATCATTTTTTTGGGCAAAGAAAACAGACGCTAAACAAGACTTGAGTCATTCTGCTTTCCTCCTGCTGTCTTTGTCCCATCCACTCCAAACCACAGTTCTGTTCCTTTTTTTAATCTTCCTCTTGACCTCAACATGGATTTTAATTCTTTTTTATTGCCAGGTGCATTTAAAAAGCCATTTTTTGTCCTTGTTGCAGTCCTTGCATTCATCAACAGCTTCAGCTCATTTTGACTTTTAACACTGTCTCTTTAAGCTATCTCTCCCTTTTCTTCCTTGCTGACTTGTTCCTTTTAGTGATTTCAGAATGTTATTCTTGCCCATCTCAGAGTGATTTCGCTTATAGAATTTTAGACCATGGGATCCTGTCTGTCCTTTTTCTGAACTCCAAATAATGCTTTTTCTCAACTAAAGATAATGATATTTTAAAATGACCGTGGAAAATACAAAAAATTTTACCCTCCATTTTCTTTTGCCTGAATCATTAAGTGAAAAGTGATCAAAGAATAGAATAAGCATGTTCTTGATAACTGCCTTTTTCCTTCATTGAAGGTCCTGCTTATTAACATCTCTTTTGGGATATAGGGAAGGATAAAGTATAGGCTGAAGAATATCTCTTTTGTGTAATGATTTTTTTTTAATGATCCAAGAAAGAGGTGGATCACAAAATAAACTAAGAGTAGTCCAGAGACGAGGTACGCTTGTTGAAAGCACTTTGCTCTAAGGTCACCATATTTATTTATTGAGGGTGGGTCCCTTCATATAAGGTACGATTTTCATCGGCATTATGAACACCCTTCTCCTCTTCCCCAGCCATCCCTAGAGTGACTCAGCTCTGCCAGCCGTGGAGAGGATGCCTGTGCCCCATTTTTCCAGAGTTAGAGAGAGCACTCTGGGTTTGGAGGGTGGAGGAAAAACTAAAGAAGTTGTGACCCTTGTGTGAAAAGCGTCAGGCTGGCATCATTAGAAATGGTAACTGTAGAATTCAAAGAAGTGCTGGAAGACTTAATAGAAATGTTGCAGAGCAGAGTAAGCAGAGTCACGGAAGCAGAAGCGGCCCTGTGCAGTTAGAGTAACCAAGGAGAGTGATTTCTGAACCGTTCTTTCTTTGCAGAGCTGGTGCTGCACAGAGGCTGCCAGATGTGGTCAAAGTGTGGCTCAGTTTTTATGAATGGCCTTTGGGTTTCTGGTTTGGTTTTGTTTTTTAATATTTGTTACAAGGAATTGTGGGTAAAGTACATATTTGGAAATGAGTTAGATGTAAAGCCAAAGGTGTCCATTTTTAGAATTATTTTTCCTACGAGTAGCTTTTTAGTAGTTTTATGCCGCTACTTTCTGACTTCAGGAATTATAGGATCAGCTTGGATGCCCTGTCCTGCTGAAGCACACTGCAGGCCCCCCGTAATTCAGGAACCGTTTTTGACGTCGCTCCAAAGCTAGCATTGTAGACTAGCCTCTCCAGACTTAGTTAGGCCAGTCCTCAGAGAGCAGACAGTTCTTTCTTGGAGTGGTAGCTTGTTAGGACTGTCCTAATACTTTGAGACTCCAAGGTCGCTTGTCTCCTACCCCCACCCCTACCCCTATAGACACAGAGAGGCCTCACAGTTTTACTGGAATGGAATGAGTTAATTGTGTGGGTCTGAAAAAAGGAGTGCCTGTTTTCATTATTGCCATGATTGCATATCAGTAGTCAGAACTAAGGGTGTCGGCCAGTACCGTTCTAGGTGGGACAGCGTCAGAAAGAGTTAACCCAGTGCCTTGCATCCTTCTTGCTTTGGGCTTGCCAAGCTTGCTGGTGTGCCATGGCATTTGAAAAGAGAAAAGCGCTTGTCTGATAAACTCTTTTGGCTTGCAAAATGATTTCTGAGACATTTCAGAAAAGACTAGCAGGATATTTCGTGGTAGCAGGAATTCGGTCCTGAGTATTAAACAGATTAAAAGCTGTGGAAGCAAGTGTGATCCAGAGGGTAAAAGCCAGGTTCAGGTCCAATCTTTGTTTACAAAAGCAGCCCTGTGCAGTTAGAATAACCAAGCTTGGTTATTCTTGGTCTCATGCCCCCGGTCGCATCAGGACTCAGATCTGATACTTCCTACCAAACTTTTGGCCACATATTATCTACAAAGTAGAAAGTGAGTCACAGCAGTAACTAAAAGCCTTTTGGGGAGGGAGACGGGAGTGAGCATTTATTAGCACTTACTGTGTGCCAGACACTGCGCTAAGCACTTTGTCATGATCTCATTTGGTCCTCACAACAACCCAGAAAAAGAGATGCTCTGAAAATCCCCACTTTACCATTGAGGAAACCGAAACCGCCAGTGACTGTCCCAGGGTCGCACAGCTAGTACATGTGAGGCAGGATTTGAAGTGAGATGCTCCCGATCTCAGGCCCCACACTCTGCCCGCTGTGCCACCTCACTACCCCTGTTCAGCTTTAAAAAGTGATTTCCTTAGGCCAGATGAAGAGCAGCCAGCAGAGATCGGATGTTCCCCAGATCATTGAAAGAAACCTTTTTGTGCGGTCATTGACTTGTCATTTTCTTAATCAGGCTCATTTGATTTTATTTGAGTTTCGGCATCCCTGGCCCGTGAGTCTCAGAACTCGCCCTTGCTTCCCCCGTAGACTTGGAGCAGCACCAGGCACTGCGGGCTCTGAAGCCACCAGCGCCACACTCGGGGCTTCCGCTTACTTTGGCCTTGGTTTTTGTCCTGGAAGCCGACAGGCCTTGTGGTGGCCTGGTTGGTAGTCACTGCGGATCCTTGTCCTAAACACAGTGTAGAGGCTGGCGTCTCTGACTCAGGGAAAAGAAGCTGAAGCCTGACTAATGCCAGATCCTTCAGCTTGTTTTTGTCTCCAAAGCCATTTGCTCCATGAAGTAAAACCAGACCAGTTAGACTGAAATTACGTGAAACTTTCACTTTGTGACCATGTTTCTTCTAAAGTTCCAAGCTGAGGGGCGGCTAGGTGGCGCAGTGAATAGAGCACCAGCCCTGGAGTCAGGAGTACCTGAGTTCAAATCTGGCCTCAGACACTTAACATACACACACACACACACACACACACACACACACGCACAAAACTAGCCGTGTGACCTTGGGCAAGTCACTTAACCCCAACTGCCCTCCAAAAAGCAAAAAAAATAAAAATTTAAAAAATAATAATAATAAAGTTCCAAGCTGAGAAGAAAAAAGCAGGGGTAGACAGTTTATTCAGCAGACTTTTCTTGCGCACCTACTATGCGCCAGGCAGTGTGCTGGATCCCAGGGGGAGGGAATGAGCATTTATGTAGCACCTGCTGTGTTCCAGGCTCTATGCTGAGTGCTTTATCAATATTTTATTTGATACAACAACCCAGAGCTAGGCACTATTATGATCCCCATTGTACAGTTGAGGCGAGTGAGGTCGACAGAAGAAGACCCATATCAGAGGCCACATTTGAACAGAGATCTTCCTGACCCTAGGCCCCCAGGGCTCTATGCCCTGTGGTGCCCCCAGCTGCCTCAAAAATGAAAATGAAGCAGTCCCTGCACCTCTCTTGGGAAATAACATGTACATTGATAAGGAAATCATCGGTTGGTAAAATGATATCGCCATGTTAGAGTCAGAGTACCATGTGTCTGACTGGCTGAGCAGACTGGTATGATCTTGGAAGACTCTACCACAAGTGGAGCTGGCTCTAACTCTGCACATCTTACATTTCTTTTGGCTACTGCTGTTCTGCTTTGTTTGTAGAGCGTAGCACCTTCGTTGATGTGGGCACCCTATGTTGGGTGGTCTTGTGCCAGTGTCTCCCATGTTGATGTAATGCCATGCATAAGCAGATTCCCAAAAGAATGCTACTGTAAACAGCTTTTAAGGTTTGGATTACACAGTAATAGTGAACACTGTTTATTCCATTACAAATCAAGGTTCAGTACAATATTCATAATATAATATTCACAACATTACATCTTATCACAGAAAATCACAATATAGTGTTCATAACAGCTTAATATTAGAATGGCCACACAGTTTTCACTACAGTGGCCACAATATTTAGAACAAAGAACAAAAGAATAATCATCTGGTTCCCCTAAGGGGGAAACCCTCCTTACTTAATCATTCAGTCAGTTCACAATACAATAATCAAACTTTCAGTCATGGGGCAACAATTGACTTAATCATTCAGTCAATTCATAGTACAATAATCAAACTTTCACTCATGGAGCAACCATTAACTTAATCACTAATCCAGATTCCCATTTACTGTCATTAATCACTAGTAGAGTCATTAGAAAACTAGACAAACTCTCCACCCCTTGGTGTCCAGCAAACTTCAGTTTCGTCCAAGGGGAGTCCTTTTCTTCATCTTGACTCTGGGTGGTCTCTCTGATTCCCTGGATCCCCTTCCATGGTCCCAGCTCCCTCCTGAATCCACAAAACAGTCACCTGGATTCAGAAGCAGACAGCTGCCAGGTTCTCGTCCAGTCCTCAGAGGTAGACAGCTCCCAGGTCCTTTTCCAGTCCTCAGGGCAGTTCCTGGCACACGCTGAAGTTCACAAGGTCCAGCACATCTCAAACCCTTCACCACTTCTCTTGCAGGAACTCAAGGATCAGCCAGGCCATGAACAAACAAAGTCTTATCCTGGTCATGCTTCTTCAGTCTTCCAACAGTTCAGCTGGCCCTAGGACCCAGAAGGAATATCGGCCTTTTGGGTGGCCTTCACCAGATTCTGGTCTCAGGAAAACTCCATCTCAATTCTCAGTCAACTTCCAGATGTTGGGACAGAAACTCTCTCTCTCTCTCTCTCTCTCTCTCTCTCTCTCTCTCACTCTCTCTCTCTCTCTCTTTCCCTTTCTCCCCCTCTCTCTCCTCCCCTCTCTCCTCCCTCTCCCCTCCTCCTTCCTTCCTTCCCTCCTTTTCTCCCTCTCTCAAGAAAACTCCAACTCATTTCTTCATCTCCCAGATGCTGAGACAATCCTGCTTCCTCCAACAGGAAAATTCCAATTCTCTCTCTGTCTCTGGAATTCTTGCTTATATACATACACTAGCCTCCTGTCTCAGCCAATACCCTTCTTCCACATCAACAGGGGAGTTCACTAAACTGATTGCTATTACAGTTGATAAGGAAATACAAAACATAGGAATACCATATGTATGTGTAGATATATAGAGACATGTAAAATAAATGCAGAATAATTTAAAGAGTCACTGAGAATTAGGGAGATCAGAAAAGGCCTCAGTTAGAACGTGGTATTAGAGCCATGCCTTGATAACTAGAGATTCTGAGAGGTAGGAGTATAGGAGCAGTTCATCCCAGATATGGATGTCAAAGACACAGGAGCATGTCTGTCCAGGGAATAGCAAATGTATGTACAGGGAACAACAGATAGGTCAGTGAAGAAGAGCCAGTGGGGTTACTTGTCTTTCCCAGCAGACTGGACAAGCTCTGTCAAGATAGAAATTATGCATAATCTAGCACAAAAACAAACATTCATGACAATAAAAAGTAGACTTGAAAAATTTTTGAACAAGTTTATAGTATGTGGGAAATTAGTAATATTTTGTTTTTATAATCATTTTTATTTCATTAAATATTTCAAAATTTCATGTAAAAAATCAACAATCTTTTTTTAAAACTTTTTGAGTTTCAGATTTACTTCTTCCCTCCCATCCCTCTAGCCTCTCCCTAAGAAAGCAAGCAATTTCATTGTGATTGTACATGTGAGGTCATACAAAACATTTCCGTATTAGTCATGTTGCAAAAAGAAAACACAAACAAAATAAAACAATAAAAATAAAGTTTTTTAAAATATGCTTTAATCTACATCAGACTTCACTCTCTCCAAAAATGGCTAACATTTCTCATCACAGGTCCTTTGTAGTCATCTTGGATCACTGGTCATGATCAGAATAGCCAGATCTTTCATAGGTGATCACCCTTACCCTGCGACTGCTACTGTGCACAGTGGTCTCCTAGTTCTGCTTGCTTCACTCTGCATCATTTCATAAAAGTCTTCCCAGGTTTTTCTGAAGCCATCCTCCTCGTTTGTTTTATGGTTTTGTGATCTGTGTACAGGAACAGTCTATTTAAACCTATGGTGCCTGTTTCCCTAAGTTACCCGTTCCCCCAACCCTACCAAAATTCACATTGCATCAATGAGTGTGTTTTATTTCTTTGGGCAATTGTACCATCTACGAAATTAAAATAGTGAATTTTGGAAGTCTTGGGAACTTTGATCAACCGCAAAGACCAACCACAACTCCAGAGGACTTGGAATGAAACATATTAAGTACCTCATAGGAGACATGATGGGCTCAGAGGGGATATTGAGGTGTGGATTGTTTTTTTTTTCCTTTTGGACGAAAGCTAGTTCAAGAATTTGTTTTAGCTTTTTTAAAAATTATACATATATAAAAGATAAATATACCTGTTTGTAATGAGTTTTGTTTTTATTACTTTCTCAATAACAGACATGGATGTGTGGACCTGAAAGTAGAATACAATTTTAATTTTATTTTTAAAATAAGCTAGTTTGTTAGAATGAAAACAGCTCAGCTTGGAGTTAGCCCTGGCTTTGGATCAGTCTCTGATGTTGACCCTTGTGTGGGCAAACTCCTCACCTTTCTGAGCCTTAGCTTCCTCATCTTTGAGACGGGGGTGGTAAGACTTAAGGTTGTTGTGAAGAAGAAAATCTTCAAGCTCTAAATGTGATGTATTCTCGAGTTAGCCAACATGTTCCTCATATCTCCGATAAGGTAGTTGGTCCAAGGCTCCAAGATCTGGAGTAGGAAAGGATCTGAGAGTCATCTAGCCAACAGATGAGGAAGGTGAGGCCAAGAGCGTCACACAGGCAGGCAGGCAGTCCAAGCTCAGGCTACAGTTCAGACTCAGGTCCTCTGGCTCCAGATCAGCTTCTCTGCTCTGCCTCATTTCAGCTCTAATGTCTATGATTCTTGAGGGCTGCTGGTCTCCTCTTCGGGGACTATGATCTCCATGCTCATGAGAAACTGGGGGGCCATTACCCACTGACCCCCGAGTAATTGTGGGATGTTGTGGGACACTGAGAACTGCTGTTTCCTGGCTGAGCGCTCAGGGGCATCCGTTCTATGTCACCGCTTGTCTTTCCCATCTCCAGGGAACCATCAGCATTGGAATAGATGCCACCGACCTCTTTGATCGCTATGATGAAGACTATGAAGATGGCCCTGGGCGCGGCTTTCCTCGGATTGAAATTAGCAAAATGCACATTTCCCAGTCCATTGAGGTAAGGCCTCACATCACCTGGGCCAGTGCAGGGAAGGTCCTGGCACCCACCAGCTGGAAGGGGTCGGGGTCAGGGAGGGGCCATCTCATCTTTGTTTAGGAAAAAAGCTGTACTTACCAACTTTGGTCTTAATGATAATAGAGGATGAGAGCTCACATTTATACAGCATCTACTATGTGCCAAGCACTGTGCTGAGTGCTTCTTTACAAATGTTTTCTCACTGGATTCTGACAACAGGCCTAGGAAGCAGATACTATTATAATTTCCATTTTAACTTGAGGCAGACAGAAATTAAGGTCATACAGCCAATAAGTATCTGAGGCCAGATTTGAAGCCATGGAGATGAGTCTTCCTAACTCTAGTACTTACGGTCTATCTACTGCACTGTGTAGCTATACATTATTTTTATGCCTTAATATCTAAGTATTACATATTAAGTATTTATAATTTCATATTTAAAATGTATGGAAAACAAAAACCCTCTGGTTACAGCTGAACTTTGTGATGGTATTTCAGACATTTTAATAGGTACAAATATTTGGACTAAATCTTTCAACAAAGACCTCCTTTGGGCTGAGTACTGTGCTAGGCACCTAGGATACAGAGACAAGAATGAATCCCATTCTTCTGAGGGAAAAGGCCATGTTTGTTCATGGTAAGCCAGTATAAACATATGCTGAGTAAAATGGCAGAAGGCCTTGGGACTGCTTGGTCAGGCATCTCTGGTTGTGGTCAGTTGCTGGGCATGGTCCTAATGATGGTCAATTAGAAAACTGTAAGGACCCTCCTTTACCAAGGCATAAAGTGAGGCCAAAGGGACAGAGTGACTGATCCTCATCACACAGGAGAGAGTGACGGGGCCAGTGCTTCATTCCAGGTGCTTTGTACCCCATTGTCTCTTACTCTACAAGTCCAAGTCCACAGTGGATACCCAAATACCATGAGTGACCATGAGAGGTGGTTTTAAAATGCTGTCTGGGGTCCCTTGTATATCTACCAGTCTCCTCTTTTTCTCTCTACACTGACTTCTGTCCTGAGATCGCTATAATTCAGTCCCTTGGACTCTCATTAAGTTAGGTGAAGAGACAGCATGTCTTAGTGAATAGAGGCCTGGCCTCTGATTCAGGAAAACCAGGGTTCAAGTCTTACTTCCCCTTCATACTGGTTGTGTAATCAGCAAGGCACCAAACCCGCCTTGGTGTCCTAGGCAGCTCTCCAAAACCATCGGGCGAACATGAGCTGCTGACATGCTGTAGTGTAAGAGATTACCATTCTAGAGTTCCCCATCCCAGCAAAATCACAGTGCTAGGTTAAAAACAAGTAGAATCACTTTTCTGCAGGAGACCCCCTGGACGCCCTGGGACTAATTCTAGGAAGTTTATCATCCTCTGGAGCAGTCCAGAAGCCCTGGGGAGACCAGATGCTGGGCAGTCAGGACAGTCTAGGGGAGTCACAGAGAGTGCCCCCAGGGCAGTAAAATGAAAGTTGTCACTACAGTTTGGCACAATAAGAATCTGGTTCTTACTGTAGGCTTCCCGTGGCCTTGTGAAGTTGGGTTATAAAAGGTACTCAGAATATGTTAACTCAGGGGGCAGCTAGGTGGTGCAGCAAATAGAGCACTGGCCCTGGAGCCATGAGGACCTGAGTTCAAATCCAGCTTCAGACACTTAACACTAGCCGTGTGACCTTGGGCAAGTCACTTAACCCCAATTGCTCCTCTAAAAAAAAAGAGGCCAAAAAAAAACAATATGTTAACTCAGTAGTCCTAGGCAGTCCAGTTAGCCAAGTGCTGTACCTGAGAAAAGAAGAAAGCATTTTAAGTGATCACACATTGCTGTACCTGCTGATCTGGAGTCATCTGCACATTGGACTGTGTACTTCTGATATATTCATTAGGCTGCTGTAATTGGAACTACTTAGAGCCTTGATTCATCTAGCAAATGTTGTTTTCCAGGCACCCTTGACAACAGCAGACACAGCCATCCTCTCTGGAAGCCTCTCCACCCAGAATGGGAATGGAGGAGGTTCCATTAACTTTGCTCTCCGACGAGTGACCTCTGCAAAGGGATGGGGAGAGGTAAGAGTTTTTCATTGGCCAGGCCTTCTTTCTGCCCATCACAGACTGTTTGCTGGGAATTACCTGGGCTCTGTTCAGTGGAGACCTTTTTTTTTTTTTTTTTTTTCAATAGTCTTTTTTTAAAATTTATTTTTTTTTTCTTTCTTTTTTTTTTGGAGGGCAATTGGGGTTAAGTGACTTGCCTAAGGTCACACGGCTAGTTTTTTTGTGTTAAGTGTCTGAGGCCAGATTTGAACTCAGGTCCTCCTGACTCCAGGGCCAGTGCTCTACTCACTGAGCCACCTAGCCGCCCCGAGTGGACACCTTTTTATGCAGTAAAAGTTAACCCCCAGATGGTCTGAGGATAGCCAGGTCAGGCCATTAGCAGATTCTAAGCTCAACGCAAAGACTACAAATACAGCTTAGGTCTGTTGGCCGTACCAAACTTTAATTCTAAAGGAATTTTCTCTATCACCCTGAAACAATACCAAGGTCACAGTTTTAAAAAAAGAAAGAAAGAAAAAAAGAAAATACTAACCTCCAGAAATTGAGCTGTGTAATAATGCACATTTTTTAAAGCAAACATCTAGACACTGATCTTTTTTCCTTATGAAATCTACCAGTCCTTCCTGCTGACCACAGTGGGCAACAGCAGCACCTTGAAAGTCACCCAGGGACTGGCCATGTTCTTGCTGAACTGCCCTGCCACTGGGCTTTCACCCTCCGCCCTTGAGAAGCACCTCCTGCCCCTGTAGGCTCTGCAGATAGTCATGGAGGACAGACAGGACAAAAAGACACACACCAGGGGAGCCCTGGAGAGTGGAGAGCAGGGAAGCTGGGCCAGCAGCAGCTTCTCTGTCTCAGAAGGGAGGTTGCCCCCTTGCCTTGGCTTGTTCTTCCTAAGGCCTTGAAGCCTGCCTTCTTGATTGAGTGCCTAGAAAAGAACCCCGGGTGGGGGAAGAGGGGTATCTGATGGCTGTGAAGGTTGAAGCCCCTGGGGGGCAGAGGAGGGAGCTGTCTGTATGAGACCCTGGTAGCAGCTGTGAGATGAAAACGTCCCTGACTTTTCTCCCTTTCTGTTTAAACAGTTTGAATTTGGAGCCGGAGACCTTCAAGGCCCTTTATTTGGCCTAAAGCTGTTTCGTAACCTTACACCAAGATGGTAAATTTAACATAATGCAATTGTCTGTTTTGTTGCTCCTTGTAGATTTAGAATTGATGGCAAGTTCTCATTCCTGTTGCCTCACATGGTGCCAGGCATACATAGTAGGGACAATAGACATTTATTGAATTGAATTGATTGCAATAAATCAGGGCCCTGTTTTTTATCTGAGATGATTTTTGTTAACCAGGAGAATGTGGTTCTCTATTTTTTGGCCTAAGTTTTGTTCCATAGTACTTTGTGGTTTTTCTAGCCCAGGCCTTAACAGAGAGGCAGCGTTAGGCTGTAGAAAAAGTGATAATGGTCTCAGAATCAGAAGACCTCAATTTGAATCCTCCCTCCTCAGACCCCCAAGACCCATCAGTAAAAGAAGGGTGTCAGGCTGACCCTCTGAGGTCCATTCCAGCTTTCCAGTCTTTCTCTGAGCCTCTGAACTGCCTGCCAAGTCTCCCTTCTTTGTTCTCACTCTTCCATCACTGTTACCACCTCCAGAACCACAGGGGTGATGTCATAAGTTTTCCCATGCAAACTCAGTTTGTAGAAATCAATGCAAAATACCTATACTTTGTGCAGAAATAACATAGAGGAAAACTGGCATGGGTTCTCTTTCAGGTATGAATGTGTTATTTTTATTTATTCCAAAAGTCCTCAAATGTATCCTTGTTCCTTTTTTCAAATGGGAGACTTTCAAACCTTGGGGTGTTAAGGAGAGAAGAAAAAGAAAGAGACAGAGGAGAGGGGGAAGAGAAAGGGAAGAAGGAAAAAGAAAAGAGACAGGAGAAAAGGAAGAGGAAGAGAGGCATGCAGAGAAAGAGATGGAAGAAGAGGTGGACAGAGACAAAAGGGAGGGGGATGAAGTGGAGGGGGGTAGAAATGTCAAAAGAGAGCAAGTTTGCAAGCTCCATGTGCCTGTTTTAATAGCATGAAATACCCCTCTGAAGCCAGAAGGTGGCACAGGTTTTCTCTCTTAAAAATCTAACTTGCAGAGAAATGCCAAAAGAAAACATAGACTTGACTGGGATTCATATTGGAAGTTGGAGTGATGAATGCCACAATTGTCAGTGTCCATTCATTGTGGCCTGAGGCATTACCCACCCCGTCTAGGTCTGAGCTGTGGCTGACAACCCAGCAGGACAGTTGACAAAGAACCTACCCTGCTGGCATTGCCTCCTTCTTCCACCCCCTGGGACCTGTGATGAATGTAGGACTGTTCAGCTCTGGAATCACTGGGAAGAGAGGGTGGTGATAGATACTGTAGCTGATCTCCTCCTGTCACTTCTTCTCCAGCTTTATTACGACCAATTGTGCTCTGCAGTTTTCATCCCGAGGAATCCGGCCCAGCGTGACCACTGTGTTGGCGAGGAACCTGGATAAGAACACCATGGGCTATTTGCAGTGGCGATGGGGCATCCAGTCAGCCATGAACACAAGCATTGTCCGGGACACGAAGACCAGCCACTTCACCGTGGCCTTTCAGGTAAGCTCTAGGGGAGGGCTTGTTGTGCAGGGAACAAAGCAACTACAAGGGCCACCTTACCCAGGCTTCGGTGTGAGGCCCTGGTCACTGTTTCCCGTCTTTTCCTCTTGTTTCCCTTTTTTTAAAGCCTGGCAGCTGTGCCTCGGTGGGAGGATGTTACACAGCTGGGCAGGTCCTATCTGGCCAGCTGGGGTTACACTTGTCCTCCTAGAGCACCTTTTTTGGAGGCTATGAGGTCTTCACTTGATTTCCATTGGTGCATGGAAGAATAGTTCCTCCAAGTAGAATACTACTTAGTGCCCTGGTATTAATTTATGCCCATGTTCTGTTAGAAAAATTCATGGTTTTCAAAGCTTGGAAGGCTTTTCAGCAGCTCAGAGTTGGGGGTTCAGGCCAGACTGGAGGCACATTGCTGAGGGGCTGGCCAGTGATTCACCCCTCTGCAGTGGTCTCCACACAAGGACCCAGTGAGAGAGGCAGCAGAAGTTTTGTCTCCATTATACAGATTAGGAAGCTAACACTCAGAGAAGGGAGGTGACTTGCCTATGGTCATGTACCTTGTAAATTTTGGGCCTGGGATTTGAAGCAGGTCTCCTGTCTCCTCATTCAGAGCTCTTTTTCCTAGAGTGCATTGCTAGAATCTTTATCTTCAGGTCATCAGTCCTGGCAATTGTCACAGCTCCAATATCCTGGGGATCCCAGAACACTCGGATTCAACACATTTTGAACTGCCTGTTGTTTGCAAAGGCCCACAGAGATAGGCCAGAGTGTATGTCACTTGGGAGGCTCACAGTCTAGTAAGGATTCAGACACCAATAAGATTAACATCGTATTTATAGTATTATGTGACATATGTACCAGAGGAGGTTCAAAGGCTTTATGATATCCAATAGGAATGGTCGTTCATCACCATTTGTCGGTGTTGGTTGGCTTCATTGGGGAGGTGATATATGAGTTAGGTTTGATCCATAGAAATTCAGTGGGAAAGGGAAAACCGTTTAGGCATGGGGTCAGTGTGAGCAAAGGTCTGAAGCACAAGTATGTGGGAGGGACAGTGGTCCAAGTCTGGTTGGAACATGGAGTGCCTGGGGGTAAGTTCTATGAATTAAGGCGAGAGAGATGAAGCGGTGCCAGACATCTGGTTTTGCTAAGGAACAGTCTATATGGTCTTAACCCATGTCCTTTCCCACCCTCTCTTTTCAAAGCTTGGAATCCCCCACTCTTTTGCATCCATCAGCTATCAATATAAATTCCAAGATGATGATCAGACGCGTGTGAAGGGTTCTCTCAAGTAAGTCCTGGCCAAGGCATCATTGCTTCCAACAAAGAAGCATGTTGGTTTATCAGGGTATTTTCCGATCATGGTGAGGGGCAGTTGATGTAAGGTATGTTGTTACATGATTTGTCCAGTGGTGCCAGCCGCAGTTGACTCTGCTGGTTAAATGAAGTGGGAAAATGTCAGTTATAACCATTATCTGTGGGTGGAAGAGAAAGTCAGTCATTTCCTCCCCTTCCCCCTCCCCGTAACGAATAAGGAGAACAGCCTCGAAACATCTCTCCTCCTCTCTGGTTTGGTCCTTCTAGGGCAGGTTTCTTTGGGACAGTGGTGGAATACGGAGCAGAGAGGAAGATTTCTAGACACAGTATTTTAGGAGCTACTGTCAGTGTTGGAGTCCCACAGGGTGTCTCTCTCAAAATCAAGTAAGTGAAATCCTGGACAGTCGGTGGGACGCCCCACCCAGCTGGAAGCAAATCTCTAGCTCTAGCCTTTGGTGGGTGGGCAACTGAGTGAAAGCCTTGATCTGAGAGGTGGGACTTAAAATGCCAAGGAGGCAAGCACCTGTGGCCTGTAGTTGTTGGGGTCACACCTCATGGGTTCTCGAAGGAGGGCAGGTGCACAATAAAAGATCTGGACTGGGCCCTGACCCTTCCTCCTGCTGCAGCTCTAAGGCCCTTCCACTGCAAAGAAACCTTCCTCTTGCCTATACCTAGTCGTTCCACATGGTGTGGTCAGCATATGAACAGCCTTCCTCTGCTCTCTCACTTTAATGTTGTTCACACACTGCAGGAATCTTTTAGATAAACTGTCTTGAGCTGATTGTCCATAGGTTCCAACTCCTCTCATCCCCAGGCTCTGATGGCCAGACTCATGTTTGTCCAGCAGATGGCACCAGAGCCCCAAAAGTGTTCACCTTCTAAGCTTTTGGCAAACTGAGATTAAACCTTTTGGCCTTATCCACCTTGTCCTTCCTCAAGCACTCTCCCTCCCTGTGCTGTGAATGACACCAGTTGAATTGGATTTCTCTTTGTTAGAACAGAACCCATACCCCACATTTCCAAGCCTGACCTGCCAAGGCTCTTGCCTTTCCATTGAGACTCAGTTGCTTCACCCTTAAAACCAGCTGGTGCTGATGCCCTTATGGCCATCCATATCTCCAACACAAGTTACCACGTTTGTGGAGCAGGAGGCTTGATGAAGGGTCATTTAGCAGAGAGTTTGGCCCCGAAGCAAACTTATACCATGTAACTGTGTTATACTACTTATCCAGACCCTTTCTGGGAAACTGAGCCTTCTCCTTCTTATTTTGTAGGCTGAACAGGGCCAGCCAGACTTATTTCTTCCCTATTCACTTGACGGATCAGCTCCTTCCCAGCGCTGTCTTCTATGCCACTGTGGGACCTCTTGTTGTCTACTTTGCCATGCACCGACTAGTCATCAGACCATACCTCAGGGCTCAGAAAGAGAAGTGAGTTTCTCCTTTCTCCCTGGGACTGCTTTAGCCTAAGAATGTGCTGCATCTTTAGGACTCTGTGTCCTGAGCTCCCTGAAGGCCTGAGGAATGGGATGAAGAATGGGGAATGGAATCATTGACCCAAAGTTACTACAGAAGTACTAGAGTACTTCCACATTTGATGGATGGAGGGGGAAGCCCAAGGGGACAGGGGCAGTGGTGAAGATAGTGATTTGCTATAAGAAAATAACAGCAGTATATCCAAGTTAGTATACATTACCTTTAACAAAAACTACAATCCTGGGAGCTTTCATAGTGAGATGAATTGCATCTTACGATTCTCTTCCTTTACTGTGATTTAGTCTTTCTGTACTGGTGAGGTTTTGCTAGGTAGGGCCTGCTTTCAGAAGAAAGTTAGGTATCCTCCACATTCCAGTGGAGCAGCTGAGTGGCAGCATCATGAGGTCAAATGAATGGGCTCTCCAGCTGTGCCTCACCAGTGGGCATGATGCCACCTTGACAAGCTCAGGAGAAGCCCCAGAGTTAGTCACGCCATCTCCCAGAGGGTCTGACTTTTTACTCTTCTGGAATACCAAGTGGTTCACATGTGGCCTGTTTTTTTTTGTAAGAGAACTGGAGAAGCAGAGAGAGAGCACAGCCACCGACATCCTGCAGAAGAAACAGGAGGCCGAATCTGCTGTGAGTGCCCTAGGAGCAGGCCACAAGGCAGCATGTACTTTGTCACAGGAGAGCCCTTCCCCTGCCTTGTCATCGTGGGCAGTGGAGAGTCCAACTCAAACTCTTTATAGGACTGTTTTTAATGTTTCGATAATTAGCTTTCCTGTGCTCCACCTCCCGCCCTTGCAAGCGGCCCCTCCTAAATCCTTCCTTATGACAGTTAAAAACTTGTCTGACCAAGTGACTGTATCTGACTGTAGCTCATGGTCTCCCCTGTCCTAAGAAGGAAGATGTACATTTCTTTTCTAGAAGACTCTTCTTGGGGACCAAGACTGACCTTGAGTTAGTCTGTTTGGTTGACCTTTAGTACCATGTTTATCTGTAGTGTTGTGGTCACCACGTACATTTTTCCTGACTCTGCTGTCTTCATCCTGCATCAGTCCCTATGTTTCCTCAGGCTTCTCTGACTTTTTCACATTCATCACATCTTCTCTGTGTCCTTTTA
>CM053596.1:28069355-28101944 GCA_028646575.1 Pseudocheirus occidentalis | reverse complement strand
AAGTCAATTGAAGTTAAATGACTTTCCCAAGGTTATACAGCTAGTGTCTGAAGCTAAATTTGAACTCAGGTCCTCCTGACTCCAGGGCCAGTGATCTATTTACTGGGCTACCTAGTTGCCCCTCAGGAGGGGCTTTAAAGGCCAGAGGATTTTATAGTTGATCCTAAAGGTAACAAGTCTCTGCTGTTCACTGAGTTGGGAGTGACTTAGGCCTTTGCTTTGGAAAAATCACTTTAGCAGCTAAGTGAAGGATGGATTAGAGCAGAGAGAGAGAGAGACTGAGGCACTGAGGCCAACCAGCAGGTAGAGGTGATGACAGGCAGTGAAGGTAAAACCAGGGCGGGGAAGGAGGGAAGAACATGGGTGAGAGTCAGTAGTCAGGGACGACCCCAGAATTGTGAGCCTGAGTGACCATGGGGATGTGGTCCCATAGACAATAATAGAGAGATTCAGAAGGAAAGGTCTGGGGGTTAAGAATAAGTTCTGTACTAAGTTTGAAATGTCTGTGGAACATCTAGTTCAAAATGTCCCAGAGGCAGGCCATACGCAATGTAGGACTGGAGCTCAGAAAGACAAAGACAGGACAGACGTCTGGGAGTTGTCAGCACAGAAAGAACAACTGAGCTCACAGGAGCCAAGGAGGGTACAAAGCAAGACATTCTGGAGCAGACATTCTTCACGTGGAGTCTGTGAATGTTTCTGTGATATTCTGAAAGGTACATTTCAGTATCATTTGCTTCCTTGGTAATCCTCTGTATTTTATTTCACATATTTAAAAAGCAGTATTATGAGAAGGGTACAAAGTTTTCACCAGTGACTGTCACAGGGGCTGTGACAAAAATGGTAAAGAACCTCAGGGATGAAGGACCAGAAGACGGTTCAGGACCAAGCCCCGGGGGACCTCCAGCTTAGCAGTATGAGCTGGATGAAGAGCTGACAAAGGAGGCTGAGGGCGAGAAGTCAGGCAGTGTTACCATTCCAAGACCCCTCTAACAGCCCATTCATTCAATGTGTCATCCATCTAATCCAACCGGTCAGTCAGGTATTCCTTCACAAGAGTCACCACACTGACGTTTGGTCTCTCCCTAACGCAGCCATGCACCAGCATCCCTCAGGAGGAGATGACAGGCCTGGCTCCACCAGGCCAGATGGGATCCATGCCTACAAAGTACATGGAGAATACTACCTTTCCTGAGAAAAGGTGAGAAAAACCCGGGTAGCTCAGGATGAAGTCTGTAGCAGGGGTCTCCAGACTCTCTAGCAGGACAATGGAACACATAGGCGAAAACTGTTTTATCACAAGAAATGCATTAGCTGCAAAAAGAACAAAGCAAGTTACTTCAGAAGTTGTAATTCAGTAACCCTGGTACTGCTATTTCCCAGACTGCACTGACATCACCTTGGAGGTATAGACTAGCTCACATCTCTCTGTACAGGTGATTCCTGGCTCAAAACCACCTCATCTGCCTGGTCATGAAACACCAGGACCATTCTGAGAGCCCCCTGGCTGGCCTCCCTGCCTCAGGTCCTACCCACTCCAGCCTGTTCTGACTTGTCTGAATGGTTTCTCTTAAGCACAGGTCTGATCATGTCACCCCCCACCTACTCCTGTGGCTCCCTAAAACCTCCAGAGTCAAATATAAAATACATTAGCATTCAAATCCCTTCATAACCTGGCCCTGCAACCTCCCTGGCTTCTCATACCTTACTCACTCTGACATACTCTGCAATCCAGTGATACTGGCCACCTGGCTGTGCCTCATACAAGACACTCCACCTCCCAACTGTGGACTTTTTCCAATAGCTGTTCCCCATTCCTCCTATATTAGTCTCCCGGCTTCTTTCAAGTCCCAGCTAAATCCCATCTTCTCTATGAGAAGGAAAGAAGGAAAACAGCGCTTCTTAAGCACCTGTGTGCCAGGCCCTAGGCTCAGCGTGTCATGAACGCCTCCTCCGACCTCACACAGCACACCAGAAGCAGCTGCTATGATTATTACCCTATCTTACAGACAAGGAAAGGAGGCAGAGATGTGGCTTTCCTAGCTTCGAGCTAAGCCTCTGCACACTGCACCCCCAGTTACCTTCCCTAATTCCCTTTAGGCCGGTGCCCTTCCTCTCTGTGTCATCTCTAATCTCTTCCCTCAGACTTGGCTCCTGGAGGGCAGGGACTGTCCTGTACTCTTCTTTGTACCCCAGGGCCACGTACACAGCAGGCACTTTATAAATGCTTCACCACTGACCCCTCCCACAGCCTGAGTGGACCCCTGTCTCCCTCTTCTCCTCCCTCCAATTCATCCCACGCTCCCTGTTGGAATAACCTTTCTATAACACTGTTCTGGACGCGTTATTCGTTTCCCTGTTCCAAACCTCCACAGTCTACTGAATTAATTAAAGGCTAGTCTGCTCCCTCTGCCCTTCGCAGCAGGGCTCCCATCTGTCTTCCCAGCCTAAAAGCCGGCTGCTCTTCTACTAATAGCCTCCCCTCTGGCCAAGCCAAGCTGCCCACTGTTCATTCCACAAATCTGGTTTCCCATCCTTATTCCCTCAGTCTCCTTTACCTGTAACACCTTTGGGCCCTGTTGAAATGATACTTCCCCTTTCTCCTCAGCAAACATGCTCTCTCCCCTCTCTGAACCCAGGCCACAGGCTTCCAGGGATTTATCATACGCCAGGTTCTATCAGTCACATGTGTACCTGTGCACCCTCCCCGTCCCTCACCCCCAGGCCAAACACCAAGAGGGCACAGGCTGTATTTTACTTAACTTTAGATCCCTCAGGACCTAGCACAGTGCCCTGCATATCTACATATACCTTCAACTTACATTTGAGGAATGAATAGTGATAATTCTCCAGATCTTTTGATTACCTGAAGAAAGATGATCTTTGATCAAAGACCGGACTTCCAGTTTCATATCCTTTAGGCTTTTGTCTGGCATCGTGTAGCTAATTGCTTCGATAGTTAGGGCACAGTTGGTGTGGGGAGAATAAAGGTCATAGGCTGGCTGGCCCTGGCTGATGATAAAACCAAATACTTGCACTCGGCCATAAAGACAGGTCATCCGACACTTCCCAGTGAAGGTCAAAGACTAGCAGGGGAAAGAGAAAAGAACAAGAAACTTAAACATTAGAAATTTGGAGACCAACTATCAAATAATTACAAAGTTCTAAAGAACTCACTCATCACTATGTCATCTAAGGAAGGATTAATTTCTAAGCACCAAGAAAATAAGGGTTTGGAAGCAGGAAGGGATTTGGGATAGGCTTAATCTAGAGTCCATGAACTTGAAAATTTTTCTGATAACTGCATTGCAATACAATAGATTTCTTTTGTAATCCTAAATATTCCACTCTATGAATTTAAAAATATCTTCCTGAAAATGGGTACATATGCTTTACCAGAATACCCAAGGGGTTAAGAATCCCTGATCTTATTATTCCCCTCATTACAGAGATGAGAAATGGGACTCAAAAAGTTGCCATGGGAGCCCATTTCCCTTTTCTCTTCTGTCTTTGCCCCCAATTCTAGGCCATCCCAGAATCCATTCTGCCCAGCCAGGGGGCATGAAAGTAATAGGAGATAAAATAGTTCTCAAAAAGCATTTATTAAGGGCTTCCTGTGTACCAAAAACCACCTTCCCCTAGCTGTTGGACTGCTCACAGTTTGGATGAGATGAGGGTCAACAACTCCTTTCCCTCCTAGGAGATAAAAAAAGACTACTGCCACCATCCTACTGCTATCCCTAGAACGGAATTTAATGAGTTCAGCCCCTGTGGGGCTGAGAAAAGGAAATCCCTGATTTTTCTATCTGTAGCCTCAGCATTCAGTTCAGAGCTTAGTAAATGCTTTTAATTCATTGACTCATCCATTCACTGACCAAAGTCACATAGGTGGTGTGGTTTGGTAGCCAAACTAGTCTTCTGTCCCAAATCTTCATACTCTAGATGAGGGATTCTTTCCGCTATATGACCTCCCAGAGAAGGGCGGCCCACTATAATCTCTAGGGCAACGAACGGTTCCTCCTCTTTTCTGTGACATGAATCCTTTCGGAAACCTGGTGAAACCTAGGGACCCCTTTTCAGAAGATTTTAAAATGCACAAAATATAAAGGCATAAAGGAAACTAGTTCTACCAAAGGAATCAAACTTTTTTTTTTAAGGTGACAAACATTGTGTGCTCTAAGACATCATTCCTATTTCACCACCTTCCCCTGCTATGCCTCTAATCTAGTGAAGACTCCATGTCTTTAACTGAGGCCAATCAGGCTGTGGTGAGACACTGACAAAAGCGAGTCTCCAACACACTCTCATCCTATGGGTAAAAGCAACATCCACATGAACGGGGAGTAAAGTTAGCCACTAATAAAAAACATCAACCAGCTAATGTGGGGCTATGCCATTGCCAACACTAAAACTTGTCAAAAGAAGAATGTCTTCAATTTCAGATTATGTATTTGGAACCTGGACATCACAAAACCTTGTTTTAGAAAGGGTCTCTCATTTCTGGAAAATAGCATGGTGTAATATAAAGAGTACTACATTCCAGGTTACACTCCACAGTTGTGTAAGCTTCAACAAACAAGTCCCTTAGCATCCTTGGTCGTTGGCTTCGGACTCTATAAAATGCTTTCATGGGTCCCATCAGACTCAAAATCCATGACCCTTTCATCTCTAGGATCAATCCCTTTCCATTCCAACAATCATTCCCCAAGCAGCGATGCTCAGCTGGGCAGAGGGCTCCAGGTGGAAGTCCTAGCGATGCCATCAATACACCCGGTTTTAAAGGTCAACACTCTCACTCAGATACAGATGGAGCCCAGTAGAGGCGGAGACTAAGTATCAAATTACTAAGATATGATACTAAGTATCAAAACCCACATCCAAACCCAGGCCTTATTCATTTCGCTACAACTTGTATCCCTTCTGTTTTTTGTTTTGTTTGTAAAAGTTCTTCTATTTATGGTAGGTGAAAACATTGTTTCCCACAGCACCCTTTGAGAGCTCCGGGGGCAGGAAAACTCAGTCCCAAGAAATAAACTCAGGTCCTAGAAAGAACGTGGAGATTATCAGTCGCTGGTGGGGAACCTGCGGGCTCGAGGGCACACGTGGCATTCTAGGTCCTTGGGTGCGGCCTTCTGACTTAGGCCAAGTTTTACCGAATAAATCCTGTTTTTAAGGGATTTGTTCAGTTATGTTACCACTAAATTAAAGGGGCGTGGCCTGGAGAATGACAGCTCGGATCAGCCCATCCCTAGTGAGTTTCTGCTTCCCCGGGTGTAAACCGGTTAGGGTGAGCTGGGAGGGAGGCCTGGGGCTTCCCGGAATGCAACAGCTCCAGGCCCCCCCTCCCTTCCCTCTGGGTCAGTCTCTCTTCTGTAAAAGAGGGGGCGGTGCTAGAGGTCTGGGGGAGGGAGCTGTTTCCGTCCCGCCAATCAAAGCCAACTTTCATCCTATAGATATCCATGGGCCCGGCCCAGTTCCCCCCCGCCCCCGCCCCAGCCCCGGGGCTGACCTGCAAGTGGCTCAGCAGCATCAGGAGGCCGGCCTTGGCCCGCACCACAAAGGGCTCGCTGTGGCCCGGCGCCCGGGGCGGCTCCTCGGGCCCATCGGAATCGCCGGCCGCCTCGGGACCGGGCGCGGGAGCCGCGCGCTCCTCCGCATTCCCGTCGTGCACGCGCCTCGTCCGCAGCTCGCGCAGCTGCTGCAGCTGCCTCCATTCCCGCTCCCCGCGCTCGCGCTCGAGCCGCTGCTCCTCGCGCTCGCGCTCGGCGCGCTCCCGCCGCCGCGCCTTCTTCTTCCGCGCCTTCTTCTCCCGGGCGCCCCACTCGGCTCCCACCACCATAGCCTCCGCCGCATCCTCCTCGTCGAGCCAGGCCACGCCGGCCGCCTCCGCCTGCTGCAGCCGCAACCGCAGCCGCCGCTGGCTCCCGACGGCCAAGGAGCGGGCCCGGCGCCGCGCCCGGCGGCCCACGCCCAGCGGGGAGCGGGCCCGGCGGAGCCGCGTCCAACCCAGGCGGCTGGCGCCTTCCTTGCTGTAGACCATCACGTCGGCCATGCCGCGTCCGCCGGCTCCCGCCGCTCCCTTAGCTTGGAACCTCTCGCGAGAAGTGGCGGGGCTCCTTCCTCCCCCGCGCCCGAGGGTGTCATGGGAACGGAAGAGCCGGGGCTCCTGGCCCGTGAGCGCCCTCGCGTGGACCGCCGGTGCGGCGCGTGTGCGGCACAGGCCCCTCTCCTCACTCCCCCCCCTGCCTCCGGATGGGGTCCCCAACCTGGCGCTGGCGCTGGCGCCCACCGCGGCCCCCCGGACTGACGGGCCGAACCAAAGCAGGAGCTCATTTGCATGCCCTTGCTTTGCATACATTTGTCTTTTAGCCCAAGGGAGGAACCCAGGAGACTAGGGGGAGGGGAAGCGGGCGTGGAAAGCGGGAGCCGACCCCGGGTTTGCCCCCCCCCGCTGAAAGCCCTTTGACGACTGCTGGGGCCTTGTGCCCCAAGTCTAACCGCGGCCTTGAAGGCCCAGGTGAAAGACCCCAGGAGAAACTGGGCATAGCGGAACACAGATGGGCATTTAACCACCCAAGTTCACTGGGCCCCGGGGTCCAGCATGTGTCAGGCGACCCAGCCTGCCCCATCTCCCCGGGGCAGAGTCACATCGCACTCCAGATGGAAGGCTGGGCGAAAGACCTGATCGCAAATCCTGCTTCTGGCATTTGACCAGAATTTGACCAACTGCAAGCCTCCCTTTCCCCATCTGCAAACGGGAACAGTGAAAGCACCCAAGGTGGTTGTGAGGGTGAAATAAGGAAAAAGTGCTTTGCACACAATAGGCGCTTAATAAATGCTTATCACCTTTCCCCATCAGCTTTCAGATAACAGGGGTGCTATCTTGTCGAGGAAGCCCTGGAGTTGGAGTCTGGAAGATAGAATTGTTGATGTGAAAGGTTTAGTCACTGACTCGAGATTGAACTGAATTTAGATTTGGGGATAAGAAAAACTAATAAGAAATAAGTAGATGGTTGACATTGGAGAAGGCAGAAACTCAACCTTTGGGGGGTCATGGACCCCTTTGACAGCCTGTTGAAACCTATGGACCGTTTCTTAGAAAAAGGTTTTTAAATGCATAAAATAGAATACATAGAGTTACAAAAGAGAAGTTATATTGAAATACTTCTGAAAACAAATGTCCGCAGACCCAAAGTTAACAAGTGAGGAAATTCAAAGAATTATATAGATTGGGCAGCTAGGTGGCGCAATGATCAGAGTGCTGCGCCTGCAATCAGGAAGATTCATCTCCTTGAGCTCAAATCTAGCCTTTGACACTTGCTAGCTGTGTGACTTTGGGCAAGTCCCTTCAACCTGTTTGCCCTAGTTTCCTGACTGTAAAATGAGCCAGAGAAGGAAAAACAAGCCACTCCAGAATCTTTGCCAAGGAAACCCCAAAGGGGGGTCATGAAGAGTTGGAATAACTGAATAACAGGATAAGCTCTTGAGGGACTTTTGAGGCTAAAACCAACCCCCTTATTTTACAGATGAGAGAGAAGTGAAGTGACTTTCTAAGAGATTTGAACCCCAGCTTTCCCTACTCCAAGTTTACTGTCTTCTCCACAGTAATACACTGCCTCTCTCACTCCAAGAAATGGGGGGGGGGAAGCCCCCTGCGGGCTACGTAGCTAGGTGGTGCAGTGAATAGAGTCAGGAGGACCTGAGTTCAAATCCGACCTCAGACATTTGACACACTAGCTGTGTGACTTTGGGCAAGTCACTTAACCCCAATTGCCCTCTAAAAAAGCAAAAAAAAAAAAATCCCTAGACCTTGGACATCACAAGTCCTTCCCCTATTCCCATCTAAGTGCAATGAAGAGGTACAGAACAAGGGCATTTGTGAGATCTGCCTTAAGAGGATGGTTAGCAAAGGATCTGCCGCTCTAGCTCCAGTACACAGTAGGGTAGACCCCCCAGCTAAATTACACAAATGGCTTCCTTTAGTGCAGCCTTTCAGGGTTTGGCAAAACTCTGGCACAACAAAAACTCCACCACGCCCTTCCTGATCTAAATCCACAATTGTCAAATGAGAGGCAATGGGTGCCACCTGGTTGAGGCAAGGACAATTCATCCCTTCATTTGCCCCAAGAGCACCCCTTAGGTTCCTGTGCAGAACCGCAAGCCAGGAAGTCCAGCTCAAGTATTTTAGCGGCTGGAGTTGGGTTTTGTATATCATATCCAAGAACCGCCCCTTTCCAAAGCATAAAATTGAGGAGGATGAGGGGGGAGCTCCAGATTCTGCCTATTTCAATAGTCCTGAGTTTCCAGGACTAGCACCTCTAACAAAGAGGAAGAGAAGACCTAGATTCTCCATCTGGGCAGCATGTTCCATATGAAATCTCACCTTGTCTACCTGCCTCTTCTCATTTCCTCCCTCATCAGCTGTCAAGAAATGGAAACCCCTTCTGACTTCAGGATGCCTGGGGATCATATCATTGCTGGACTGTTCCCCATCCACAGTGGCCCAGAAGCCAAAGGCAAACCTGAGGTGACCCTGTGTGAGAGGTAAGTGAGGCACCTCATGGAAGCCATCCACAGAGAAGTACCATTCCCTTCCTCAGTGAAATCTACTCAACCTGGAGTTAGCTTGCTAATTCCTTCCTTGCCTCTGGATTTTTGCAGGACCAGGACCTCCCTCTTCTGTACTACCCATTCACACCATTCTCTATCACCAAGGCAGGCTTCCTTTGGGAATCTCTCCCTGGAATGCTCACCCATCCTCATCTGTCTTTTACTCTCTGCCCTTACTCTGTGGATTATTTTGCTCTGGGCTTTTTCTGCTGAATTATAATTAGGCTCCACATTTCAAGTGTCTTTTTGTCTTTCCAATTAGACTCCTCAAGAGAAAAGATCACGTAATGGCTTCTCTTTTAACACTAGGTAGGCAAATGGTGATACAAATCTGAATTTTCCTTTCCTTCCAAAAATGATGCAACATGCAGAATCACAAGTAGAGGGCGCCATAATGCACAGAGCACTGGGCTTGGAGTCGGGAAGCCTGAATTCAAATCCTGATTCAGACACTTAGACTTAGGACCTTGGACAGGTCATTGAACCTGTTTGCCTTGGTTTTCTCCTCTGTAAAATACGCTGTTATAAAATCACCCCTGCCTTCCACAGTTGTTGTGAAAATATAATCAGATATTTGTAAAGCACTCAGCACAGGGCCTACTACATAATAGGTGCTTTAAAAGGGCTTGTTAAGAAATTCAATAGTATACTAGCCATGTGACCTTGGGCAAATCACTTAACCGCATTTGCCCTCGAAAAAGAAAAAAAAAAGAAAAAAATTTCAACAGGGAAAAAGTGCTTGTTTCCTTCCCATAGAATTTTAGAGTGGGGGGGGTTCTCAAGAGTCAGTCACTCCAACCTATACCCCAAAAGGAACCTTCCACTCCAGGCTACCCAATAAGTAGCCATCCAGCTACTGCCTGAAGACATCCATGGACAAGGACCTTGCTTCCTAAGTAGCCCATCATACTCGTGAATAGCTCTAATTAATAAGTTTTTCCTGACATTGAGTGGCCAAATTTGTCTCTTTGCAATACTGCCTGGTATGTACAAGCCAAGTTTATAGAAACAGAATAATAGAGTGACTGGATTTGTAATCTCATTCATCTCTGGACCTCCCAGGTGAGGAAACTTCTTCCATTGATACAAGAGGGCACCTTCTCTGCAACTGATAGTCTCAGAGTGTAAGTCTGGAGCACTGAGAGGTTTGCTGACATGGTCTCATGTGTCAGAGGTGATACTGGAACTGAGGTCTTCCAGACCCCCAAGCTAGTCTTCTCTCTTGCCTCTGCTATCAATAGACTAAATACCCTCACAATAAGATAGTCACTATTACAAGTTACTGAGCGTCCAAAGATAATAGAACAGATCGTGCTGTGAATGGAGAGCTGACCAAAGAGCTGGAGTAAGAACTGAGCTCAAATTCTGCCCCGGATAGTTACTGGTAAGTTACATAGCCTCTCTGAGCCTCAACTTTCTTACCTGTAAAATGGGGTTAATGTCACATCTATATCACAGATCTTCAAGGAAACATTAAGGTCTGAATCAAATGAGACAGTCTCCATAGAACATTTTGCAAACCTTAACTTACTATGTAAATGTTAAATATTCCATAAGATAGAGAGGACTAGAACCCTACCTCAGGAGGAGAGAGAAAGGTGTTGGCCTCTGGTTTGGTGACTCATTGCTGATGACCATCCTTACTGCTCTGGTTCTACCTTTCCCACAGGTCTGACACCTTCAATGGCCATAGCTACCACCTCTTCCAGGCAATGAGGTATGCCATAGAGGAGATAAACAACTCTAGCTCTCTGCTTCCCAATATCACTCTGGGCTACGAACTCTATGATGTATGTTCAAAGTCTGCAAATGTGTATGCCACACTAAGCATTCTCTCCCAGCCCAGAAGCAATCATATCAAGGTTACTGAAAACTTCTTCAGCTATTACCCCAAGGCAGTAGCAGTGATTGGGCCAAGCAGCTCTGAGATGACCTCCCTATCCGCAACCCTACTGGGCACATTCTTGATCCCCCAGGTAAGCTAGAACCTTTGGGTCCTCTGGGCAGACCATTAATGTGGAGCCATTAATGTGTACCAGCCTATTCCTGTATTATTTTTCAGGTTGAACCAATGGCTGTCAGTCATTGGTTTTTGACTGGTGTACACAAATTTCCCCCTTTTCCTTTATATTTCATGACCCCTCAATACCATTGCTTATTCTCCCCTTTAAGAATGAATATTTGATGAATAGGTGACCCTTCTCCTGGATCATGACAGCTCTTCTACACGTCCCCAAACCCCATCCCTTCTCATCTTCTCTAGTAGATTGCCCTCCCTCAAACATTTACCTCTCTGTCCTCATTCCTTCCCTGCTGCCTACAAAAACGCCTGTCTCCCTTCAAAAAGCACTACTGTCTCCTCAAACTACTGTCTTCCATCTCTCCTTTTCTCAGCCAAACTAAGTGGAAGAAAGGTGTCTACACTCATCCCCTCCACTTCCTCTCATTTTTTTCCACTCTTTGCAATTTGAAGGCCAACCTCTTCTCTCAGCTCAAATGACTTTCTTCAGGGTTGCCAATGACTTCTTAACTGCAAAGGCTAAGGGCCTTTTCTTAGTTCTCATCCTTCCTGATCTCTCCCAGTATCTGACACTATTGACCACCTTTTCCTTCTGAATATCTTTCTTCCACATGCACCCCTCTTCTGAGCTTCCATAGTTCTTTCGAGTCTACCACCATCTTGCCAATAACCCAGGTTCCCACCATCAGTGTAACTCAAGGCTGACTTGGCCCAGATAGACAACACTAATTGAATTCATACCTCCCCATCTTTTCTCTGTCTTTTAGAGCCCTTCATAACCTGGCCCCTTCCTATCCCCAGTGACGCCGGCCTCTTTGCTGTTCCTTCCACAAGACAAACCGTCTCTAGGGAATCTTCTCTGGCTGTTCTCCCATGCCTGAAATGCTCTCTCCCCCTGTCCACCTCCTACCCTCTGTGGCTTTCTCCAAGTCTCAAATAAAATTCCACCTTCTACAAGAAGGATTTTCTTATTCTCTTTAATGTTAGAGCCTTTCTTCTGTTGATTAGCTCCAATTCATCCTGTCTCTGTCTTGTTTGTAAACAACTATCACTAGCATGTTGTCTCCTTGACTAAGTTGTGAACTCCTTGGGGTCAGGGCCTGACTCTGCTTTTCTCAATATCCCCACCCTCAGCACCGTACACATAGGTATGTAGCAAACACTTCACAAATGCACGCTGACTTGATGGCCCCACACGTCCCCTTCTTTCTGCTCAGATACTCACTGTCTTTAGTGCAGACCCTCATCGCCTCTGCCTGGACCACTCCACTGTTCATGTGGCTCTCTGCCTCAAACCTTTCCCTGCTCCAGTCCTTTCTACATAAAGCCACCACAGTGATATTTCTAAAGCACAGGTCTGAGCCACGTCATTCCCCTGCTCATAGGGTCATGGAATCCTAGATTTAGAGCTAGAAGAAGCTTTACAAATAAGGAGACTAAAGCTCAGATATGGTAAGTGACTTGCTTAGAGTCACACTGCTCATATGTCTCAGGTAGGATTTGAACTCAGGTCTACCTCTCAGGCCAGAACTCACCACACTGCTTCTCAGTACACTCTAGAGCAATGGTTCTCAACCTTCCTAATGCCTCAACCCTTTAATACAGTTCCTCATGTTGTGATGACCCCCAACCATAAAATTATTTTCGGTGCTACTTCATATGTGTTTTCCAATGGTCTTAGGTGACCCCTGTGAAAGGGTTGTTCTACCCCCAAAGGGGTCACGACCCACAGTTGAGAACTACTGCTCTAGATGTTTCCCATTACCCTTTGGCACAAATGGAGCTTGGCATTTAAAGTACTTTTAAAGTACTAACCTAAGTTCAACCTACCTTTCCAGCCTTATTACACAACACTGCCTTTCATCTATCCTGTGGTTCAGTTGTGGACCTTCTGTGCTTTTGCCCGCCTAGCCTCCATGTCTGGTATATACTGCTTCCTCACGTCTGCTTCTTAGAATCCCTTAAAAGACACATGTGCCCCCTTCTTCTGGAGGCCTTTCCTGATTTCTCCCCTTCCCCTGATTCCGTGTAGTCCCATGTTATATATATTTATGTGTGTGTTGTCTGCCTCCCTCAGTCAATTTGAGAGCAGAAGTTTTGGTGTTTTGGTGTCCCCCAGTGCTTAATCTTCAGTCCTTGATTGACTGAAGCTGCACCCCAGAATTTCTTCCCCACAGATCACCTATGGGGCAACCAGCATGGCGCTCAGTGAGAAGAACGTATACCCCTCGTTGCTGCGCACGATCCCAAATGACAAGCACCAGGTTCTTACAATTGTGATGCTGCTGAAGGAGTTTGGCTGGTCTTGGATCTCAGTGATTAGCAGTAATAATGACTATGGTTTGGAAGGAGTGCAGATGCTGGAGGACCTGGTCCCTGACAACATCTGCATTGCCCACAAAGACACTGTGCCCCTTTCTGCCCAAGCTAATGACAGCACAATGCAGGAGATGATGCTGTCCCTCACAACTTCCGGAGCCAAGGTGGTAGTCGTCTTTGCTACTAGAAACGTGGCCCGCATCTTCTTTGAGGCAGCAGTGCAGGGAAATGTGATTGACAAAGTGTGGATAGCCACAGAGGACTGGTCCATCTCCACTCACGTCACACAGGTGCCTGGCATTTCAAGGATTGGGACAGTGATTGGGATAGCTATCCCACAGAGACAAGTCCTTGGAATGAAGGAGTTTGAAGAGGCCTACATCCAGGCTAAGAAGACCTCAGAGCCATCAACTGATCCTGCCCAGGATGGGGACAATCAGATTTGCAATCAGCATCTGGTTTTCCCAACAGATATCAATACTGAAATAAGTATATTTTCCATGAATGCAGCCTACAATGTGTATGCTGCTGTGTATTCTGTGGCCCACGGTCTGCACCAGCTCCTGGGCTGCCCCTCAGGAATCTGCAGCACAGGCAAGATCTATCCTTGGCAGGTGAGAGGGGGGATCTTGGGCTCCACTAAGCGCTGCTCTGGAAGGATGATTCTCCAGGCATCCTGTGGTACCCAAGGGACTCATGTCATTGCTCTGAGAGCTCAGATACAGCTAGATCAGAGTAGACTTCTCTACATTCTCAGCGTGGGAAGGGAATGGGAAAGCCAGGAAATCAAAGGCAAGTCACCTGAGGAAAATTCTCATCTCCCCACATTTTCCCATTCTCCTCCCTGTCATGCCCCTGGATTCCTGAACGTGAAATTCAGAGGTAAAAACTCAACAAGGGAACCCTCTACCATATCCCATCTCAATTAGGAAGGGGAAGAGATCCCATGGAAGAAGCTATCTATCTCTAAATAACCCAGACCTGGGTGGGCTCAACACTTTCTAATAAAGTAGATTCCCACCTTGATGCTTTTATTTCCCCTCACTCTCAATGAAGGGGGCAGTCAGGTTAAGTGACTTGGCCAGGGTCACACAGATAATAAGTGTCTGAGGTCACATTTGAACCCAGGTCCTGACTCCATGGCCAGTGCTCTACCCACTGTGCCGGCTAGCTGCCCCATTTCCTCTCTTTTAAATCTCATGTTCTTTGGCTTCACTCAGGTTGGGTACTCAAGGGAGGCTCTGTACAGTTTATGGTTGGAGTACATGGTTGCTATATGTTGTAGCTGCTGGAGGAGGTCAAGAAGGTGAATTTCACGCTACATGGAAACCCTGTGTTCTTTTATGAAAATGGAGATCCGTCCAATGGATATGACATTATTACATGGGACTGGAAGGGCACTAATTGGACCTTCAAAATCATTGGAGCTTCCACCTGTTTCCCAGATCGCTTGGAAATAGATGAGACTAAAATCCCCTGGCACGAAGGGAAAAAACAGGTAACAAGCTACCTCTGGGAATCACAGTGTTATAGTCACTCTCTGATAAGGCAATCTACTGCCCAGGGCTTAGGGATAATGGGGGATGTCGGACTGGGATAGTCTCCACAAAGCATGCCAGACTCTGCAGTTTCTGAGGACGTAACTCTTTATCTATGTCTACTAGGAAAATCCAAAGGGAGATTATCCAGGAAGCAAGTCCTGCAATGTCGAGGTTCTGACATCTGTCCCTCTTCCTAGCTTCCTGAGCCTTTCTACAGTATTGCCTTTTAAGGTCCTTCCTGCTCATCCCCCTCCTTTGGCTACGGCCCCCTCCAGTCTGAACTTGGGATGCCTGTGGTTTTATCCAGGTGCCTCGGTCAGTGTGCTCTGAGGATTGTCCAGCCGGAGAAGTACGGAGGATTGTGGGACAGCAACATTGCTGCTTTGAATGTGTGCCCTGTCAAGCTGGGACCTTCCTCAACAGCAGTAGTAAGTGGCCACCCTTCCTGAGGCCTCCCTGCTTCCTCGCAGCTCCCTCCAACCCCCCCTCACTCAAGAGCAACATCCGAGTCTTAGCAGACTTTTATGGCATCTTGTATAATAACCAGTCATTTATATGGCACTTCAAAGTTTGCAAAGCAGTTATTCTCATCAGAAAAGGACAAACAGAGGCTCCAGGGTCATTTCACAATTAGGTTATATGCAGAAATACAGAAGTTAGGAAGACCTGGGCTCAAATTCTGCCTCCAACTCATAACTATGTGACCCTGGGCAAGTCACTTAATCCCAATTCAGTGTCTGTAAATTTGTAAAATGAGGATAAAAAGAAGTACCTACCTCACCAAGCTCTTTTAAGGATCAAATGAAATAATATTCGTACAGTGCTTTGTGGGCACTAGGTGGCACCATGGTGCATAGAACACTGGGCCTGGAGTCAAGAAGACTCATCTTCCTGAGTTCAAATGTGGCCTCAGATACTTCCTAGCTGTGTGACCCTGGACAAGTCACTTAACCTCATTTGCCTCAGTTTCCTCATCTGTAAAATGAGCTGGAGAAGGAAATGGCAAATCTCTCTGGTATCTCTGCCAAAAAAACTCCAAATGTGGTCACTGAGAGTCAGACATGACTGAAAAACAAAAGTGCTTTATAAAACTTATGGTATTAGATAAATGTGAATTACTATCTCATTAGACAGCTTCCCTATGCTTAGTATCCATAATGGGGCAAAAATTGTTTTCAGATTAGATCAAAATGAAGGGTGGAAAGACACCACGGTGAGTACCAGGAAGTCTTTAGAGGTGAGTACCAGGAAGTCTTTAGACCCAAGCTCCTCCCGTAGCTTCTGTCTCACCACCTACCTATAGGTTATAGCCTACTCCCACCACCTCATTAAAACTGACTTCCCTTACCCATGGCTTCATAGAGGCCTATACGTGGGCTCTGTTTGCAGAGCTGGTACAGTCTGATGATGCCGTACTTGTCAGGTCCTTCTTTGACTTCCTCTGCCAAGGTACAAATAATCGAATCTTTCCAGAGGGCAAATCTGTGGCAGACCCACACTATCCAGCGGGGATTTATATAGTAGATCATGGCCAAAGGCAGTCCATCAGTCACTCAATATGCATTTATTAAATGTTTACTATGTCACACAATGTGCTAATCCTAGTGACTAGTCAAAGCAACTTATTCTTCCTAGTCTGGTCTTAGGTTGGAGTTTCCATATCCATTCCTCAGAATATTCTTGCTCTATATTCCTTTCTGCTCTTAAAAACCCCAAAACAGAGAAATAACTGAGCCCTAAGTCAGGAAGGTGAGTTTGGTTAATGGAAATACTGGAGGGAAAGTAGAAATCATCTTCCTCTTCAAAGTGGTAGAAGCCATAAAATGTAGCTGTTCAGCTGAGAGAAGGGGCTACAAGGGGCCATCATAGGGAAGAGTCTACTGTCCTCTATGTGAGCTACAAGGACAATGGATAACCCCAGGGTTGTTGTAGTACCCAAAGAATGTAGAGCCTAGAGAAGGGCCCCCAGCATATGCATGTATGGAGCTCTATGAAGGATTTACTGCAGGTCATGGAAGAGAAATCTCTTGGACAAGATGTGGAGATGCAGGTGACTTAATCCTCACTCAGACCTTATGCCGAAGTATTACAAGCTAGAACCCTGTGTCTCTGTCCCCTAGTCTGGCCAGTGCTTTGCATATAGCTAGTGAACTTTGCTGCTCTCCTCGGCTTGGATGACAGTATCTCTGCTCAGGTTTCTTCTCCCCTTCTTTACAGACCCGTTTCTTTGCCAGCAGTGTGAGAAAGAAGAATGGTCCCCAAAAGGCAGCCACACATGCTTCAACCGCACCATCGAGTTCCTCCCCTGGCACCATCCAGTCTCCTTGGTGCTCATGGGTGCTAACACACTGCTGTTACTCCTGTTGGCAGGGGTGGCCAGCCTGTTTGTCCGGCACCTGGACACCCCTGTGGTGAGATCGGCCGGGGGCAGGATGTGCTTCCTCATGCTGGGCTCCCTGGCAGGTGCCAGCTTCAGCCCCTATTGCTTCCTTGGGGAGCCAAGGCCAGTCACCTGCCTGCTGCGGCAGGCTCCATTTATCCTGGGCTTTACCATTTTCCTCTCTTGCTTGACCATCCGCTCCTTCCAGCTGGTTGTCATTTTCAAGTTGTCAGCCAAGATGCCCACCCTCTACTATTCCTGGGTGCAGAACCATGGGCCTAAGATCTTTGTGGTGCTGAGCTCAACTCTCCAGCTTCTCATATGCATTGTGTGGCTGGTGGCTTGGACCCCCCAGCCCACCAAGGAGTATAAGCGGTTTCCAGAGCTGGTGATGCTGGAGTGTTCCCAGGGGCACTCTCCAGGTTATTTGCTGAGCATTCTCTACACCTGGCTACTCTCAGTTAGCTGTTTCACCTGTAGCTATGTGGGCAAGGACCTGCCTGAGAACTACAACGAGGCCAAATGCATCACCTTCAGCCTCTTCCTCTACTTTATTTCCTGGATTGGCCTCTCCACCACTTCCACTATCTACTGTGGCAAATACCTGCCAGCCATCAATGCACTGGTCATCCTGAGCAGCCTCAGTGGTGTTTTCAGTGGCTACTTCCTCCCCAAATGCTATGTCATCCTCTACCGCCCAGACCTCAACACCACTGAGTATTTCCAGGCCTCTATCCAAGACTACACACAGCGCTGCAGCTCCCCCTGAGTCTCTCAGTTTGGGAGAGGAAGGAAGGGGGATGGGTGGATGGATGGGTGGATGGATGGATGGATGGATGGATGGATGGATGGAATGAAGGATGGGTGGATGGATGGATGGATGGATGGATGGGTGGACTGAAGGATGGGTGGATAGGGTGGGGCTAGGTAGGGTTGGGGAATAAGATGAAAAATTGAAAAGTCTCTACAGGACATACTTTTCTTTCCTGTGATTTGGTAGCTACAGTTGTAGAATCAGAGTTAGAAAGGACCTCAAAGGCTAGTCTGAACTACAGCTAACCAGGAATCCTCCCCACAACAGCCAATGGAGTCAGAAGGAAGCTCAGAAGCTATGAAGTCAAATCCACATATAACCAAGAATTGTCTCCTCAACAACCCATCATTTCTGTCTCTATTTGAAGACATCCAGTGACATGGAACTCACTAACTCCAGAGGCAACCCATTCAAATTCTGAATAGCTTTAATCCTTTGGAAGTTTATCCTAACTTTAAGTCTAAATCTGCCTATCAACTTCCACCCATTTTAGGATTTAGAGCTGAAAGTGGTCTGGCAGCTTATGTTTGGAAAGTGATATTGAGTTAACAAAAGGGCTGATAGAAGTGGAATATTTGAGGTCGTCTAGTAGAATGTCATCATTTTTACAAATGAGTAAACTGAGGCCCAGAGAATTACTTTCCCAAGATTACATAGGTACTAAATGGCAGAGTAGGGAGTCAAACCCTGATTCTCTGGTCTTCCTGGTCCGGACTTTAATACTCTTTAAGTAACAGGATCTAAAACCAGGAAGAATTTTAGAAATTCCCTAATCCAAATTCTTCATTTTATAGAGGAGAAAGCCGAGGGAGAAAGGAAAAATGACTTATCCAAAATCACACAAGTAGTAAGTGACAGAGACTCCATCTCCAAACAAACACCTATAACCGCTAAACTTCCTTAAGTCTCTTTACCAGAAACAATAAAATGGAAACGTCATTCACAGGCTAATAGATCTGGTGTGGTGGTGGAAAGACAGGTTTGGGGTCAGGATCTAGGTCCAAAATCTAATTCTGCCACTTGGCACCTGTGTGACCTTGGGCAAATGACTTTCCTCTGCAGTGAAATGGCTTCTGAGGGTCACCTGGCCCCTCATTTTGCAGAGGTAGCACAGGTTCACCAGGGAAATAAGCTGCACGCGTCCCTGCATCAGAGCCAAGGCTCCGTCTAGGTCTTCTGAATCCGAACCCAGGCCTCGCTGCTCCCGGCTGCTAGTGGCCTGGTGTGGGGCGAAGGGGGCGGAGAGCAGACATCCCGGGCTGGAGGGTCAGGAAAGCTTTCACCCCGGGGCTTGGAACGAAGTGACTAAAAGAGAATCTGGTCCGGCCCCGTCATTTTACAGACCGGGAAACTGAGGCCAGGCGAGAGGTCGGCTAGTCCCACCGAGATCTGCTCTTACAGGGAGGAAGCTGAGGCCCAGAGAAGTGACGCAGTGCCCCGGCTAGGGAGAAGCCGGGCCGGGCTTCTCGGGCACCGACCCTGGGCACGGAGACACCTTCCTTGCTCCCCAAGGAAAAAGGCCAGGCCTAGCCCAAGGACGGGACAAGCCCAGGACTCTAAAAAGAACAGGACTACGACTCGGCTTTCGGCTTCCAGTGAAGCCCTGCCCCTGCCGAGGAGGGGCTGACCCGGCGACCCCGGGGCGGTCCCGCAGCGAACCAGGCGCGCGGAGCGGGGCCAGCCTCCGCTTGGGGGGCGGGACCGAGCTCGCAGTTCAGCCGTTGCCTAGGCAACGGGGGAGGCGGGGAGGTGGAGCGCTCACCTCGCGCGATCCCATTGGTCGCTTCTGAGACCCTCTGAGTGGCTGAGTAGTCGAGCAACATCCGGTCGCTCCCTCTTAAGGGGACCACCCCCGCCTTCCACCACAACCCCCTGCGGCTTCTCATTGGCGTCCGGCGACCAGTTCCGTTCTGACCCCCAGGCCGCGCATCGCCTCGCCCCCGTCTCGCGCGCCCTAACGTCACGTCCGGTGGCGGTTCTCGGCTTCACTCGAAGCAGCTGCGCACGGCTCGGTCTGGCAGTTCGGTGGGAGCTTGGCAGGCGCAGGGGAGTTTCCGGAGCGGGCCCGGCTCGGGGCAGGTGAGGCCGCGGGGCATGCTCTCGGGGAGGGGCGGAGAGAGGCGCGGGGGCGCGCCACCCGGGAGTGTGGAGCGGGCCGGGGGGCGCAGAGGGGCCGGGGCCGGGCACCGGGACTGGGCCGGACGGGCTCTCGCGCCCTCGCCCGTTAACCGCGCTCAGGGACTGGACCCTGTTAGTTAGACCGGACCTCACGGCCGGACTCTCCGCTAAACGTGTCCAGTTAACGGAATTCGCCATTGACAATAAGCCACTTGCCGTGTTCCTCCTTGACCCGGGCTGGCCCCCCACGAACTGCTCCGCTCCCCTGGACCCCAATAGTTGTGCCCCCCACTAACTCTGCGCCTCCCCGCGGGTCACTCCATTAACTGCCCCAGTGCCTTTATAGTTGTGCTGCCCACGAACTGCTCCCCTCCTTCTAGGCCCCAGGGGCTGTGCTCTTTGACTTCCCTCTGATCCTTTCTCTCCATCGCTCTCTTCCCTGCTGATTACAAACATGCCTATGTCTTCCTCCCGCTCAAAAAGACCCTCCCTTGATCCGTTCTCTTAAAGGTGGTTGGAGGAGAGAGTTCTTGGCAAAGATACTGGAGGGGTTTGCCATTTCCTTCCCTAGTTCATTTTACAGGTGAGGAAACTGAGGCAAACAGGATGAAGTGACTTGCCCAGGGTCACAAAGTAAGTGTCTCAGTTCCTATTTGAACTCAGGTCTGTGGGCTATTTGAACTCCAAGCCAAGAGCACTATCCACTGAGCCCCCTGATCCCCTGACCCACTCACTATCATCCCCTCTCTCCTCCCTTCCATGGCTAAAGGCTTGAAAATGCTTTCAGAAGTCAGTTCTCCCCTCAGCTGGCTGCAGAATGGTTCCCAGTCTCATCAGACCCTCTTAATCACCAAATCCAGTGGCCTTTTCTCATGCCCCCCTAACTTTTTTGCAGCTGTTGATCACACTCTCCTTGATTCCATTTTCTTTGTGGGGTTTCATGACATTGGTCTCTTGTTCCCCTCCTGCCTATCAGACTGCTCCTCAGTCTGCTGTCCTGGATCTTCATGCAGGTCACAGCAGCTAACAGTGGGTTTCCTTCAAGTCTGTGTCCTTTATCTTCCTCTCCCCTCCCTGTCTACCAGAGGGTCAGCAAACTTGCAGCCACCCACCAAGTGCCTGTTTTTGTACAGTGCTCCGTCTAAGAATGGTTTTTACATTGTTAAATAAATAAAGCTTTATTTTTAAAATGTAAAAAACCATTCTTAGCTTGTAAGCCTTACCAAAATAGTCAGTAGCCACCCCATGCTCTATACTATATCCTTTGGTAATCTCATTAGGTCCTATGAATTTGAGTTATTATTTATATGCTAATGATACCCAGATCCCTAGCCTCTCCTGACATCTCTCCCATCCCCAGCTGGCTATTGGACACCTCAGACTAGATGTCTTATAGAGATCTTAGATACAATGTGTCTAAAACTGAACCCATGATCTTTTTCCCCAAAAAGGAAACTTCTTACTTTTCCTTTTACTGTCAAGGGCACCATCATCTTTCTGGTTACCCAAGCTCAAAACCAAGATATCAACTGCCTACGTGCTCTCTTCTCAGAACTCCACATCCAATCTGTTGCAAAGTCCTTTTGCTTATATCTTTTTTTTTTTAACGTCTTTCAGATATGTCTCCTTCTAAACCTGGACTATTGCAAAAGCCTGCTGAATGGTTTTCCTGCCTCAAGTCTTTTCCTACTTAGTCTACCTTTAAAATTGGTCTTCTGTAAAACATCACAGGTCTAACAATGTCAGTCCTGTATTCAGTAAACTCCAGCATCTTCCTGTCACCTTTAGGATCAGCCCTTTCTACCTTTCCAGTCTTCTTACACCTTAACTCCTCCCCATCTCTTTGACCTAGTGATACTGGCTGGCCTCTCTGCTGTCCTTCAAACATAACACTCCCATTTCCCAACTCGGCATTCTCCCTTCTTTCCTCTGACTTCTGCCCTCTCTCTCTCTTCTTGTAAGTCCTGTTTTCTATAAGAAGCTTTTCCCAGTCCCTCTTAATGTTAATGTCCTTTCTCTGTGAATCATCTCCAAATTATTCTGTCCATCTAGTTTGTGCATAGATGTTTGCATGTTGTCTCCCCCGCTAGACAGTGAGCTGCTTGCCTTTCCTGTTGTCCTCAGTGCAGAGTACCAGGCACATAGTAGACACTTTAAAAATGCTTGTTGATTGACTCACCGTTAGCTATATTCTACTAACTGTCATTCACATGAAGTGAGCCCCTTGCCATGCTTTTCCATTAGTTGACCACGACTCACTAGCTGGTTGTACTCCCATTACCATGTTCAGCTAACCATAATCCCTCTTTTTATAAGGTTTTATTGATGTCTGCTTTCAGTTTTCCATTTCTCTCCCAACCTTCCCAGACAGCCATTCCATTTAACAGGTAATATTTTTTAAAGATGAGAAAAAGAAGAGGGAAAAAAAATCAGCTCAACTGATCAGTACTTTGAAAAGGTCCAAAATGTGTCCAGTGAGTAACACCTGCAGACCCCCCACCTCCACACAGGGGTAGGTTTGAGGCATCCTCTCTGATCTCTTCTTTCAAGTCAGACTTGAGCTTTATAATTTTGTTACATTAATAAGTTTTTGATTTTTTTTATATCAGTTTTCCCCAGTGTTCCTTCCCACCACCACCCCAGCTATTCCATACAACAAATATTTTAAGACAAAAAAAAATCAGCCTAGTTTATTGACATATATGCAGCACCTGTGTACCCACAACCTCTGAAAGGGTGGGTTGGAGATGTCTTCTCTTAGCTCTTTGTTTGAGACCTGCTGGATCTTTGTAATTTTGTTAACAGTTACTTTTGATTTTTTTTTTCGACTTGTGGTTTTTTTGTTGACATTGTATAGGTCAGCAGTTCTCAACCTGTGGCTTATGTTCAATTTGTAACAATGAAAATACATTGTGCATATCAGATATTTACATTACAATTCATAACTAGCAAAATTACAGTTATGAAGTAGCCACGAAAGTAGTTTTATGGTTGGGGGTCACTACAACATGAGGAACTGTATTAAAGGGTCGCAGCATTTGGAAGGTTGAAAACCACTGGCATATATTGTCTTCTTGTCTCTGCTTACCTTATTCTGAATCAGTTAATGTCAATCTTCCCAGATTTCTCTGTATTTATATGCATCATTTCTTCCAGCACATTCCATTACATATTCCTTTACATATTCCATTACATACCACAGTTTGTTTAGCCAAACCTGACTCAGTGGGCCTCTACTTTGTTTTTAATTTTTAGATATCATAAAAGGTGCTGCTGTAAAAATTGTGGCATATAAAGGGACTTTATTCCTCTCAGTGGCTTCCTTGGCATATATAAGCCCACTAAGGAAGTCTCTGGGTCAAAGGCTATGGATATTTTAATCACTTTATTTGCGTAATTCCAAGTTGCTTTTTAAAATGGTTGTACCATTTCACAACTCCGCCAGCTATATATTGGTGAAACTTAGCGTTGTTTGATTTGCATTTCTCTTATGATTAGTGATTTGAAGCATTCCTTTGAGTGGTTGTGAATACTTTGTGGTTCTTCTTTTGAAGACTGTTTGTTTATATTCTTTGACCATTATCTATTGGGGAACATCTGATAGTCTTAAGTGTATTCGTTAATTGTTTATATATCTTGGACACCAAACCCTTATTAAAGAAATTGGATATCAGGCCTTTTTTTTTTTTCCTTCCTAACCGTGCTTCTTATGAGCTGTTTTCCTGGCTAGCTGTGCTCTCCACTAGTCACACCTTTACCTTCAGCCTCCTCCGCCAGTCCCAGTCCCATTGGAAGTGTCCTTTAGCCGTATAGCCTATTATTTTGCTGCTCTGATGTGCCAGGCTCAGCTTAGTAGCACCTCCCCACCCCCACCCCCACCCCAGCAGTGCCTCTTTCCTTGGGGATGGGGACTTTATTTTCATCTTTGTAGCTCTAGCACCTTGCCCACAGTATACACCTACACATCTCCTGAGGCCTCTGGTGGGTATTTGTGAACTAAAAGGCAGTCCCTCAAAGGTTCTAGTGAAAAGGGTTCTAAATGTAGAATCCAAGAATCTTGAGTTCAAATTCTAGTCCTGAGTGGCTCTGTGACTTTAAGCACACCCATTATGTTGTGACCCCCTAGTATACTCAGTATCTGTTAAGTGTAGGGAGCTGTCCTCAGCCCTGTCTCATGACGCTCTGACAGGGCTATCCCTCCTGCTTTTCCTCTCTGCAGATGATGGATGGCTCTTTTGTCCAGCACAGTGTGCGGGTGCTGCAGGAGCTCAACAAACAGCGGGAGAAGGGGCAGTACTGTGACGCCACCCTGGACGTGGGTGGCCTTGTGTTCAAGGCCCACTGGAGTGTTCTGGCCTGCTGCAGCCACTTCTTCCAAAGCCTCTATGGGGACGGCACAGTGGGCAGCGTCAGCCTCCCTGCTGGCTTTGCGGAAATCTTTGGCCTCTTGCTGGACTTCTTCTACACTGGCCACCTCGCCCTCACCACAGGAAACCTGGATAAGGTGCTCCTGGCAGCGAGGGAGCTTCGAATACCTGAGGTTGTGGAGTTATGCCATAGCTTCAAGGCACAGGACTTGGTGGGGCAGGAGCTGGCCAGCCTAGAGACATCCATTCCTGAGGATGTGAATGGCGACCTCAAGCGGCCACCTGACTCTGAAGAGGAAGAAGCGGCCAGGCCTTTCTACATGGGCATTAGTGCTCAGCAGCCCTGCTTTTCCCAGAGCCCTCCCAGGGCCAAACCAAGTCCCCCTAGACAGAGAGAGAGCCCCTTCTTTCCCCACGAGAGACTCCAGCAAGCTCTGAAGCCCAGCACCCCAACCAGTACTGGGGACAAGGACCCTCGAGCCTGTAAAGACCCCCAGAGCCCCTTGAAGGCAGGAGGGGTCCTGCTGCAGACTGGTAGTAATGAGGTGCTGTCCAAGGGTACTGGGGTGGTACCCCCAGGGGATAAAAGAGGGAGGGAGATGTTGGGTACACAAGGGGCCAAGTCCTTTCATTACTTGGGGTTGGAACAGCAGGCCTTGCCCAAACTTGGAAACCTGTACTGAGAACCTTCCCCAGCCTGCCCTAATACTCTGCTGAATCAGGGTTGTAGGGGAGAGACCTGGAAGGAGCCTCAGAGGCCTAGTTCAGCTTCCTCATTTTACAGATGAGACAGGTCCAGAGTCACACAGATAAACAGAATTAGGATTCAGACTCAGGGCTTTTGACTCCCAAGTCGAGGCTCGGCACTAATTGCCCAGCTTCCAAAAGAGAAGGTGACTCAAGTGTATTGAGCAGCAGCAGGCCTCCAGGGGACGAACCCCATCAGAAGTGGGGAAGCAGGCTTTCTAGCCACCTGGGCAGAGACACCTTCCCCCAGGCCAGCAAGGGAGTAGCTACTGAGTTGGGGGTCCCTCTGGCAGGGCACCTGGTTAGCAAGAGGCCCCCTTGGAATGGGACTGCCTGGCAGGCACAGCCCCTCAGCCCCCCCAGGACCCTTGTAAGTCTCATTTGGTGACACCACCTCCTTGCGCTGCCTATTCTGCCGTAGTGGGAAGTGGTGGTCCAGATTGAGGATGATGCAGATGAAGAGGACATTTCTGAAACAGAGACTATGCTGACCACAAGGAAGTCAGATATAGCCCCAAAGCCTGGTGCTCTGGAGCCGTCTCTGAGCCTGGGGCCCTCAGTCGCCAAGCCCCCCCGGAACAGAAAACGTAGAGCTGTGCCGGTTGAGTGCCCCACATGTCATAAAAAGTTCCTCAGCAAATATTATCTAAAAGTTCATAACAGGTAAAGATTTTTTTTTTAATTCCCCTTCCGCATCCCTGCCCATTTTGACAAGGTCCATCACACCTTCCTTCCTTCCTTCCTATCATTTCTGCATGTTGGCCACAGTCTTGAGGGAGCCCAGCTACAGGCACCAGCAGATGGGCTTTTCATGTCCTCTAGCCCAGCCTGTTCTCAGAAGGATCTTTTAATTATCATAGGATGCCCAGAGCAGACCCTGGAAAAGGATGCAACCCAGAGTGTGACTGTGTCATTGGAGATTGGGACTTCGGGGCTGTTGTCAGGCTGAGGTGTTCCAGAGCATCACTGAGAGCTTAGCACCTCCAGTCTGTTTTTAAAGTGTTTCCATCCAAAAGCATAACTTTACTACATGTTTGCAAAACCAGAAACCCTTTAGCTGTTTCTGGGATGTGATGAGATCCTCATAAAAGTTTTCCTCCTAGTCAGAGCTTTGTATCACCCTGACTCCTTAAAAGATCTTTGGAGTTTTTGTGTCCTTTTTGGGATGAGGTTTATGTCACCATCCTCTTGAAAGTACCATTGTAGTTTCTAAAAGAAAATGGTGTTGGAGATTTCTGCAGTAGCCTTTGCTTGATGATCGAATCATACTTTAGAACTGGTCCATTTCCAGGGCCCCCCGGTAGCATCTTGTCCAGCATTCACTCTTACACTACAGCAGCACCTTCCATTTTCAGACACAGGCTGCCAGGAGAAAGCGGACATCCTGCTTTGAGCTAAATTCCTTCTCTCTGGCGAGCCCTATGCTGGGGGAGTGGCACATGAGCACTTTGGTGGGCATCATTCTCCAGCAGCACGCAGTGGACCTGGTCTAGGTGGACAGTGGCAGGCTCAGGCTGGTACTCAGATCACTCTGCCCAGGGCTGAGAGCAGTGGTTTTGAAAGGCTCATAGTCAAGGATTCTTAACTTGGGTTCCATGGATTGGTCCATGAACAAAGATGGGAGGGAAATGACATCTTCATTTTCATCAGCCTTCGAAATTTAGCGTTTCCTTCAGACATGCTGAGAAGGGGTCCATAGGCTGGAGCAGTCTACCCAAGGTGTCCATAACACAAAAACAGCTAACTCCTGGGGGAGCTGGGGCTGCTGTCACCCTGCCAGTTCACAGGGGACCAGTATCTTTTGAGGAAGAGAAGTTTCACAGTTACAGAGGGATTCCTTAGTCAAGCTTTCATGAGAACAGCCAAGTTTGAGTACATGCCCTTCTCCAGGATCCCATAGGAAGGGCAAAGGGACAGCCTCATACCTGAAACTGGAAGAGGAGGGGTTTACTATTGACTTTAAATGCCTTCTGTTTTTCAAAGTAGACTTCTGTAAGTGATTGCATAGGCCTGAATATGGATATTACATAGAAAAAGATGAATAAGTAGGATGACAAAGTAAATCTTAAGTAATGGTCATCATGTATGATAGAAAGTGACTCTCCATTTCAGAACTCTCAACATCCTGAGCTTTGTGCATGGTCCTCCTGGCATCAGGGCAGGAGGAGGGAGGAACCCTGCTGGCAGAGAAGAGGAAGCAGCTCCCTTGAGTTGGTTTTCCTACTGCAAGCTAGGAAGTCTTTTTCTTAGGACAAGAAATGTTAAGCTATTTTGTGTCCTAGATCCCTTTGGCAGTGTTCTGTGGGACCAGAGATCCCCTTCTTAAAATAATGTTTTTAAATACATAAGACCAGAAATACAGAGGATTAAACCAAGGAAACCCATAATATTGAAATTCACTTATCAAAATATTTTTAAAAACAAATTCATGGGCCACAGATTAAGAACCCTTGTCTTAGTGTCATTTCTTAAAACTTTGTGCACAGGGCTGTACCCTCAGTAACCTGTGGGCTTCCTTCCCCTTTTAGCATGTCTGAGATACTAGGAATTATGCCCTTATCTCCCAAGTAAAAGATGTGTCAAATGTCGTACATTCCCCCCAAATACACTGCAGTGAAATCGCCTCTGTGGACAGCACCTGAGCAGACGCATGGAGAAGTGGAGGTGGGCTAAGCTGGCCTAATCAGCCCGACTCTCCTTCAGCACCCTGGTGACTTCTTGTCATTTACAGAGGTCTGCTCGGGGCTTTTTTTCAGCTCCATTCCAAGAAAGCTTGCTCAGCTAGTCAGGTGCTAAACATGACCTCTCAACATCCTAGGCTTTGTGCATGGTCCTCCTGGCATCAGGGCAGGGTAGGAGGGGTTTGGCTCTCTCCCCTCATTAGATTAATGTCCTCATCTTGGGACCCTAGCAGGTCTTGTCCTGATCCAGCTATCCTGAAAGGCTGGGCCCTGACACCCTTGGTAGGTGTCCGCCCTCTGTCGCAATTTCCCCCTGTCCCTGTTTTCTCCCTGGAGGGGCAGAGTGAGGTGGCGTATTGGGTCTGTTTTGAAGGCCAGGAAGTCTTTCTAGTACTCAGATTCCTCTTGGGTTCTATTCCTTCCAGGAAACATACAGGGGAGAAGCCTTTTGGGTGCCTCAAATGTGGAAAGTCCTACTTTAGGAAAGAGAATCTCCTGGAGCACGAAGCACGGAATTGCCTGAACCGCTCAGAGCAGGTATTGAGGGGGAGAAAGAGAGGGGTTCCTTTTCCTTAGAGTCCAGGCGGTGCCTGAGATCCTGCCCCACTCCCCTGGCTCTGTCTTGGTGCTGGGCTCAGGCCCCCAAGAAAACAACTTCTTGAGATTCAAGTATTCTAAATACTTGAATCTCAGAAGGGACCAAGAATTCATTTCAGGGTAGAACTGTGTGAAATGTCAGAGGTTGGGAAGGCCCTTAGAACCCAGAATGTCAAAGCTGGGAGGGCCCTTAGAACACAGGATGTCAGAGTTGGGAGTGGTCTTAGAATAGGGAATACTAGAGCTGGGATGGCTGTCAGGACAGAAGATGTCAGAGTTAAAGAATCCTCCCAAGGTCACACAGTTAGTTCCTGGCTCACAGTCAGGTTTTTGCTTGCCCTGATCACCTAAATTGACTTGGGGCATGACAGGAATGCAGCTGGTTTGCTCATAAGGAAAGGCAGTAGTGTTGCTGACAGTGGCATCTGTCCTGCCCTCATGGCCCATGGCTCCAAATCTTCCTTTTTCAGAGGCTCCCAAGTAGCGAGGCAGCAGGGGGTGTGGACAGGGCTGCTCTCACCCCTCTGCTTATGCACACTGTATCTTCCCCTCCCTACCCTAGCTACTTAACCACCAGGCACATTTGAGCAGACTTTTGTCTTTTCCATCCCTGACTCTCTTTCCTGATGAGGCTTGATGACCTCAAAATACACCTCCTGATGCCAGTCTCTCACTTTCAGGTATTTACTTGTTCTGTGTGCCAGGAGACATTCCGGCGGAGGATGGAGTTGCGCGTTCACATGGTGTCCCACACTGGGGAAATGCCCTACAAGGTCAGGCCCCAGGCCATGAAGGCAGGGCTGGAAGAAGGGGAGGGTCCCTACTCCTGAAATAAAGTCTCAGAAGGGAGATGGACCCCTGCCATGCCTGGCAGCCTGTGAAGGTTTATGGGCTTGGGCCCTGCCCTAGACTGTGTGTCCTTGGGCAAGTCACTGTTCCTCTGCATGATCTCTGCAGTCCCTTCTAACACCTGGGTCCTGGGACATCCCTGTTTGGTTCTGTCCTGGATATGGCTGCCTTTTCTGTTCCCTATTCCCTTGTTTCTCTTCCCTTGGCTGCACCTCTGGCCCTCGGAAGAGGGCTCCTTGTTCTGGCATTGGGCTCTCCTCCCCTGCATTGACCTTTGCCCTGAGGCCTCATTCTGGGACAGGATGGCCCAGCCCTTGGCAGATGGGCCTGACCCCAGACCCTGTATTTCAGTGCTCATCCTGCTCACAACAATTCATGCAGAAGAAGGACTTGCAGAGCCACATGATCAAGCTACACGGGGCCCCCAAGCCCCATGCGGTAAGTGCCCTGGGGAGCTGGCCGGGTTTGGGAGATCCCAGTGACCCGTACCTGCACCAGAATGTCCTGTGGGTATGACAGCCCACTGGGGAGGAAGGGGGGAATACCTAAGGCTGCCCTCCCCTTTGCCACGCTGCAAGCCTTTATTAAGCACCTGCTGTATGTGCTGAGCTTTGTTCCAGTCCTAGTGATACAGAGAGTCTGCTACAGTCCTGCTGCCAGGGAGCTTCCCTTGAGGAGTCTTCCAGCAGGGCCCATCTGTTAAACCCAGCTGTACATCATGGAGGCAGGCCATGAATTTCCCTACCCCTCTTACCTGCAGTGTCCCACCTGCGCCAAATGCTTCCTGTCTCGAACAGAGCTTCAGTTACATGAAGCCTTCAAGCATCGAGGAGAGAAGCTCTTTGTGTGTGAAGAGTGTGGGCACCGGGCCTCCAGCCGCAATGGCCTCCAGATGCACATTAAGGCCAAGCACAGGTGGGTTCCTTCCCCTCGAGGGCCCAGCCTGGGCAACATCTGGGTTGGATCCTCAGAGTCATCTTGTTTTTTTCTCCACTGACTTTCTTTTATTAATTAATTTTTAGTTTTCAACATTCATTTCCACAAGATTTTGAGTTCCAGATTTTCTCCCTATCTCTCTCCTGCCCACTCCAAAATGGCATGCATTCTTATTACCCTTTTCCCTAGTCTACCCTCCTTTCTGTCACCTCCTCCTCCATCCCATTCCCCCTTAATTTCTTGTAGGTCAAGCCAGATTTTTTGTAGGTCAAGCCACTGCCTGTATATCTTATTTCCCAGTTGTGTGTAAAAACTTTTTTTTTTTTACATTTGTTTTTAAAACTTTGAATTCCACACTAATGTATTGTTGGTGGAGTTGTGAACTGATTCAACCATTCTGGAGAGCAATTTGGAACTATGCCCAAAGGGCTATAAAAATATGTATGCCCTTTGACCCAGCAATATCACTTCTAGGGCTGTATCCCAAAGAGATCATACAAGTGAGTAAAGGACCCATATGTACCAAAATACTTACAGCAGCTCTTTTTGTGATGACAGAGTTGGAAACCAAGAACATGCCCTTCAATTGGGGAGTGGCTAAACAAGGTGTACTATATGAATGTAATGGAATATTATTATGTTACAAGAAATGAGGAGCAGACAGACTTCATAATAACCTGGAGAGACGTATGTAAACTGATGCTGAATGAGGGGAGCAGAACCAGGAGCACATTGTACACAATTACAGACACATCGTATCTGTGATGACTGACTTTGATAGACTGGGCTCCTCTCAGCAATGCAAGGTTATAAGACAGTTCTGAAGGACTCATGATGGAAAGGGTTATCCATATTTTTTTTTTGCTTTTGGGGGGAAGGGCAATTGGGGTTAAGTGACTTGTCCAAGGTCACATGGCTAGTAAGTGTTAAATGTCTGAGGCTGAATTTGGATTCTGGTCCTTCTGACTCCAGGGCTGGTGCTTTATTCACTGGGCTACCTAGCTGCCCTGAGGGCTGTCCATATTCAGAGCAAGAATTACAGAGTCTGAATACAGATTGAAGCAAACTACTTGCTCTCTTGTTTTGTTCCTTCTTTCTCCTTCATTCCATTGGTTATAATTCTTCTTTACAACTTGACTAATGTTTTATGTGAAGGTCTTTATTAAACTTCTGTTTGATTGCATGCCGCCATGGCAAGGGGAGAAGAGGAAGGGGGACAAAGTTTGGAACTCAGAAACTTGTGGTACTGAATGTTATAAGCTAAAACTAAATAAATTTAAAAGGAAAAATATAATACTTAAAAAAATCTTGGAGTTCCAAATTCTCTCCCTTTTTCCCTCCCCACTCATACCCATTGAGAAAGCAGGCAATTCAGTATAGGTTATACATGTGTTGTTATGCAAAACACTTCCATAATAGTCATGTTGTAAAAGACTAATTATATTTCCCTCCATCCTATCCTGCCCCCCATTTATTCTGTTTTCTCTTTTGACCCTGTCCCTTTTCAAAAGTGTTTGCTTCTGACTACCCGCTCCCCTATCTGCCCTCCCTTCTATCATCACCTCCTCTTATACCCTTCCCCCTACTTTCCTGTAGGGTAAAATACCCAAGTGAGTGTGTATGTTATTGCCTCCTTTAAGCAAAATCCAGTAAGAGTAAGGTTTACTCATTCCCTCTCACCTCCCTCCCTCCATCTTCCCCTTCACTGTAAAACCTTTTTCTTGCCTCTTTTATGTGAGATAATTTACCCCATTCTATCTCTCCCTTTCCCCTTCTCTCAATATATTCCTCTCTCATCCCTTAATTTTTTTTTTTAAGATGTCATCCCTTCATATTCAACTCACCCTGTGCCATCTATCTATATATTTCCTCCAACTATGCTAATACTGAGAAAGATCTCCTGATTTACAAATATCATCTTTCTGTTTAGGAATATAAACAGTTCAACTTTAATAAGTCCATTATGATTTCTCTTTCTTGTTTACATTTTCATGTTTCTCTTGATTCTTGTAATTTGAAAGTCAGATTTTCTATTCAGCTCTGGTCTTTTTAGCAAGAATACCGTATTTCATTGAATATCCATTTTTTTTCCCTGAAGTATTATATTCAGTTTTTCTGGGTAGGTTTTAGTCCTAGTTCCTCTGACCTCCAGAACATCATATTCCAAGCCCTTCAATCCCTTAATGTAGAAGCTGCTTCTTGTGTTATCCTGTGTTATCCTTGTATTTCCCCAATACTTTCAAATTATTTCTTTCTGGCTACTTGGAATTTGCTTACAATATTCCCAGGAGTTTTCCTTTTGGGATCTTTTTCAAGAGTCACTTGATGGATTCTTTCCATTTCTATTTTGCTGTCTGGTTCTAGAATATCAGGGCAGTTTTCCTTGATAATTTCTTGAAAGAAGTCTAGGTTCCTTTTTTGATCATGGCTTTCAGGTAGTCCAATAAGTTTTAAATTATCTCTCCTGCATCTGTTTTCCAGGTCAGTGGTTTTTCCAATGAGATATTTCACATTGTTTTCTATTTTTTCATTCTTTTGATTCTGTTTCATAATTTCTTGCTTTTTCATAAAGTCATTAGCTTACATTTGCTCCATTCTAATTTTGAAGGA